>SJYQ01094372.1:713025-769153 GCA_006410935.1 Redunca redunca
GGTGTCTATTACACTTTTGACACATTTCAATTTGACTAGCCATATTTTAAGTACTTAATAGCTACATGTGGCTTTGGGCTACTCTATTAGATAATATAGCTCTAGAATCATCAAGGAAAATAGTTATGCATTTTTAAAGCTGTAGTGCCTTTATTATTGCTTGTTTTTACAGTTTTATTTTGATGTAAAACCACAAAAATAAAACATAACTCAAACTGATTCAGTGGGATATAGACAAAGTAGAAAAAATTTATAACCATTAGAGAATTGGATCAACAGGTACAATTTTAATGGTTCCCCAAATAAGGAAAGAAATAAGCCATCAAAAATATTGACTCAGATAAGTTCATATTTCTACCAAAATTTCTAAGAAGATGTAAATTCTGCATTCCACAACTTGTTTCATTTTGCAGGTAGCTGTTCACAAATATTTGCAATGCTAATAGAAACTAAAATTAATGAGTTTTTTAGAAATGTGTTCAGACAGTAATCATCTTCCAAAAATATGGAGCAATATACAAATTTACTTCCTTATAAAAATGGAGAGTTGGCTATATTTTGATAAATGGCAGGGAGCTGCTATTTAATAACCAGCTGCCTCTGTCCTCCCTTCCACCTACTTAATATTAAATACATAAAAATGAAGGTAGGAAAAAGCTTCCTGTTATAGGACTCTAAGCTCTCTATTTTTAGAGGTTTATAGACCAAAAAATAGAGACTTTTTCTTTCTTGCTATTCTCCACATTCCTGTTTATAACAAGAAATTCTACAGAAGTAGAGAGATCCCTGGCATTGTTCAGCGTTCAGATCCACAGAAGGTTGATGTGACTGTGGTTTGAATATCACCTTGACCTTTTCTTAGATCTTTGTTCAGAACCTAATATGTTGGTGGGATTTTCCTCTTTTAAGTTCTTCAGCTCTTGAAGTAAAACTAGGGCTGGCATGAGAAAGAAAGGGAGAAAGGGAAGGGGCTGAACAGAAAAGAAATTAAATTGGGTCACACTTCTGGAGGCTTCTGAATTTCATGCAATACAATCCCTGTGATCACTTCATACCCAGCTTTTTAAAGGATTATTACAGGTTCATTTTATTCACTGGCTAAGAGACTAAATCAGGAGACTTCCACAGCCTTTTCCTCTAAAGCTTATTCTGATTCTCTACATAGTATCACATTAATGATAGTTTTTTCTTATCAATTATCTTATAGCAATTACAGCCTTCTAAGATTTATTTTTAGTTTCTTAGTCCTTTTACGGATCCTCCTTATAGGCATGAACTCTTAGTGTTATCAGTACAGTGAGGAAAATAGACAAGTGTATAAGTTAGAATGCTTGTAGCTGGAAGAGAAAACTTGAACTCCACTGGCTTCCAGTCCCCGTTGGGGAGGCGAGTAGCAGCTCAAACCACTCAGTGACTCTGACGTCATCAAAGGCCGGAGAATCTTTTCCATCTTTATTTTTTGCCTTTATTTTTTTGTTGGTGGTTTCTCTGACTTCTTCCTTCCATGATCTTATAACATCTGTCACAAGTCTAGCTATCAAAGGCAGATATCCCTGAGTAGTTTAAAAAAAAAAAAAAAAAGCTTTCTTTTATATCTTTTTTTAAGAGAGAGAAAAATTCTTCCCAAACAGACTCTCCTAACTTCTCTTCAGTGTCTCATTGGTCAGAATTGCATTCCATGCCAGTGTCCTAATCACTACTGCTGAAATATACCTTTATAATTAGCTGAAACAATCAGGTTTCCTTAATAGGAGCGGAGGCTGAGGCCCAGCTTCTCATAGGAACATGGCTACAAACATGCAGATATTTGAATTACACTAAGGGTCTAAGCTTCCCATGTAGCTCAGACAGTAAAGAATCTACCTGCTAGGCGCAAGGCTTGGGTTTGATCCCTGGGTTGGGAAGATCCCCTGGAGGAGGGCATGGCAACCCACTCCAGTATTCTTGCCTGGAGAATCCCCATGGACAGAGGAGCCTCGAGGGCTTACAGTCCATGGGGTCGCAAAGAGTCGGACATGACTGAGCGACTAAGCACAACAAAGCATACAAGAGTCTAGCTGAAGATGGGATGGCTCTTGGCTCTTGATTAGAGTCAGCTGCAAATTAATCAGAAATTGCAGTATAGGATAATAAGTGCTGTCAGAGAGCATATAAGTCCAAGATGCTGTAGAAACACTTTCCACGCCTCTCAGGGCGAGAGGGAAAGGCAAGAGTCAGAGCAGTCTTCTAAAGAAAGTGTTATCTGACCTAAGATATAATGGACAAGAGGAGATAACTAAGGGGAGGATCATGGGTGGAGAATGAGGGCATCAGATGGACAGAACACCATGTTCAAATGACTGGGAATAAGAGAGAACAAAATGGGTTTGGGGAGATGCAGAAAATCATTCTCTATTTTAAGATAGAGAACACAAGGTGGGCATTAATCAGAAATAGGCTAGAGAAATCTACTGAGCTAAATAATAAAAGATCCAAGAAGTCAAATAGAAATTTACACTTCATCCTGCTGGAGTCAGGAGCCAGTGAAACATTTAAGATCAGATGACATATATGAACTTTAAAAACTTCTCTTTCGCTGTTGGGGGAAATTGGTTTGCAGATGGTTAAGACAGGAGATAGGTGGAACAGGTGAAAATCAGTTGCAGTCATCCCATGGGGAAATGTGATGGGGCTGCAGAGAGGTGGATAGATTTGATTGATACCCAAAAATCCCAAGTTTTGATGAAACAGGACTTAGTTCATAGGAGGTGAAGGGTGTGGAGATCAATAATCACTCATATTTCTGGCTTGGGCAGCTAGGAAAATGGAGAGACATTTACTGAGTTAGAGTCTATAAAGGAGAAGCAGATTTGGAGGGGAAGTGGGTTGATTTAAATTGTACCTGATTAGTTTGAGGGACCTATATTCCTTTTGAAATTCAAGATAAGTGTTCCTGTTCTTAAATTTCCATTAGATGCTAAAGGATATATTAACCAATAAGTGATGCAGGAGAATACTAGAGGTACTAAAATTTGTTGCAGGTGATATGCAAAGGAGAGGGTTACCGTTTACAGAAGGAAGTGCTTTCTCCTAAGGAAAAAAGAGTGGGGGCATCTGAAATTCCTTAAAAAAGATGAAAAATGTAGTTTAATCTTGCCTGTAAAAATTAGACAAATGGGAATTGTAAAGGGCTGGGAGGAACTGTATGCTACTTAAGGCAGATTTGAGGAATGGTATTGACTGGATTTCTAGGGCAAGTTGAATGGGTATAATAAAATATAAAGTTCTCAGACTGATTGAATTGGTCAGAACTCTTGGAATCCCAAGAGAAAATAATTATTCGTATTAACTAACTTGATCTTTCATTGTAAGGTGTGTTGGTTAGCTGTTGATACAGTAATGCTGCATAGCAACCAACCACAAAATACCAGTAGTGTAACAATAGGTATTTGTGTCTTGCTCATAGGTCTGCTTGTGGGTTGGGGTGGTGCTGTTTCAGGTGGCAGGTCACCTTCTTGTTTGTTCTCATGATTTTTCTTTTCCTTGGACCAGTCAGTTTTTTGGACCTGTTCTTGTCATGGCATAGTAAACACCTCCCAGTATGGCAAGAGGAATCACTTGTAACTTGTAAGGCCTCAGCTTGGAAGAGGCGAGTATCATTTGAACCCACATTCTGTGGGTCAACCTATATAATATGGCCAAGCTCAATATCATTTAAAGGGTAGAAGGGTGAGGAAGGCAGTAAACGTTTCATGAATAACCACCTAATTCATGATACATGGGTAAATAGAACCCCAAGATATCATGGAATTGAGTTAGGGTTTATAAAGGACCCTAACTCGATCAGCCACAGAACTGCTGAAACTGTTTCTCAACCTGGTGTATCCCATTGGAATACCCAATGGGCTTCTTAAACAAACTCAGGAGAACAGTCCATGCCTCTTTTTTGCCCTATGCTTCTGCTTTCCAAAGAAATCTCATGGGTTCATAAGCTTCTCATTAAACTAATTATTGGTCAGAATCAGGAACAGCCGTGTGACAACCATCCTTGGTCATGATGCGTTCTTTTTGGTCTCATTCAACAGTATCAGGCCCTTTTTCTAGGACTGGTTAAAGGGTGATATTACCTCCCTCACCAGCACTAATGAAGTGATAAGAACTAAAGCAATAAAAAATGATTGTATTATTTTCCTTAACATGTAGTTTTTGGACTTCTTCCAAAAATCCAGCACATTTATAAAAGGCAGCTACGGCATTATACTGGTTATTATACCAATATAATGTCTTAATTATCTCTGAGAAAAAAATACATGGCCCATGGGAGTGATGTAATTTTCCCATCACTGCAGAGCTACGTTGTCTACCCAAGGCTTGCAGACATCCTTAAACTCCAAATCTCAGTTAAGTAAACTGCTGCATAAGCAAGAGATTTGAACCACTTTTTGAGTTCCTAAATTGACGATAACTGTAGTTGCATTAATTGATCTGTAAATTCTCAAGCCCAGATAGTCTCATGGCCCTCCAGTAGAACCTTTAGTGCTGTGTGTGTGTGTGTGTATGTGTGTGTTGTTTTCAGAAAACACGTGGTATTGTCATATAATGTGTCAAGGGAGCTCACTTCCTGCTTCTCTACACTTCCCAAATTCCGCTCAGCCCTTTCCTCATTTCATTCTGTGGCTTCTGTGTTGCTAGTAATGACCAGTGACTCAAGAAGGCTGCAAACAGTGAACAGAGATTTCCTTTCCAGGCACAGTTCTGCCTTGGGGTTCCTTTTCCCACCACCAAGATGGAAATGTGTTGCTCCTCTTCTCTCCGTCCCATAGACATTTCAGAGCAAAGCTCTGACTTCTCGTTCATTATTACTTTTCCGCTATAGACGACTGTCTTTAGTGTTGAAGGAGGCCTTTGAGAGAGAGGAAAAAAGAGCAGGGGAACATAAGAAGGAAGAAAGGCATAGTCTGGGTACCTTGGCAGGTGCACTGTGAGAACCCATGAGGGTGCCAAGTTAGAGGAATAATAGTAGAAGCAAAGCCAGAGAGGGGGTTAAAGCTCAGTAGACATAATAAACTGAGACTGAACAGGTGCAGATGAAGTCAGGTCAAATTTAATATGAATATTGTAAGACCCTGTATTCTATACCTGGGTCAAGTACCCTCCTGCTGGGGTGAGTCCTTAGAACAATTGACTTTGGAAATTGAATAACTTTAACTTATCTATGTGCTATAAATACATATATCAATAGTGTACTACTTGGGGCTTCCCAGGTGGCACTAGCGGTAAAAGACCCTGCCTGCCAGTGCTGGAGACATAGAGATGTGGATTTGATCCCTGAGCGGGGAAGATCCCCTGGAGGAGGGCATTGCTACCCACTCCAGTATTCTTGCCTGGAGAATCCCATAGACAGAGGAGACTGGTGGGTCACAGTCCGTAGCATCACTGAGAGTCAGACACGGCTAAAGTGACTTAGCACCACACAGCAGTACGCTACTTAATTGGTTTGTCTTAATGAAAAAAACAACAAAAGCCTTCAACAAATCATTGTTGTTTGGTTGATGGGTTGAACGAACGGACAAAGAGTAAGGGAGAGAGGGAGGAAAGAATGCGTGGAAGGAAGGAGAGAAGGGAGGAGAAAAGGAGAAAAGAGACAAAGAGGAGTGGGAGGAAATATAGGAGGGAGATAAAAAAAGGGGAAATATGTCTTCTGATTTCAATATTGTTAAAAGTCAAATTTATTATTGGTAGATTATGTACCCTCTTGACCGGATACACTACTTTTTATTCCAATCTTCACAACACAAGTTTGTCATGTCCTAGCATGCTATGTTCATAAAATGATATTTAGATTTTAAAGAGATGATTAACATAATTAGCAGCTCAGAGTTTTTTTGCTGGAGACAAAATATGGATAAGAAATTATGTCACATAAGTGTAATTAAAAGTCAGTACTTCTAAGTTAAAATTCAGTAAGTTATCATGGTTAAAAATATTTTACTCTGTTTTTTTTCCTGTTTAAGGGTTTCTTAAAAATAATAGCTTATACTTATTGAGTGCCCATAAAATATGGAAACATAGATAATGTTTTATATTTTAATAGGCTAAATATATCTTTTGATATGATTTATATTTATATATATATATATTTTTTGATATGGAAACATGATCACCCATGTTTCCAGTCTAAATTCCAAATATTGTTCTAAGTGCTTTATATGTATTGTTGCATTTAGGCTGTTGGTTAGTATTGATATTTCTCTCACTTTATCACCACCTCACCCCTAACGAGTGTTTTACCTACACACACGCATGTGCACACACACACACCCACACACATGCAAACACTTCCCATTTCTGCAGTTGGAATTCTTTCTGTCATGGTATTCTAGAATAGGAGAGCACAAGACTGGCCACAGAAACTCAGGAAGGTGTGGCTGGGGAATTGACCAGGACTATCCTGCATTTATGGGTGTGGGCCAGGTGGCCCTGCCACTGACCCTTGGCTGTGGTTTTGCTTCATTGCTTTGGAAGTGGTGTGGAGAGTTTTGTTTTACTTTTTGGTGTTTCTCTTGGTTCTTGTAGAACTGACTCAAGGTTTAGAAGGTATCCTCCCACCTGCATTTGGAAAACTTCATTTTGAAAACTCTTCATGATACGGAAAGTTTAAAGTCATTGAAAAACTTTTACAATAACATATGTTGAAACAGCTTCACAGCAGAATACTTTATTGCCTTTCCCAGCAGAATTTTAGCTGTATATAATGCATGATATATATATAGTCAATGAATTTAAGAGACAAAACTACATCAGGTATCATGACTATGCTGCTGCTGCTGCTGCTGCAAGTTGCTTCATTCGTGTCCGACTCTGTGCAACCCCAGAGACGGCAGCCCACCAGGCTCCCCTATCCCTGGGATTCTCCAGGCAAGAACACTGGAGTGGGTTGCCATTTCCTTCTCCAATGCAGGAAAGTGAAAAGTGAACATGAAGTTGCTCAGTCGTCTGACTCCTAGCGACCCCATGGACCACAGCCTGCCTCAAAAATATTGGTTTTATGCAGACTTCGTTGATATTTTACCCATGCATGTGAAAGAAAAAAAATGCAGAATCGTGGCTGGAGTTTATATAGGACCATTCTAAAGCCAGCCATAGTCATGTAATTTCCATGATTTTCTCCCCATCAATGGAAAATTACTGTCAGCTGAACTGGTGTCTAGAGACCGTGAGCAAATTTCTGTTTCCTTTGCACAACTGAGTGTTTGAAACTTTTTTCAATCTGTAAAATTACCATTAAAGGTCAGAGATTAGTTTTTCATGCATGATGAATTCCATTTGCTTTAAAAGTATTATACCAGGAAAGTGGACTCTTTTCTCCTGACTTTAGAACCAAATTAGAATTCAAATATTCAGTTTTGAGTCAACCCCAAAACATTTCCTTTCATTTAGTTTCCCTTGGCAAAAACGGTATTTTTTTAATGGGAAAGAAAGACTTATGAAAAAATATGTATGTATATTTACTCTCCTTTATTTGACATTAGCATGCAGTCTGAAGATACTGAGTGCCAATTCCATGGCTGAGTTTAACTTGTCTTTCATTAGACTCTAACCACTTTGAAAGCAGGGACTTTTTTTTTAAATAAATATCCTTCATAATTGATAACCTGGTATTTTTTTTTCCCCTTGTCTTAACTAGTGGCTGAACAAAATGAACATAAAGGCTGTGCTCTTTCTTCTTAAGGGAAAAATTTTCCAACTCCTTGATTGGAGGTAAAATATCTTAAAGGTTAATCTCCATGTAGATTGAGCTAAACTACTATAATATCAGCAGCCATCTTGTGCAGAAAGAGGTTGTTGCTGCTGCTGCTAAGTCGCTTCAGTCGTGTCCGACTTTGTGCGACCCCATAGCCAGCAGCCCACCAGGCTCCCCTGTCCCTGGGATTCTCCAGGCAAGAACACTGGAGTGGGTTGCCGTTTCCTTCTCCAATGCATGAAAGTGACAAGTGAAAGTGAAGTCGCTCAGTTGTGTCCGACTCTTAGCGACCCCATGGACTGCAGCCCACCAGGTTCCTCTGTCCATGGGATTCTCCAGGCAAGAGTACTAGAGTGGGTGCCATCACCTTCTCCAACAGAAAGAGATTAGGCTTCCATAATTTATCTTTAATGCATTGCTGTTAATTACAAAAACAGTACATCCAGAAGTTGTGGAATGAGCAGTAAAAAAAAAAAAACAAAACAAAATCTCACCTGGTATTCTACCACAATAACACAATTATAATTTAACACTTTTTTGTACTACTTTACATATTTTCTCTTTCCATAAATTGTAGTTGATCTGTAAATGTGCTTTTATGCTCTGCTTCATTGACTGAAGGAGAATGTTTTCCCCTCTTCCAGAACCTTTTTTGCTTTTTAATGATTTCTTTGGTGTGTTTGAAGTAATTTCAACTTAACTTATTGCATATACAGATCTTTCTGAACTTAGGATGGGGTTATGCCCAAATAAACTCATCATAAATTGAAAACACTGGAAATCAAAAATGCATTGAGTACAACTAATCTATGGAACATCAGAGCTTAGCCCAGCCTATGTTACGTAAAGAAAGCTGAGTGCTGAAGAATTCATGCTTTTGAACTGTAGTGTTCGAGACAACCTTGAGAGTCCCTTGGACTGCAAGAAGATACAACCAGTCCATCCTAAAGGAAGTCAGTCCTGACTGTTAGTTGGAAGGACTGATGCTCAACCTGAAGCTCCAATCCTTTGGTCACTTGATGTGAAGAACTAACTCATTGGAAAAGACCCTGATGCTGGGAAAGATTGAAGGAAGGAGAAGAAAGGGAAAACAGAGGATGAGATGGTTGGATGGCATCATCAACTTGATGGACATGGGTTTGAGCAAGCTCCAGGATTTGAACAGGGAGGCCTGGCGTGCTGCAGTCCATGGGTTTGCAAAGAATTGGACACGACTGAGCGACTGAACTGAACTGAACTGATGTTACATGTGATTAGAATATTTACATTAGCCTTCCTGGTGGCTCAGATGGTAAAGAATCTACCCACAGTTCAGGAGACCTGAGTTCAGTCCCTGGGTCGAGAAGATCCCCTGGAGGAGGGAATGGCTACCCATTCCAGTATTCATGCCTAGAGAATTCCATGGACAGAGGAGCCTGGCAGGCTGCACAGTCTATGGGGTTGCATAGAGTCAGACATGATGCAGCAACTAACACTTTCACAGTTTGGCAAAATCATCTAACACAAAGCCTATTTTATATTAAAGTGTTGAATGTCTCATGTAATTTATGAATACTGTATTAGATTGAAAACCAGAATGGTTGTGTGGGTAGAGAATGGTTCTAAGTATATTGGTTGTTTTTGCTCATGATCGGATGGCTAACTGAGAGCCATGGCCCACCATCATGAGAGAGTGTCATACCACACATTGCTAGCCCAGGAAAAAGATCAAAATTCAAAATCTCAGGTACCGTTGTTACTGAATATATATTTCTTTAGCACCACTCTAAAGCTGAAAAATCATAAGTCATATCTTATAAGACCTTGTAGCTTGGGAACTTTATATCTTATAAGCAGCTGCCCCTCAGGGAAAGCACAGATTTTTCTTTCAAATATCAAGGAAAATGCAGAGAATTTCATGATTTTAATTGATCCCTGCTTGTCAAAGTGTCAAAAATTGATCACTGCTTTTAATCTTACTTTCTTACCCATGAAGAGGTATGTGTCCCTAGCTGTGTGGCCTAACTCTCTAAGCAAAGTTATTCAACTGTACTGTAGCCCAATTTCCACATCTGTAAATGAGGATAACATACAGAGTAGGACTAAATGCTATATTTGTTATTGTTAGTCTGAAACTTCCTCTAATCTGACAGGAAAGATCAAAACCATTCACTAGGTTTGTAATAAACTATGTGGCAGTTATTTAAATGCTTTCAGGATATCCCATACCAGAAGAACTGGGAGTTAGATGTTGATTAGGTATTTTTTTCTCAAAATACCTGCCATTAATTAACTGAGAAATGCATTCCATTCTCTGTCATTTGTCAAAGCTCTATGACTCCTGGCTTATTATTAAAAAAAAAAAAAAAAAAGGAGAACTGTCTGTCAAGGAGGAAGTAAGATCAGTGGCAGCCAAAATTCCACATGTGCTTTCATCTTGCTGCCTTCCAAGAGGTTGAGATCAGACACCGCACCCGGGCATCTGCTTTGGTTTGAGGACTAACTGGATCCTGAGACCACCATCATTGCAGAGGACCTGGAAATATCAGAAGGTGGAAGGAATAGCTTCTGGTGAGCCTGTCTGCTCTCAGCTCTGAGAATATCCAGCTGCATAACCTCAAGGGAGCAACGTGGAAAAAATATTAAGGAAATTCTTTGGACGTGAGAGCTTTGCGTTTCCTATGAGCAACGCATCTTCCGCCCTTCTCTTGCCCGCATCCCCATTGTCCTCACATCATGTCTTCCTGCTCATTCAGTGCCTAGGCCCAGTGAGCCAGAGCCTCAAGATGTTTATGAATATTAAAAAAAAAAAGAGAGAGAGAGATTAGGTCAGACTGAAATTGACTGTCTGCAGAGTCACGTTATGCTGCAGAGACTGAAAGTGGGATGGACTTAAAATATGTCTCCTTAATGAAAAGGCTGTTGGGAAAGCCTGCTGATCCCCTGCCTAGGTGCTGCTATCTAAGTGTGGCAATGTGCTAATTGATTTCGTGAAAAGCTGTTAAAAAAAAAAAACAGCATTAACTGGTTTCCCTCCCACTGACTGATGGAGGCAGATGACACATGCTCGCTGGCCCTGTTGCCTCCTCTCATCAGTGGTGTGAAGGCAGCTGCTTCTAGAGGTCCAGAATGGGGTCTTTCCAGAACCTTCCTTGGATTGGGTTCCCCACCATGCCAATTGCTCCCCACTGAGCCAGTGGGTGCTCTCACGGTCTATGGAAGCAAGAAATGTTTTCGTTGGCTGAGATGTGCACTCTCCTGCTAGAGGCAGCTGGTATGTGAAGAGGGAATGTCACCAACTGCTTGGTCTCAAATTATCAGCCTGCTCTGACAGCTGAGTGAACGATGGCACATGCCTGTCGTCTAGCACCAAGGGCATGACCAGTGTTTCTTGAGTGACCACAGTTTCAATCCCTAAAGTAGACTTGGAAATATTCCACTGAGGACTGAAGGCAGCACTTGCGCCTGGTATCCAGTTTTGGAGTTAAGTGTCTAAAAATGGGCTTTCTTGTTCCTTTACCTCTGCTTTTGAACTGTGGTGTTGGAGAAGACTCTTGAGAGTCCCTTGGACTGCAAGGAGATCCAACCAGTCCATTCTAAAGGAGACCAGTCCTGAGTGTTCATTGGAAGGACTGATGCTAAAGCTGAAACTCCAATGCTTTGGGCACCTCATGTGAAGAGTTGACTCATTGGAAAAGACTCTGATGCTGGGAGGGATTGGGGGCAGGAGGAGAAGGGGACGACAGAGGATGAGATGGCTGGATGGCATCACGGACTCGATGGACATGGGTTTAGGTGGACTCTAGAGTTGGTAATGGACAGGGAGGCCTGGCATGCTGCGATTCATGGGGTCGCAAAGAGTCGGACACGACTGAGCAACTGAACTGAACTGATGAACAGAGGGCCCTGGTGGGCTACAGTCCGAGGGGTCTTAAGTGTTGGACATGGCTTAGCAACTAAACCACCACCACCATGCGTAAAGCAGCAGATGTTTTCATAGAGGGGAGAAAGGCGGGTATTTATCATGGCATCTGTTTACCTTAGACCAGCCACAATGACAAGTTCACAGCCATTATCAGTTAAGTTTGGTGAAGATCACTTCCTCCATCCACAGCTGAACTGACACTAACCACATTCTAGAATTCATTATGCACAGGTGTCCTGTGGGTTGCCATTTCCTTCTCCAGAGGATCTACCTGACCCAGGGATAAAGCCCATGTCTCCTGCTTTGGCACGTGGATTCTTTACCACTGAGTCACCAGGGAAGCCCAGATAAGTAGGGCTTAAAAGTAGGACATAGGTGGTTTTTAAAAGTTAACTAGAGATAACCTTTCTTCTTCCGCATAAGTGAGTATTATTTCCATGCTGCTTCTGCATGTAGACATATATGCATTCTGAAATGAGTGCCACAGTCAAATTAATGGACACTTCCATCACCTCATAGTTACCTCTGTTTTTTTGATGTGTGTAGTAAGATCACTTAAAATTTGTTTTCTTAGCGAATGTTTGTATACAATACAGCACTTTTAATGCTCACCGTGCTATACATTAGATCTCCAGAACTCATTTTTCCTATAACTGAAAGTGTGTACCCTTCGATCAAAACCTACCCATGTTCCCCACTCCCCAGCACCTGGTTACTACTATTTCTACTTTCTATGAGTTTGGTTTTTTCTTTTTTAATTCCACGTATGAACAAGATTACACGCCATTTGTCTTTTTGTGTCTAGCTTATTTCACTTACCATAGTGCCCTCCAAGTTCATCAGTTCACTTCAGTTCAGTCGCCCAGTCGTGTCCGACTCTTTGCGACCCCATGAGTCGCAGCACACCAGGCCTCCCTGTCCGTCAACACTGTATCCAATGGCAGGGTTTCCTTACTTCATATAGCTGAATAATATTCCGTTGTGTTTATGTGCCCCACTTTCTTGATCCATTCATCAGTAGACGGACACTCAGCTTGTTTCTGTATCTTGGTTCTGGTAAGTAATGCTTCAATAAACGTGGGAGTGCAGATCTATCCTCAAGATAGTGATTTCATTTCCTTTGGATATATACCAAGTAGTAGGATTGTTGAGTCATGTGATGGTTCTATTTTTTGAGGAACCTCTATACTGTTTTCCATAACAGCTGCACAAATTTACATCCCCACGCAAGGGTTTTGTTTGCTCCACACCGTTGCCAACACTTTTTTTTTTTCCTTTTTGATAAAAGTTATCCTGATAGGTAAATCTCATTGTGGCTTTGCTATACATTTCCCTGATAATTAGTGATGTTGGGTACCTCTTTATATACCTATTGGCCTTTTGTATGTCTTCTTTTGGAGGTTCTATGCCCTATCTTTAATCAGATTATTTGGAGTGCCTTTTGTTGTTGTTGTTTTTGTTTTTGCTATTAAATTGCCCAAGTTCCTTATATATTTGACATTAATGCCTTATCAGATCTGTGGTTTGCAAATATTTTCTCCCACTCCGTCGGTTGTCTTTTCATTTTGTTGATGATTTCCTTTGCTGTGCAGAAGCTTTTCAGTTTGATGTAGTTTCATTTACCTGTTTTTGCTTTTGCAGCCTGTACTTTGAGTGCCATATCAAAAAAATCGTTACCATGACCAATGTCAGGAAGATTTTTTTCCCTATCATCTGCTACTTAAGCTATCTCTGTAACAAAAAAAATTACAGTTAATGGTCAGAGAAAGAACCAAGGTAATGACTTTTCAAAGGATTAGTTTTAGTGATCAGAAATATGTAAAGAAAAAGTTACTTTCCAAAATTTCATAAGCTTTGTGGTTATACTGGTTCCAAATCTCTAGTATCTTTATGATTACAAAGCTCTATAGCTCTGAAATTACAAGCCTTCATAATGTGGAAGTTTGGGCCATTATTTTTATTTATTTTGCAATCCAATATTTAAGTGATTGTGAAAAGTCTGGAAACTTTTTACTTTTCTTTGTTCTCTCATTTCTTTTTCATTCTTTCCCTCTTTCTCTTTTTAACATTCAGAGCACCTCAGAATTCCTTCTTATTCCTACTCAGCAAAATGGAGATCAAAATCACCAAAATGTCTGTCTCCCCACCCCATTCATCAGTTCACAGTGGGGTTTTTCTTTTCTAAGCATTCAGAGAGAGAAGGAGTCAAAAAGGCCCTTTACTGGTCTCAGACGTCTGAAGACAATCTGTCCTTTTTATCTCCCCCTGTTAAAATACTTGCCATAAATAACTGGAGATTTAGGGACCATTCTGACATGTCTGGCTTTTCAACACTGTTGACTAACAACCGACCTAATATGACTCTGTGGTGGCTCTAGGCTTGTTATTTGGTAGTTGGGGGTGGGGGGGGTGGTATTTTTTTTTTTTTCTTAAGACAGTTAAACCTTGTTAGAAAAGAGACATGACTCAGTCATTAACTCTGAATTTAAGATTTATTGTTGATTGATTTTCAGTATCTTTAGTATGTGCATTTTTGGGTGTTGGCCAGAAATAGTGAGAGACTTTTGGGGGGGCTCCAATTTCACTACAGATGGTCACTGCAGCCATAAAATTAAAAGACGCTTGCTCCTTGGAAGAAAAGCTATGACCAACCTAGAGAGCATATTAAAAATCAGAGACATTATTTTGCCAACAAAGGTCCATCTCGTCAAAGCTATGGTTTTTCCAGTAGTCATGTATGGATATGAGAGTTGGACTATCAAGAAAGCTAAGCATGGAAAAATTGTTGCTTTTGAACTGTGGTGTTGGGAGAAGACTCTTGAGAGTCCCTTGCACTGCAAGGAGAGCAAACTAGTCAATCCTAAAGGAAAGCAGTCCTGAATATTCGTTGGAAGGACGGATGCTGAAGCTCCAATACTTTGGCCACCTGATGCGAAGAACTGACTCACTGGAAAAGACCCTGATGTTGGGAAAGATTGAAGGCAGGAGAACAGGACGACAGAGGATGAGATGGTTGGATGGCATCACCAACTCAATGGACATGAGTTTGCGCAAGCTCTGGGAGTTGGTGATAGACAGGGAAGCCTGGTGTGCGGCAGTCCATGGGGTGGGAAAGAATCGGACATGACTGAGTGACTGAACTGAACTGAAAAAGTTCATTTGGATGCTGCCTAATATTGTGCAGAAAAACCCAAACAAACTTTTGGGCCAACTCAATATTAAGTATATGTCAAGTGCACACACATATATATGTGTTTATGTATTTTGCATGTTGGTTCACACCATCAGAAAATATACTGATTTCAGAATAACACTAATTTAGATCCAGGCAAATAAATTTACATTTCCATTTCTTCTAGAAATAACATTTGCATGCCAGCATATTATGTATTCATAACGACTCCCTTCATACACACACACGTCCCCCACACAAAGTGTAAAGTGTTTTTTTGGTTCATATAACAAACACTCTGAGGCTGTAAACTTTAAAAAAATAAGTCAGTGTTTCTCATTGACATACCCTGATGGCATCCTATTTCACACATGTGTGCCAGAGACTGAAAAAGCCAAATGGGAAAGAAAAACAAGGATGTAAAGGAAAAGGGAAGAACTTGAGAAACTCGACAAAGTATTAAACTAAAATAGAAGCATTTCAGTGTTTAATGAAGAACACACATAACCATCTCACTTTATGTTGTTGTTCCATTGTTAAGTCGTGTCCAACTCTTTGCGACCCCATGGACTGCAGCACACCGGGCCTCCCTGTCCCTCACCGTCTCCTGGAGCTTGCCCAAGTTCACATCCATCGAACGGGTGATGCTCTCCAACCGTCTCATCTTCTGGCCCTCTTCTCCTTTTGCCTTCAGTCTTTCCCAGCATCAGGGTTTTCTCTACTTTTCTCACTTTAATCTCTGTTTAGTTTCCAAGTCCGAATCAAGTCTTCTTTGGTGTCACAAAACAATGGAAGAGGCAGGGCTGGTCTAGGATACTTTGGAAGTAAAACCTGGGACAAAAAGTATGAGCAGTTTATTTAGGAAGTCCACAAAACCTAAGGAAAGAAGTAAGGAAGTGAGACAAAGAGTGGAAGGACACAAAAACATCATCGAGACAGTTATCCCCGTGGGAACGTGGATCTGAGTCCTGCTTGGGGCAACAGGGGACAGAGCGGAACACTCCTTAGAGTGCCCCCATCAATGGGATGAGGACGCCGGAACCCTTACCTACCAGCTCCCCCTCGTCCATCACCTATTTCTAGGGTTCATGAACAACCCAGCACTCTGGTTTGCTTATCCATAGGTCAAGCATGTAATTGTGGCCAGGAAAGCAACCCTTAGACAAAACTCACAAGTATTTAAAAAAAAAAAAAAAAAGCCTTCAGTCAGGGAGCTGCAGATTTTTGGAGAATTCAGCTTTGAAAGGTAGGTATTCAGAGGACATAGGCACCAATACCTACTTCTGTGAAGGTCATAGACACTGAGGTAATCGATCTGCCTGTGTATAAAAGTATTTGCAGTCAAGGCTTCTCTTTATTCTGTGTGTTGGAAAAAATTTAAACAAAGCTATTATTGTTTCTGTGTTAGTATCTTAGCATTTGAATATATGACACCAGAGATCTTAATAAATATAAAGCCAATCCATTTACTTTCTCACTCCATCAGATGTACAGTCATGTTTATTTGAAGTCCTCTGTAGACTAGCATTTGAAATAAGAGCTTCCATAGGTTGAGATTTAAAGCCATCTTTCTCCAAGCTGTTTAATTAGAATGGGCTTTAAAAATACTTTATCACATCATAAACCTTCAAAACAAAATGATTAATTGTCTTCTGAAATCTATGATTAATTGTCTTCTGAAATCTATAGAAAATGTGTCTTTAATGTCATTCTCAATTACCTCTTCTAGAGTGAAGGTAAAACAGTTGTTTCCCCACTAGCTGAAATGTGGTTTTGCCAAATACAAGATGAAAGAATTTTGATAGTTAGTTATTTTCTTTTGGTTTAGGAAGAAAAAGGAAACTTTTTATTTATGATTAAGAAATTCTCTTAAATCATTTTGAGCAAAAAGGTAAAAACAGAGGCCTGAAATCCCAGGATTCGAGGAGACCTTAAAAGTTCTATCCTCAGGGCCTGACTGCCCAGTCTCATATTTTCTCTGTGTTTTTCTTCCACCCAAAGCTCCAATACCTCTCCTCACAGAAATTTGACTCTTCTAACAAACCCAAGGGAGCCCATCCTATTTTTGTTAAAGGCTCTTCTTTATGTAATCCCAAATCCCTTCATCAAGATTTCCTGGTGGAATAGCACTTCACATTGCTTCATGTGGCTCTAGGGCCTGGCCCATCCATTTTGTCTATCCCATACCCCACAAAAGAATGGCCTTCTTCTTTCCACCAGCTTTCGAGCTCCTATCCAGGATCCTCTTTCCTTGACATCTTGTGTGGGACTGTTCATCCCACAAGGAGTTTTCCTTCTCTGCTTTCTTATTAGAACATTCCTGGTCTATGTAATTCACTTGTTGATTTGCCCATTGTTGGTTGAGTGCTTCCTATGGACCAGGCACTGTTCCAGTTATTGGAGATGTAGGAGGATGTAAGACAGGCAATCCCTGTGCTCATAGAAGTTCTGTTCCAGTGAGTGAAATCCACAGTGAAGAACACTACAAATTCAAATATGATAAGACCTATACAGTGAAAAAAACAAAATAATGTGATGCTTTTCGTGGGAGTGTTTCTCTTACCAGCCATCCCCTCTTTCTATTGCAAACTGAAGCAAGGGCTCCTTTTTTTCCAAGTACTCTATATTTATTTGTATTTATTATAGTGACCTCAAATACTTACTAATCCATCTTCATAAGTATATTATTCTGGATAAACAATATTTAATCAGTTCAGATTTATGTGACATTGGATTAAGTTGGTAGTGTCTTAATTGAGTTGATATTGCTTGGAAAGACATATTTGACATAAAGACATCTTAACAGATGTCAGAATGTTGGTGGTGGTGGTGGTTTAGTAGCTCAATCTTGTCCGACTCTTTGTGACCCCATGGACTGTAGCCCACCAAATTCCACTGTCCCACGGGATTTCCCAGGCAAGAACACTGGAGCAGGTTGCCATTTCCTCCTCCAGGAGATCTTCCCAACCCAGGGGTCAAACCCATGTCCCTTAACATTTCTTGCTTGGAAAGCAGATTCTTTACCACTGGGCTACCTGGGAAGTCTTAGATTCCTTATACATCGTTAAATCTAAAGCTGTTTCACTTCTGACTCTCTACCCTTTTTTGCTTTTGTTCTTAAGTTGCTCAGTTGTGTCCAATTCTTTGCAACCCCATGGACTATAGCACTCCAGGCTTCCCTGTCCTTCACCATCTCCAGTAGCTTGCTCAAACTCATGTTTTGTGTCGGTGACACCATCCAACCATCTCGTCCTCTGTCGTCCCGTTCTCCTGCCTTCAATCTTTCCCAGCATCGGGGCCTTTTTTCTAATGAGTTGGCTCTTCGCATCAGGTGGCTAAAATATTGGAGCTTCAGCTTCAGCATCAATCCTTTGAATGAATATTCAGGGCTGATTCCTTTAGGATTAACTAGTTTGATCTCTTTGCAGTCCAAAGGACTCTCAAGAGTCTTCTCCAATGCCACAGTTCAAAAGCATCAATTCTTCGGTGCTCAACCTTCTTTATTATCCAACTCTCACATCCATACTTGACTACTAGAAGAGCCATAGCATTGACTAGGTAGACCTTTGTGGGCAAAGTAATGTCTCTGCTTTTTAATATGCTGTATAGATTGGTCATAGATTTTCATCCAAGGAGCAAGCTTCTTTTAATTTCATGGCTGCGGTCACCATCCACAGTGATTTTGGAGCCCAAGAAAAGAAAGTCTGTCACTGTTTCCACTGTTCTCCATCTTTTTGCCATGAAGTGATGGGGCCCCTTTCTATGATCTTAGTTTTCTGAATGTTGAGTTTTAAGCCAGCTCTTTCATTCTCCTCTTTCACCTTCATCAAGAGGCTTTTTAGTTCCTCTTCATTTTCGGCCATAAGGGTGGTGGTCATCTGCATATCTGACGTTATTTATATTTCTCCTGGCAATCTTGATTCCAGCTTGTGCTTCATCCAGCCTGGCAGTTCACATGACGTGCTCTTCATATAAATTAAATAAGCAAGGTGAAAATATACAGCCTTGATGTACTCCTTTCCCAATTCAGAACCAGTCCGCTGTTCTATGTGCAGCTCTAACTGTTGTTTCTTTACCTGCGTACAGGTTTCTCAGGAGGCAGGTAAGGTGGTCTGGTATTCCCATCTCTTTGCGAATTTTCCACAGTTTGTTGTGATCCACACAGTCAAAGGCTTTGGCGTAGTCAATGAAGCAGATGTAGATGTTTTTCTGGAATTCTCTTGCTTTATCTATGATCCAGCAGATGTTGGCAATTTGATTTCTGGTTCCTCTGCCTTTTCTAAATCCAGCTTGAACATCTGGAAGTTCTTGGTTCATGTACTGTTGAAGCCTAGCTTGGAGAATTTTGAGCATTACTTTGCTAGCATGTGAAATGAGTGCAGTTGTGCAGTAGTTGAACATTCTTTGACATTGCCCTTCTTTGGGATTTGAAAACTGACCATTTCCGCTCCTGTGACCACTGCTGAGTTTTCCAAATTTGCTGGCAAATTGAGTGCAGCAGTTTAACAATATCATCTTTTAGGATTTGAAATAGCTCAGCTGGAATTCTTTCACCTCCACTAGCTTTGTTCGTAGTGATGCTTCCTGAGTCCCACTTGACTTGGCACTCTAAAATATCTGGCTCTATGTGAGTGATCAGACCACTGTGGTTACCTGGGTCATTGAGATCATTTTTGTATAGCTCTTCTGTGTATTCTTGCCACCTCTACCCTTTACTTCCTATGAAATCAACACAAGTTTTGCTATCCCTCAATTTTCCCCTAATCTCTGTAGACCCCTCCCACTCCAATCCAGCAGACTTCCATTTCTCCTTTAGAAAAATCTGAAAGATAAATCACCTACTTACATTTAATTACACACTCCAACCTGTGTTTGTGATAAATATAAGAAAATATGAGACCCCAGTTAATATATATACTGTATAAAGTGCCTAACAATGAAACATGATGATTCAGAATAAGGTGAAAATGGTTCTGTTCATCAGCACAGAATCTTCCCTTTGAATTATCATATGGCAGCTAGCTCTAACCTCATGAATTTACCTTGTTTTTAAATGTTGTGTGTGTGTGTGTGTTGCTAATTGCCAACAGTACCAGATCCTGAATATTTACTTGACAGCATCAACACTGGTAGCCTGAGAGAAATGCATGGTCCAAAGGAAGTAGGCATGACCTTTCCAAACATCAAATTGCTTATAAAATTTATAAGGAATAATTATGACTCTTACGGGTTTGTTTTGAATATTTGAAGGAAAAAACAGTTAAAGAACCGAACCAAGTGGATAGTAGATGCTAATCAAATGCTAGTTTCCTTCTGTTTTTCAGAGGTACCAAATTACTTATTCAGGTAGTCACTCAGACTTTGGTTAATGATTAGCTAAAGAGTAAAAATGAAGATTTTTATTTTTTTTAATTGAGTCTACTAGGATTGGTTTCATGTATGGATGGAATAAGCACTTAACATTTTATCGCAATTAATTATCCAAAAATGTTTACTATACCTACTGCTAAATATTAAATAAAATGATTTATCCAGTGGAATTAATTTCTAATGGTAAACATTTCAGGCCTTTAACACAATTTTTTTTTTTGAGAATTAATATACCCTAGTGGCTCAGATGATAGAGTCTGCCTGCAAAGTGGGAGACCTGGTTCATTCCTTGGGTTGGAAAGACCCCATGGAAAAGGGAATGGCAACCCACTCCAGTATACTTGCCTGGAGAGGTCCAAGGACAGAAGAGCCTGGTGGGCTAAGGTCCTTGGGGTTGCAGAGAGTCAGACATGGCTGAGCTACTGTAACACACACACACTACACCTGGTGTTAAAGTGGGGCTTCCTGGTGGCTCAGTTGGTAAAGAATCTGCCTGAAATGCAGGAGATCCAGGTTCAATCCCCAGGTCAGGAAGATCCTCTGGAGAAGGAATTGGGAACCCACTCCAGTACTCTTGCCTGGGATGGATAGAGGACAGAGGAGCCTGGTGGGCTCCATGGGGTTGCAAGAATCTGACATGACTTAGCAACTAAACCACCACCACCACTATCAAAATATAAATGGTTGATATTAGCCCACTGTTGCATTACCCAGTCTTCATAAAGGTGTTGTTTTGAGATTAGTAAAGCAGTAAGTCAGTACATCTTAAATGGCGGTTAAAGAGAAGTCTAGTCACACAAGGAGCACCCCCACATCAAACGTATTTTGTTTGATTTCATCGTATTGGCCAGATGGTATTTTATAAAATTTGAGATACCAGAAACATTTTAAAAGGGAAGATCTCTCATATAATTCCAGGTTTCTCTTTGCAAGTAAAAAAAATGTTGATCACACTGGGGTCTCAGACATTCCTGGATAATGAGCCACTCTTTGAGGAGTGGAAAGAGTATTTTTTTGTGGATTTTTTTGAGGAGTGGAAAGAGTATTTTTACCCCAATAAAAAATCTTCAAGTGGTTCAGTGTACCTTTGGTCATTGTCTTTTTGTTTTTCCAAAAGCATCCTGTTAAACTGTTCCTAGTTCTCAGCTTTGAAAATACACAGAAAATGTTTCTTCCAGAGTCATAAATACTCTTGAGGCCGAATTGTAATAATATGGTATGATTTTTTTTATTCATTCCATAATCCTAACAATTGAAAAAAAAGAGAGAGACATTATCTTCTTATAAGAGTTAACATTTAGTGAGTCTTTAACTGGGTGCTGAGCACTGTTCTAAGCATTTTAAGTGTAGTCGCTCAGTCATGTCTGACTCTTTGTGACCCCATGGACTCTAGCCCACCAGGCTCCTCTGTCCATGGGATTCTCCAGGCAAGAATACTGGAGTGGGTTGCCATTTCCTTCTCCAGGGGATCTTCCCAACCCAGGGATCGAACCTGGGTCTTCCACATCACAAGCAGATGCTTATAACCATCTATTAATACTTCTAGGTAGGAGACATACACTATAGTACAGCAACTGTTTTAATGTGGAAAATAATCCTGAATGTGCATTATAAGGATTATAATTCTCATTATATAAGCATTATAATTCTCATTATATAAGCATTATAATTCTCATTATATAAGCATTTTACCAGCATCATTTAATATAATTCTCCCAACCACCTTGATTATACCCATTTTACAGCAGAATAGACTGGGGCATAGAAAGGTAAATCCATATGACTTGGGTAAGGAGCCAAGTTGGGATTTATACCTTGTCACCCTGACTCCTCACTGTCTGATACCCCTTTCTCTGTATTGTTCCTTGTGTTAGCCTTGGTGCTTCAGCTGGAGCCTTTGGGCTCTATCTAAAGATGAAAAATACAGTTGTATCGTCTCATCATTTGAGAAGCAGAAAGACAGGCCCACCATGTTGCAGGACTCCAGAGACACAATTCCCACCATGGGTTGTGTAAATGGTGCCCCTGGGATCGTGCAGTATACCATTGGCACAGACACATGCAGTGGCCTGCTAACAGATATCTCTCACACAATTCCTCTGTGATCTTTAGTGGCACGGTGCTGTGCTGGGGTTAGTTGCTCAGTCGTGTCTGACTCTTTGCAATCCCATGGACTATAGACTACCGGGCTCTTCTGTCCATGAGGATTCTCCAGGCAAGAATACTGGAGTGCATAGCCATTCCCTTCTCCAGGGCATCTTCCCAACCCAGGGATGGAACCCGGGTCTCCCACACTGCAGACAGACTCTTTACTGACTGAGCCGCTGGGTAAGCCCAAGGTGGTTCTTTCGGGTGAACTGAAATTCTCTGTAGCCATTTCTTCTGCTTCCAGTCATGTCAAGCAGTAGTTGAAGACATACGTTCTCAGAAATAATCTCTAAGGAGTTGAAGGCGGGTTGCTCACAGATTATTTCCCCAGGATAGGAGACTGGCGGTGGTGGCTTTTCTGTGTGGACACAGAGCTTGGTCTGAAATGGTGATTCGCCCTCCCCCAACCCTGCAGCCAGATTGTGCCCCGTGGTACGTGACTTCCCCTTGAGTCAGGAGAGTCAAGTCACTCAGGCATTAAAGTTTAACCTCCTGGCCTACCTGCCAGTTACAAAAGAGCCAGAATTCCACAGCATTCCTAAAGCCCATATCATTTTCACTGTAGGCTTTAGGAATGTAACTATTTAAGTAACAGTGACAACAATGAAGAAAACGCATTTGGTTATAAAGGCCTCTGTGGTATATTTTGTGCTATTTTGAAAAAATACATCCATTTGTCCTTAAAAAACAAAGTTTATTTCAAAGGAAAAATATCAGTCATGCCCACTGAGCAATGGAGCAGAATAAGAGTCAGTGTTAATCCAGATATACCTGTTATATTGTGGATTGAAACTTGTCTTCCTATTTCCAGTTTCTCTAATTAGAGTAGAAACCTAACCCCAGTTCAAAATAATATCCCTTGGGCCTGAAAAGAAATAAAGTTGGCCTATTAAAGACTCTTATCCAACTTCCTCCATTATGGGAAAATTTTGGGTCCCCAGCAATATCACTGTGTCTAAATCACCAGGTTAAATTGTTTTGAAAGACAATTTAACCAATCATTTTGGTACAGCAGGCAACAATATTATTGTTTTAGTTTGGTCATTCAAGTACCCAAACTCTGAATTCATTATCTCATGATCTCATGTGTTCAGTTATTATAGAGAAATTCTAACTGTAAGGAGAGGAGTATTTTTCTTCCCAACTAAACTATTTGGTAATCCCGGAAACAACCACATCTTGTGCTTTTTATTGTTCATGGGATCTAGACTGAGCTGGATCATGAGTAAGTCATGAACACTGGTTGCCTTACTTCACCTCCTTAGCAAAGTGAAGTATAACTCATAATCATCAATGTACTGCCGGAAATAGCACACTATCTGGAAATATTAAATATGTCTCCTCGCATGAATCACTTCTTACTGGAATTCTCTTTCCTTCCAAAAACCAAACCAGCACTCTGGTGTCCATGGCACATACTTTGGTCCTCAGTGTCTAGAGCTTGCGAGCTTTTTATGGACCGATGAAAATATTTGAGAACTAAAAAGTAGTTATTGACTCCAAAATACAAAAAGAAAACTGCAAAATCCTGATTAAAATTTAATTAAGTATTTTAAAATGTAACATTATGTGAACTTCAGTAATTGTCAAGTAATTATTTATAAAAATTTTGTTACATTTAGAAAAAAAAACTTGTGGCTTTTTTTTTTTCGTTTCACAAGAATTGTCAAGAATGTCAGATGATTGCAGAGAAATCAGGGTTAGTCATTAGCTAGATGAGTTTAGTAGCCAAATAATTTCAAAGAAAAATTATAAAGATCCTTTCTAGATTTTCATAACAAAATCATTATATAATGTGGGAAGCGGATCCATTTTAATATCCGGGATATGATGTGCAGTGGAATTTACAAAGGAATTACAACAGCCTTGCTTAAACTACTATTCATTTGCAAGATTATTTTTTAAATAACTTTTTTTTAAAACTAAAACTAAGCTGTCATTCTAATTTAGAGTTTCTATTAGGTAACTCTTAAAAAGATTAACTATCTTCAGAGAGGTCTGTGTGTTAACCGGAACTGACTTGGTCCTGGGGGAAATTAACTGACTGAAGGACTGTCAGCTGAATGAAGGTTTAAATTTCATGAACTTGGAGGAGAGAGCTTTTTCACATTCTCTTCCCGTATGGAGTAACAATCTGTTCTGAAAGTGGAGAGTGTTTTGGCATTATCTCTTCTAGCTCATTTGCTTTCAACTTTCCATAAATCAAGTTCTGCCAATTACCATCTTTAAGACTCAACTTTTTGCAAAATTGTTAGACAAAGCACTCTCTTTGAGAAGATAGAGAATATACTCTAGAGTAGTTCCTCTGAAAATCACAGTTCTGTATTTGTATACAGTTATTTTTTTAGAGTTCACTGCCTGCCTGGAATGAAGGCTGACTTTCTCCCCAGAAGAGCACAGACTGATCCACAAAGTCAGGTTAAACAGTACCTGAGTCTGCTTGCCTATCGCTTATTCAGGAATTATCTGTTATAAAAGTAAAATATAACTGTAAGTGTAATGTACCTATTGAAATTGTTCTTGAGCTCAAAAGGAAAATGAGTCTTCATTTTGGAGAAAAGAATCAACGTTGTAAAATAAAAGTGTATCTTTTTCCAAAAGTTTTGTTGACTACTACATTTATATACACACCTATCGTCTGGTATCTAAATACCTGAAACATTCATAAAGTTTTAATTCCTAGAATGAAAATAACGATTAATTTCTAACAATTTTGATGTTATGTCTACAAAAATAACTGTGACCAGGAGTGAAACTCTACCCATCTCATCATCTTTATCTTAGGATTGATTTAAAAATTAAAAAAAGAAAATCCTCCTACTGAGATGCTATTTGTTTAGTTCCTGAGGTCCTAGTTTTCCCCAGGTGATGTTGGCTCTCCTAAAAGACAAATCCATGTCCTACTCTAAGGCCTTGAGAATGGTGCCTAAGCTCCTCCAGACCTCAGTTTCCTCAACTCTTTGATGGAGGAAACTAGTACATAGTTCATGTGTTTGTGTGTTATTTTTAAATGTATTTTATTAAAGTATAGTTGATTTACAATGTTGCATTAATATCTGCTGTCCAGCAATGTGATTCAGTTATGTGCTCAGCTGCCTTCAACTCTTTGCAACCCCATTGACTTTTAGCCCCCCAGGCTCCTCTGCCCATGGCATTTTAGGCAAGAATATTGGAATAGGGTGCCGTTTCCTATTCCAGGGGATCTTCACGACCCAGAGATTGAACTCACATTTCTTGCGTCTCCTGCATTGGCAGGAGGATACTTTACCACCAGGCCACCTTGGAAGCCCAATTCAGTTACACATATACACATTATTTTTCATGTTCTTTTCCATTATGCTCTATCACCTGATATTGAATGTAGTTCCCTATGCTCTACAGTCAACCTTGTCACTAATATGAGTTTGTTTTCAATATTAATGAGATGACACGTGTGAGCGCCATATCCAGTGCCTGGTACTTGGTGAGCCTGAGTTCTAGCCACTTCTTCCACTCACCTTGCTGGGAAGCACTCTTTGGACTTCAGTTCCATCACCTGATAAATGGGTATATAGAGCCTTCATGAGGCTGATGTAGACATTATTGTGTTAATAACCTCACTCCGTGACTCCAAACCATTTCTTTGAGCTCTGGCCAGAGCAGACTTCCCATCCAGAGGCACAGCTCTCTCATTCATGGGCTGATGGGTGGCTGGCTGTGGCAGATATTACAGGTCCCCACAAGCACCCTCTTATTTTCCTGCCAGTAAAGATGTGGGGAAACTCTTCCCAGAAGAGCCATTTCTTTGAACTGAAGTACTTTATCTGGATTTATAGCTCATGACATAATAAACACTAAAGAAAGAATCTTTTCCTCCTTAAAAATGATGCTGGGGTCAGGTCACTGATTGCCTAAGCCCCCTTGCAGTGTGTTTCTTTTTTCTTTGGGAGAAAGTTTTTACTGTAAAGATGTGGGAACTCAGTTTTGGCAAAGAAGGTATAGAAAATAGTTTTCAGAAATAGTGGCTTATGAAAAAGAAAACACTGCAAACTCAGTTTTTGAATTCTGATTCCAGCCGTGAAGCATATGCCATAAAAGGGCACAGGAAGAAAACTTACAAAAGGCTGATCCACTGTGATTAACCAAAAAAATGCACTCTGTTGTTAAGCAGACAGCCTGTGAGCCAGATTTTGTTGTAGGTACTGGGAATACAGAGATGAATAAACCCCGTTCCTGATTGCAAGGGGCTTGCAGCTCTGTGGAAGAGCCCAGGTGTCTGTTCAGGACCAGACACTGGGGATATGAGGATGGGAATCCACAGACCCTTCCGCTTTGCCAGATAAAGAGAGGATCACACTGTGACTGTGTTCCTAAGCACTCTGGTTGGAATTAGCATCAGAATCTGAACGTTTGCTTAGCCCAGGGCACCTAACTCAAACTGAAAAGCGGTGGGACCAAAGAAGCTGACCCCTGAGTTAATTTTTGACCAGTAAAAGAGAGATCAAAGGGAAGAACAATAATGTTGCCAGCAAAGCACTTGCAGAGATCTGCGAGTGGTAGAGAAGGAATCCTTGCACGTAGGTGGATAACAGGATGTCTCCTTCCATCCCAGAACAACCCTGGGAGGAAGATAAGTGTGTTATCTCATAGAAAAGTAGAATCTTAGGAGATTAAAGTTGTTTTCAAAGATTGTAGTCAAAATCAATTGTCTGAACGGTAACTGTGGAACTCTGCTGTCCCTAGGATTGCTATTGTGTGCTGCCGACTATTGTAAATACATCACACGTAAGCTACAAAATGTACATATAGAATAGTAATCATCAGAATTAACCCAAGATGTTCACAGAACTGGATGAAGCCAAGAAACTGAACTTCTGAGTTTGTCATGAACTTAGCTGGTCTTTACCGCTGCTCGTGTTAGATCCTGAAGGGAGATGGAGGTAGGGGAAGCACCTTGGGCAGATTTTGGGCAAGCCATGTACGATGTGGATGTCTGTCATCACAGGAGAAGGCTGTAATTGATTCAGTAAGGAAGAGGAGGCTGTTGAAAGTTTTCAAGCGAAATTTAACATTTTAAGTTTGGTGTCATTGAAAGGTAACCCTAAGACAATACAGAGACTGAACCTTTCATGTATAAGATGGGAGGGAAGAAAACTATTCAAGTCTATTATGTAAGGGAGTCAGTGGCTCAGGGTCAAACTAAGATGGAAGCAGAAAACGATTTAATTTTTATAAAAAGTTATGGAAGTATAGTTCATTTAAAATATGTTAGTTTCAAGTGTGGAGCTTCCATGGTGGCTCAGAGGTTAAAAAAAAAAAACAAAAAACCATATCCCAGAGCTTGCTCAAACTCATGATGTACACTGAGTTGGTGGACATGACTCATGTCCATTGAGTGCCACCTGGGAAGCCCATTGAACCCGTGAAAGTGTTAGTTGTTCAGTCGTGTCCGTTTCTCTGCAATCCCATGGACTGTAACCCACCAGGTTCCTCTGTCCATGAAATTTTCCAGGCAAGAATACTGGACTGGGTTGCCATTCCCTTCTCCAGGGGATCTTCCCAACCTGGAAATCGAACCCCATGTCTCCTGCATTGCAGGCAGATTCTTTACTGTCTGAGCCACTACTATATGCCAAATACTTTGGCAAGATTTTACGTGTCTCATTTAATCCTCAAAACCCTGTTTTATCTCCATTTTATAGTCTAGGAAACTGAGACTTAGAGAAGATTAATAACTTGTTCAAGATCAAATAGCTAGTCACCAGTGGTGTTTGGATTAGCATCCAGGCAATCTAACCCCAAAGGCTACTTTTTAACCTGCTCCTGTATACTCAGACATTGTCTCAAAGAGTAGACCTTTTACATTAAATAGATCTTATTTGTGATGTGTAATCAAGGGGAAATTACTTGAGTTGCCTGGATTGTTTTACCATTACCATTACTACAAGCTAGGAAAAATGTTATCAAACAAATGTAAATTAAATGAGCCCTCTGAAAATTTGCTTTCTAATAAGTCAATTTCCTTCATCAGGTGTTAAATTACCATTAAAGCATGTTCCATGTACATTTATTTTTGACACTTTTTTCCCAAATTCTATTTTAATGAAAACTTCAAGTTGTCTCACAGTGTTAGAAACAAGGGTTTCAGTTGGCAATGTGATTTTTCCAGTTGTTTGATCTCTTTTAAAAGATTTAACTCAATTTTAGAATATAGCATTGTCCTTTGAGATAGGTATATAGCATTAGAAACCACTTGATTAAACATAGGGTCTAGTATGAATCTGAAATCGGAACTAGAGATAAAATATGAGCTATAATTTGGGTAAGTGCTAATATCATTTGTATACATTTCAACAAAGTAACAGCTATAGAGATGACTTAGAAGGAAACTAACCAGACACTGGTCAAGGCAATATTTTTTACTCTTGACTGTGTCTATGTAACAGCAAGCAACAACTTTATAGAGAGTCAGGGATGGTTTAAGGAAGTACACCAATTTCTCAAGTTGAGAATCCTTAACTTTTATTTCTAATGGTTTGCTTTGCTCTTTAAGAATGAGACATTTAGAACAAGACTGGCTATCAACTCCTGAATGTACCATTAAAATTTAATCTTTTTGATTCCACTTACATCAGTACTTAAATTTATGGAGACAGTGCAGAATGGTGGTTGTTCGGGTTTGGGAGGAGAGGGAAATGGGTGTTACTGTTTAATGGGTACTACTGTGTTACAGTTTGAGAAAATGAATGAAAATTTTCTAGAGATGGATGGTGGTAATGGTTGCCTTTGACTGTATGGATCACAAGAAACTGTAGACAATTCTTCAAAAGATGGGAATATCAGACCACCTTACCTGCCTCCTGAGAAATCTGTATGCAGGTCAGGAAGCAACAGTTAGAACTGGACATGGAACAACAGACTGATTCCAAATTAGGAAAGGAGTACATCAAGGCTGTATATTGTCACCCTGCTTATTTAACTTATATGCAGAGTACATCATGTGAAATGCCAGACTGGATGAAGCACAAGCTGGAATCAAGATTGCCAAGAGAAATATCAATAACCTCAGATAGGCAGATGACACCACCCTTATGGCAGAAAGCAAAGAAAAACTAAAGAGCCTCTTGATGAAAGTGAAAGAGGAGAGTGAAAAAGTTGGCTTAAACTCAACATTCAGAAAACTCAGATCATGGCATCTGGTCCCATCACTTCATGGCAAATAGATGGGGAAACAATGGAAACAGTGACAGACTTTATTTGGGGGGGCTCCAAAATCACTTCAGATGGTGACTGCAGCCATGAAATTAAAAGACACTTGCTCCTTGGAAGAAAAGCTATGACCAACCTAGACAGCATATTAAAAAGCAGAGACATTACTTTGCCAACCAAAGTCCGTCTAGTCAAAGCTATGATTTTTCCAGTAATCATGTATTGGTGTGAGAGTTGGACTATAAAGAAAGCTGAGTGCTGCAGAATTGATGCTTTTGAACTGTGGTGTTGAAGACTCTTGAGAGTCCCTTGGACTACAAGGAGATCAAACCAGTCAATCCTAAAGAAAATCCTGAATATTCATTGGAAGGACTGATGCTTAAGCTGAAACTTCAATACTTTAGCCACCTGATGCGAGGAACTGTCTCGGTGGAAAAGATCTTGATGCTGGGAAAGATTGAAGGCAGGAGGAGAAGGGACAACAGAGGATGAGATGGTTGGATGGCATCGCCGACTTGATGGACATGAGTTTGAGTAAGCTCCAGGAATTGGTGCTCCCTGATGGACAGGGAGGCCTGGCATGCTGCAGTCCATGGGGTCACAAAGAGTTGGACATGACTGAGTGACTGAACTGAACTGAACTGAATGGTTGCCCGACAGTTTGAATATATTTAAGGCCATTGAGCTGTGCACTAAAAAGGGATAAACTAGTAAATTTTATGTATGTTTTACCATGATAAAAAAATACTTTATCATGACCTATACTTATAGAGGGTCAGAATATATTTAGCCATTGGATATATAATTTTTAAATACTTGAAAATTGACATAGCCAATTCCTTCATTTTAAAGTAAAATCTATAGATTTCTAGCTTCAAAATGGTGGATAGATGATCTCCCCACCCATTTTTTTTTTCTAAAAATATCACCCAAATCAATAACATGAGTGAACTCTAAAAATAGGGATAGTACAGAGGTATGTATAATGTACACCCAGCCACAAGTCCTGACTCTTTCTCTGGATGGTCAGCATACCCCACATCTCTCCCCATGGAAGACAAGAGGTTTTGCAGCAATAGGCAGAGAGTCCAGGAAGGATAGCTGTGCATGCTGTGTTTGGAGGATGCTACAAAAGTCTGCAGACTGACCAGGCAGACCTCCATTTCCCTTCTCTTGCCCACATCAGACCACTAGCAGCATGACTTAATACCCACCCCTAGAAAACAGAAACCACCTCAGAGGGAAAAAAATCATACAGTGACATTTAGGGTGGTCAAATAAAATACCTGCTGGGCACCTAATCTCACTACAGCAGATTCCCCAGTGCACAAGCCCCACCCAGGCACTCGGCACCCCCATCACCCTTCTAGAGCTCAACCTCATTTGTGACCTCGGGTCAGGGACCAGTGCAGGAGTTTGAGAATCATGCTCTCACCACTGATGAGCTATTTGCATGCATTTCTTTAATATCATTTAAGTACTTAATTGAAATGAGGTTAAATTTACAGAGATACACATAATTTGAGAATAAGGAAGAACATAAAGAATGAAGAGAGGGTTAGAATATGAAGGAAATATAACAGCACATAAGAAACTTTAAACAGCTTACTTGAGCCATACAATGCAGGGTGTGTTTTTCTTTTGATCCCATATTTTGAATTAGTACAAAGTTCTGAGAATTATTTATGAAGTATACATCTTTTCAACATTACTGATCCCAGGCAAAAATGCTTATGCCAGTTTTAAAAACTAGTTTTCTGTACCCTTTGATTGACAGTATAATTGGCTGACAGATGTTGAAATCTATATTATCAGAGATCTCATGTATTGTTACCTTTTAAAATAATCATGTTAGTCAGGATTACTTAATGAGGTAATTAAAATGCCATCTATTGTGGAGGTAACCACAAGTGACTCTAGGACTATGGCTAAACGTCTTACACCCTTCACAGCTAACAGACTTGTAACCTTGTCATGTATACCCTCATCATAGTGTTTATGAGCCTAAAAACTAGAAACGAGGACAGTGAATTTAGATTGTTTAATCCTGGATATCTTGAAAATCTAGAAGTTACTGGCTGATGGACAAGGAGTGAGGTGCTATCTTGTGATTTTGATTTAAATTTCCCTGATAATTAGGGATGTTGACCATCTTTTTATGTACCTACTAGCCATCTGGTCAACATCCCTAATTATCAGGGAAATTTAAATCAAAATCACAAGATAGCACCTCACTCCTTGTCCATCAGCCAGTAACTTCTAGATTTTCAAGATATCCAGGATTAAACAATCTAAATTCACTGTCCTCGTTTCTAGTTTTTAGGCTCATAAACACTATGATGAGGGTATACATGACAAGGTTACAAGTCTGTTAGCTGTGAAGGGTGTAAGACGTTTAGCCATAGTCCTAGAGTCACTTGTGGTTACCTCCACAATAGATGGCATTTTAATTACCTCATTAAGTAATCCTGACTAACATGATTATTTTAAAAGGTAACAATACATGAGATCTCTGATAATATAGATTTCAACATCTGTCAGCCAATTATACTGTCAATCAAAGGGTACAGAAAACTAGTTTTTAAAACTGGCATAAGCATTTTTGCCTGGGATCAGTAATGTTGAAAAGATGTATACTTCATAAATAATTCTCAGAACTTTGTACTAATTCAAAATATGGGATCAAAAGAAAAACACACCCTGCATTGTATGGCTCAAGTAAGCTGTTTAAAGTTTCTTATGTGCTGTTATATTTCCTTCATATTCTAACCCTCTCNTGTTAGCATCTCTAGCAAATAAGGAGGGGATCATGGGAACCTCTGATTTATAGCCAATTTTTCAGTATTGCAAGTAACAACTTGGGTTTGCAACTGACATCTATAGAGAGCAGGAGGGAGTCTCATGGGACTGAGCCTTTAACCTGTGGAATCTGATATTGTCTCCAAGTGGATGGTGTCAGTATTGAGTTGAATCCTCTGACACCCTGCTGGTGGTGTGAGAGAGTTGTTTGTTGACATGGGAAAGTCTGCATCTGCCCACCCCCCCAAAACACACATTACAGTTGTAAAGTTGGAGAGTGGAGTAAAGGGAGTGAAAGTCACTCAGTCATGTTCGACTCTTTGTGACCCCATGGACTATACATATACAGTCCATGGAATTCTCCAGAGCAGAATACTGGAGTGGGTAGCTGTTCCCTTCTCCAGGGGATCTTCCCAACCTAGGGATCGAACCCAGGTCTCCCACATGGCAGGTGGATTCTTTACCAACTGAGCCACCAGGGAAGCCCATACAGGTTGATGCAGAACCCAGAAGAATTTTGTTGATGATTTCCTTTGCTATGCAGAAACTTTTTAGCTTGATGTAAAGCTTTGGTGCAGTATCTATCAAAATTCCAACAGCATTCTCCACATAAATAAAAAAGACAATCCTAGAATTCATATGGAACCACACACATACACAAACACATGCAAACCATGAATAGCCAAAGCAATTCTGAAACAGAAGGACAAAGCTAGATGCATCACATTTCCTGATTTCAGACTATATTATAAAGTTATAGTAATCAAAACAGTATAGTACTGACATAAAAACAGGCCCATAGATCAGTGGAACAGAACAGAGACTTCCCTAGTGACCCAGTGGCTAAGATTCCATGCTCACAATGCATGGGGTCCAGATTCAGTCCCTGATAAGGGAACTAGTTCCCACTTGCTGCAACTAAAAGATCCTGCATGCTTCAACTAAGACCTGGCAAAAGCCAAATAAATAAATATTAAAACAAAAAAAGAGAGATCCCAGAAATAAACCCACGCATTTTTGGTCAATTAATTTTTAATAAAGGAGCCAAGAACATACACTGGGGGGAGGATAATCTCTTTAATAAATGATGTTGGGAAAACTGGATAACCACATATAAAATAATGATATTGGACCTGTACCTTACTGTGGTCACAGTAATTTACCTGAAATGGATTAAAAACTTACAAGGCCTGAAACTTAACATTCCTAGAACAAAATAGGGAAAAACTCCTTGACATTGATCCTGGCAGTGCATTTTTAGATATGACACCAAAAGCACAGTCATCAAAAGCAGAATTAGACAAGCAGGATTACATCAAAATTATGATAATTACTTTTCTAACCTGACATTTTACAAGAGGTAGGAAACCTGAAGGTCAGAAGCATTCAAAATATAATACTCTTAAGCTTCTCCTCGGGAGTCAAGGAACTTAGCTCCAAGGTGAAGGTGAAGTCGCTCAGTCGTGTCTGACTCTTTGCGACCCCGTGGACTGTAGCCCACCAGGCTCCTCCGTCCATGGGATTCTCCAGGCAAGAATACTGGAGTGGGTTGCCATTTCCTTCTCCAGGGGATCTTCCCGACCCAGGGATCGAACCAGGTCTCCCGCATTGCAGGCAGATGCTTTAGCCTCTGAGCCACCAGGGAAGCTCTGGAGTTGTATGCTTATAGAAAAGTCCTTGAATCCAAATGTATACAGGAGAAACAGCTCAAAATCTGCTACCAATTCCCCTCCAGATAAGGGCAATGCCACATTATTCCTCAATAAGTAGGAAATACTGCAAGAGTTCCAAGTGTCTTGTTCTTATTAAATACTTGAGTACCATGTAGAATGCCAGGACACTATAGCAGCAACAAAATAACCAACCCGTGCTCCATGTTCATTCTTCCTACAAGGTTACTTGACCTATATGCAGTCCTGATTTTAAGCACATTTGACAGGCCTGTATATTTTGTTACATCATAACATGGTTCTCAAAAATTGTAATCTGAAAATAAGAGTTTACTCAAAGGATAGAGATTTGGAAGTGGGCAGAGTATTTCAGAGTTAATAACATCTGAAAAAAATCAAATTGTATAGTAATTAACATACTATCTAACTGTTAATGATTAACAGTTCATTCAGTTGGTTTCAGTTACTATTTTACGTTTAACCTGTAGCTTTTGATAACTGTCCTTAGTCCCACAGACTGTGCTTGCCATTGAATAAAAGGAAGGTTTTAAGGTGTACTCAGTCTATTTTCCTGCAGTTGATGCTTTCCACAGGAGTGTTGCCCATATTGCCTGCTGACCACCATTAGTATGGGAGAGATTTTAGGTGATATCTGGCTGTTGTTTTTTTTTTTTTAATTAACACTTTTATTTTGGGGAAATGCAGTCAGCATATCAAACCCATGTAATCAAATAAATATAAGCTTATTGTTTATGTTATTTAAGTTAAAAGAGAATGAGTCAATGAAGAAAAATATCAACTCATAATGGTGTATACATGGTATAGATGCCAGTAGGACAGGACTTGTAGAGGTTGTGTCCAGATGCCTGAAGTTTAGGAACCATGATACCACACAGTGGTTTGAATCAACCAAATGTATACGTACAGTTGGATGGCCATGATGAACACAGACATCTGTGATGCGGTCCTTTGAAATGTTGCAGTGCACTACACAATTCAGTATATCAGGAAAATGCTAGAAATGGTAGTAACTTCTACATTAAATGCATGTTCTCTAAAGCCCTCCAGACAAGGTCCACGTGTTTCCTAAAGTCCCTAAATTCTCCCCAGATTCAGGCATTCTCACTGGCCATCTGTACGCCATCGTATATGTGTGTACTAACAGGAATGTGTGGGAGGAAGCAGTTTCATATCCCTTCATTCTGAGGAGCTTTTCAGAGGAAATAATATGTGATACTCAATTTATAAAACATTATTTCAGAAATTACCCTATGGGGAAAAAAATTCCTTAGACTGGAGAAAACACCGTAATATTGAACAAGCACTATTAGGCTTTTAAAAAATTGTGATCATTTTGTCACTACCTTAATATCAGGGATAAGAGCAAAGTTAAAAATTTCAATCTCCATGGCTTTTTGCTACTGTGTACCACTCTGCGTCTGTCTTTGTCTGTAACTTTGATGGATGTATCTAAGAAGCTTCAAGTTTTCTGGCTCGTTGCATATGTTGTCAGATTCCCCACTATTTAAACTTGTTTTCTTTGGGGACAGGGGTGATGTATTAGTCATTAAAGGACTGTGATATAGTGTACCCAACAAGTGGGTTAGGATTTTCAGAGATAGATTCTTGGAATACAGGTAACACTGAGTAGGGCACAGGACAGCAGTAACCTAAAGAGAGTAAGGATGTGTTTCTGACCAGGAAGGGAGTGCCAGTGAGCTAAGTAATCTCACTGGGACAGAAAGAGCTTTCTTGGGAATGGTAAAACAGAGGACTGACTATCTCAGGAGAGTTTTTAATTTTTAGTTAATTTATCTCTAATTGGAGGCTAATTGCTTTACAATATTGTGTAGGTTTCTACTGTATGTCAACATAATCAGTCACAGGTATACATATGTCCCCTCCCCCTTGAGCCTCTTTCCCATCTCCCGCCCCTCCCCACCCCTAAAGTTGTCACAGAGCACTGGGTTTGAGCTCCCTGTCATACAGCTATTTCAAGAGAGTTTAACCCTCAACATTCAGACATTTCATTTGGTGATTACTGTTACTTTCTTTCTGAAATATCAACAATAAGATGGTGGCTGGGCCTTACATGAAAGAGAACAGTACTTCAAATAAGTAATAGCAGTAACTTTCACTTAGTCTGGGTTTCCTTTTTCTTTTTTCTCTACATTAACATTTCAAGAAAAAAAGATAAACCTCTTTTCATAAGCCCCCTCCCTCCAAAACCGGGAGTAGTTTCCCCAACTTTCTTTTGAATGTCTGAAAGTATGTGATTGGTTAACCTCCCTTAAAGTGCCAACAACGTGTTTAACATGGGCCAGAGCCAAGAATCTGTGAATGCCCTGAACAGTCTTAGGAAAACTGAAAAGCTTAAGGAGATGATAGCTATATGGCAAGCAGTTTATTGGCATTGACCTGAAGTGGCCTGAGAGGAGACTAAATAATAAATGCACCTTGAAGTGTGACCGGGGAGGAGGAGGTGAAGGGTTTGCTGTAATAAGTAGCCAGAGGTCTGGCGAGATGCCTTACTACATTAATTTTCCAAGTCCTTTGGGTGGGTCACACTTGCACTACAATATCCTGTCTGCAAATGCTAAATAAATACCAGGATCACGTCAAACTAAAGAACCAGCGTACTAACTAATGTCATTTGAGAAATCAGGATGCTTAAAGTATTTTTCACTTGATAATTCACAGTCAAATTAACTAAAGTTGGCACACCCGGACAAATGTTAATATATATCCTAGTGGAAATGTTTAGAGGGATTGGGGAGGGAAATCCAATCTTCTTCTTTTAGGAGCAATTTGCATTGTTTTGTTTGTTTTTTGTGGTTGTTAAAAAATTTTATTGGAGTATAGTTGATTTACAATGTTGTGTTGGTTTTATATGTACAGCAAAGTAGTTCATTTATACATATATTCATTCTTTTACAGATTCTTTTTCCATATAAATTATTATAAAATATTGAGTAAAGTTCCTGTCTATATACTAGTTATTATATATACATATATATATATTCCATTGGTTATCCATTTTATACACAATAGTGTGTTTAGTGAAAGTTGCTCATTCGTGTCTGACTCTTGGAGACCCCATGGACTGTAGCCTGCCAGGCTCCTCTGTCCATTGAATTCTCTAGGCCAGAATACTGGAGTGGGTAGCCTTTCCTTTCTCCAGGGATCTTCCCAACCCAGGGATCGAACCCAGGTCTGCTGCATTGCAGGTGGATTCTTTACCATCTGAGCCACGAGGGGATCCCAATGTGTTTATGTTAATCCAAAACTCTTAATTTATCCCTCTCCCATACATTTCCCCTTTGGTAACCATAAGTTTGTTTTCAAAATGGATCAGTTTAGATTATGTCTACTAAAACAAAAAATATTTTATTTCAGATATAAGAACTGGGGCAGGGATTAGTTTTCAAAATAAGATATGTGGAGATATAAGCTTCATTCCTTACGAAAGAGCTGTTAGGAATTTGCAAACCCAGAATCTTGGTATATACATATAAATCAATGAAATTTGCATATGATTTTCAAAAAAAAATAAGGTGTTCAAAACATCCTGCAAGGAAGCAGCCTCAGTACATGAAGCCATTTGTCCAGCAACATGACATTAGATTTTTCAGTTTAAACATTACAAGATGACCTGATGGAACGATGCCTGCTACATTGTTTAATTTTTAAGAGACAATTTGTGTTTCTACAACCAACCCCAAAGCATGAAATTTCATTAAATGTGCCCCAAATGAACAGCTGTGAAGTCTCCCAAGACCTCTCAACTTTACTTTTGACTAGAACTTTTAGTTTTCTGTGCCAGAGTTTGAGAAAATGATTTTTTTTTTTTTTTTAGGGGGAATAAACAAGTCTATGGTGAAGGGGTGTGTTCCTTATAAAGGTGCTCCTCGGGGAATCTTACCTTGCATAACAAGAGACACCTCATTTCTCAGAGGAGGAAATAAGTTTCGAGATGTCTTCTGTCTGTTTGGCTGGTTTACACTCCTCCTCTCTGGCGCTGATCTGCAAAGAAGCTTTGTAAATTTCAGCAATTGACTAGACCCGCTGGGCGCCGGGTCTTTTTTTTTTTTTCCTCTCTCTCACTTCCCTGCCGATGTTTTGAACTGCCTTCCTACAGACGTCACACAGCCCTTGAGGAATAGTTTCTGCCTGGTGAGATTGAATGATAGTTCTCATTCACAAAGGCATGGAGTCAGATTCTAATCAGGGGACACAGCGGAAATTACGTTCGCAGGTACAACAGTGAGTCCAACTCAAGTGTGGAGAGCTTTGTTCCCTCTCTGACTTCTTGGCTCCCCCGAGAGGAGTGTTTTTTTGTGGTTGCCCTGAAATGGAACTTCCCTGACAGCTCTCTGGTGTCGTTACTGTACCTCGCGGTCATTTTTGTTTCCTTTCTCTCTAACCTGAGCACTTTTAGACGGTCGGAAACCCTTTAATCCTGGTATTGTGGAAGTGCAGAAAAGATGCGATCAAGTGGCTCTTTCACTCTGTTGGTTACCCTTGTGACCAGATGAAGAATAGATTCAAAATCCAGTTCCTCCCTTGGCAGTGCAAAGCAGAAAACAAACTGTCACTTCCGAACAGCCGGGTGATGGAGTAAATTCAGTATGAAAGAGGAAAAAGCTTCTGTGTCTTAGAAATCTCTCTCTGTTCTGGACTCGGGGCAGAAATTGGATTCCGGGAAATTTGGATTTCTTCAAACAACCTCATTTGAAAATGGAATATATTTCAAGCCATCTTTGTAGAAACACAGCTGAAATGTATTAATCAGAATTCTTGAAGAGTTTTTTTTTTTGCTTTTTCCTCCAAAATGAGTATTATCATGAAGCCAAGATCCCGGTCTACAAGTTCCCTGAGGACTTCAGAGGGAGTGTGGTAACGTGCTTTTCTCTCCTACTTCTCCCCTTGTTTCATTTAAAGATTGACGTAATCGTGGAGTATTTAGTAATTGCTGACGAGGTTCAAGAGTTAGGTGTGATGTTAGGGCTTTGTAAGAAAGAGCACAGTGTTGGTGACACTTTCACTCTATTTTGTTGCTCAATTTTGTTTACTCTAAAAACAAGGGTACTCACACTTTGTTTTTTTTAGACTCATGAACCATAGCAATTCATTTGGTGACAAGTTTTAGAAGAGGAAGGAAACTTGCAAAAACCTTGGAAGTTTAGAAAATGAATTTATCATTTTTCACTGTCTGATCTGCCTGTGTGTGTTCTTATCTCTCTTGCCTGATAGACAAGCAGGCTAGTAGTTAAGGATCTTTGCTGTGGTCTTTAGAAGTAGTACTTTAGCTTTCAGCACACGAGTATTAAAATAATTAATAATGTTTTACATTTTAATCATATAACCAACTTGAATTTAATTATATGACTAGATGTATATCAAGCTGCTTATCATTCAGGAATCTCCTGTTTTATTTTGTTAATATAATGTTCCCTGATAATTTTGCGGGGTTTTTCTTTTCGGTAATTTTCATCTTAATAAAAAGTATATTAACTTCAGTTTATTCTAATATTTAGTTCTACTATTTCTTCAGTATTTGATATGGCTGTATGCACATAATCCTTAAGGAACAGTTTCTCAGTAAATAACTTTTGTGTCTAATACAGGTATTTACAAAAATATTTTTATGGCTGTTTCAGAGGTTAATTTTATTTTGTTTATCTTAGTGATTGTAAATATATGAATAAGCTCATCTTTTTGAAATGGAAAGGATCCTTTAGACAGGAGAATTAAAAGCAATGAGTGAAGGCAGGTGTTGAGGAAAGGCTGGAAGCAAGTAGGTAAGATGCACTATATATAATCATTTGAGCAGGCAGACACACAAATAAATACTTACATTATTTGTATAGGGAATTCAGTCCACATTTATGAGATTGGGTTATCATTTGCTGTTATTGTACTGCTGTTTTGTAGGGGACTTGAATCAAGAATTGTCCTGCAGTGGTATTTCTGTGAGTTTTAATAAACTATAGATGCAGATTTGATCTCATATCAATTGTGATTTTTTTAAAAAAATTAATGAATGCATGTGATAAATTCCTACTTGAGTTTATTTAAAGAAAAGGTTGCATCTGAACTAAACTTGTATGGCTCTTTTATGCCAAATAATAAATACTGGGAAATACTTAGAATCCTTTTATAGTTGTCATAACTAATGTAAATCTCTAATATAAAATGGGTAATCAGAATTTATAAGTGAATTTTATTCACTTGTGATTTCTGTCTTGCCTATGTGAAAACAGGCTCTTATACATAAATAAATAGTATTTAACCAACCTATTTGCTGTTTTTGTCTCCAACGCCAGGAGACTTAGTTCCAAATTTAGGATCCAATCAATCAGCAACACTTAGTGCATTTCAGTGTTCAGTAACATCGACATCCTTTACTCCTCTGAGGTTATCATAGTCTATTTTTATCCACAACTATTCTATTTGATTATTCTGTGTTATGTAAGGTCATAAATAAATAGGGCCACAGTTCAAAGTCTATGTTTTAAAATATTGACTTATGAATGTGTATATTGTTCCATTTAATTTTAAATAGTTTGATATTGTTTGGTTTAGATGGTGTTTACGTAAGAAGTAAATGCCTCTTTATGCTAATGATCCCTGATGGCACACTGTGGAAACCTCCCTCTTACCTCTGTCTTATTAATAATGTAACTGTTTGGGTATATCACTGCTGTCTCTGAATCACTGACCTGAGGTTGTAATCACTGTTTATAGTTTACCTGTTTTATTATCCCTTTATCCTTCAATTTCTATATAACACATTTATTTATATTTATATTTTTAAATAGTAGAATCAACATAGATTATAGACTAGGCGTACAGAGGAAACACGTGTGTGTAAATGTGTACATACACACACATATATATAGATGTTTACTTGATTAACAAAAAAAGCAGCCCTTCGGCTCTCTGAACCTCTGTACATACATACCCCCTGAGAATTCAGTAGTGGCGTCCTCTCAACCCTCACCCGTACCCCCTTTCATTTTCAGAAACCAAAACCTACTTCATCCTCTTAACAACTGACTTCCCACTAGAGAGACCAAGTAAATATTCCTTTTTCAGATGATTTTATTTCGTTCTGTGCTTGAGAATACTTTCTTTTGGGAGAATCGTCTTTTGCCTTCACTATCTTAAGGCTACTTATGTAAATCTTGTCTGTTCCATTGCCCCCTTTTTTCTAAGATTGTCTGTTTTCTCTTTGGATGCTTCCGGACAGTTTGCTAATTGCCTTTTGCAAGAACCAAGTGCTTCAGATAACTTTTCTTTTGCTTTTTTCCTGTTTCTTTCCAACCACTACCACAAAAGACAATCCACACGAACTTGTTATTTACAGCTCTGACTGAATCCCTTTGAGATACTCACATTTTAAAAGAGGATTTCATGACAAACTCCTAATGATGTTATATATCCTTCCTCCTGGTTCATGTGCTTAAAAAACAAGCCTTTTACTTATAGTTAAAATTCTATTACTTTCTAAAAACAAGATAAAAATAATCTTGAAATTGATCTGTTTCCTTATTATATAATATTTTAAATATATATAAAATATTACATAATAAGGATATATACTAGGTTGCTTTTATTTTCTCAGTAGGTATATTTATTGACTACCTACTCTGTGCCAGGTTCTAAAAGAATTTAATTGTGGTATTAATTCTTTTGCATTCCTTTAAATATCTGCTAGAAATTGAGAAAAACATGATCTATATGTTTTCTTACGCTCATGCAGTTAATAAAACTAGCAAAGTCATTTATTTTGCCTTTTTTTTGGTAGTAATAGTCCACCTTTAACTTCTCTATGAGAAAACAAAGAGGCAGTTACATATCCATAAATATTTTAATTTCACATGTCTTCAATTTAGATATAGTCAGCAGTTATATATTATAATAAAATTATGATTCTATAGCATTTTACCACTTACAAATATATCCCAGAGATAGTTCTCATTAATCTAACCAAGACTTATGTAATTCAATTTAAATGAAAAATAATTATCCTTACAAATATAAATATAGAAAACTGATCAATAAAACTGGACTTTGTTCTTTTCTGCTGTTCATTATTTGGCATACACTTCTGATATTTAAGATTGTTCATTGTGTAATCTGGTGGGGGGGAAGATGCTATTGTCTAAGATATGACTGTGAGTCTTTTTATAAAGTAAGTTTTGAAGCAGATTATAAAATATGTAAAACTTTTACTTGGGTTTATAGACATAGAAAATAAGCCTGGAAGGCTGTTTTCCAAGCCTTTAGTAGTGGTTACCTTCTAGGGTGAAAATGGCTGGAATAGAGGCAATTTTCACTCTTCTGAATATATATTCTTTTACTATATTATATGAACTTTTTCATCAAGGAATTACGATATATGAGTTTAAATATATTAAAAATAAAACTATCATGTGCATTAGCAAACTCATTTTCATATGTGTAGCCATCTGTATATCTGGTAAACAATAATTTGCTCAGTGTCCAAAATACGGCAAATAAACATTTCAGTAGTGAGCAGATGTAACTTTCTAAAAAACATTGCTTCTCAGATCGATAAATGATTGTTCTTTTCTATTAACTCTATTCTCCTAAATTTATAAAAGTTCAGGCTGACTGAGAATTCTTATTTTGGCTTCATGATCATAGTAAAACTACTACTTTTCTAACTGAAAATAAAAAGATGTAATGACAATAATATTTTGGAGGGAAAATTAGTTTTAACCCCTGCTATCCTAGCCTCAAGTATTCTCATTTTTTTTAACTTAACTTACATATTTTGAACTCTTGTAAATATTAGTTCTGTGTTCCACTTCATCATGTATTTTTCTAATAATATTTCTAATAATAATAATGTTTCTAGCTTTCTTATCGAGTGTCTCTTATGAGTGAGAACTCTGTGGAAAATTTTAAATATAGTATCTTGTTTAGTTCTTGTAATAATGTTGAACAGAGGGAGTTGTTAATCCATATATTACAGATGAAGAAATGAACCTAAGAGATAAAATAATTTGAGCAAGGCACTTTAACTGCTAGGGAGTGCTGAGGTTCAATCTCATGCCTGTCTGCTTCAGAGACAGTGCTCTGTTTATTTGGGCTTCCCTGGTAGCTCAGTAGGTAAAGAATCGCCCCCAGTGCAGGAAACCTGAGATTCCTGGAGAAGGAAATGGCTACTCCGTCCAGGATTCTTGCCTGCGAAATCCCATGGATGGAGGAGTATGGCGGGTTATGGTCTAGGGGGTTGCAAAGTGTCGGACGTGACTGAGCGACTAAATCACTACCGCCACTATTTATATGTAAGTATCACTTTTGATGACTGTCAAAATATCTATCTTGTGAATATAGCACATGCACTAAAATATTTGGTTAGCTATTGGGTGACTGAAAAGTAAGTTGGAAGTTGACCTTCTGGGGTATGATAGCCTGTAAAGTTCCCTGATAGCTCAGTTGGTAGAGAACCCGCCTTCAATGCAGGAGACCCTGGTTCGATTCCTGGGTGGGGAAGATCTGCTGGAGAAGGGATAGGCTACCCACTCCAGTATTCTTGGGCTTCCCTTGTGGCTCAGCTAGTAAAGAATCCACCTGCAATGCAGGAGACCTGGTTTCGATCCCTGGGTTGGGACGATTCCCCTGAAGAAAGGAAAGACTACCCACTCTAGTATTCTGGCCTGGGAAATTCCATGGACTGTATGATCCATGGGGTCACAAAGAGTCAGACACTACTGAGCGACTTTCACTTTCAAAGTTTAAGGCTGATGTTGGGCATTGAAAAATAACTATTTGAAAGGGTTTTGTGATTATTCTCTACTAGTAGAAAATAAAGTTATCTATTCCCTATTGTAGGAAAATAAAGAGCAAAAGTCAGTGCTTCTCAGTTCTAATAGATCATCTTTCCAATTTTGTTAGAAAGTCTTACTTTGTTCTCGGTAAGATCTGTAAGGCATCAGGTAAGAAACAAGTTCTCAGACTTTGTATGAAGTTTCATGTTTTAACTCAGCTTTGAAAAAGGTACAAAATCTTCCTTCCTGTATCTTTTATCTTACAAGGTTTTGCAAATAGGAAAACAAATGGAACGTGTATAATTTCTGCCTGTCCAGTTATACAATGTGACTGGACTTAGGGAAGTGACTATTTTCAAGATTGGTTCAGAGCTTCGAACCTGCAATAAACCTTTTTGATCCCATTTTCTAAGTTTGTATCACATCTGGTGATATTGACGTAGAGATAATCCCAGATCTAGAGACAAGCAGCTTTTAGGAAAAGTGGTTAAAACAGCTTCAATATTATTTAAAACATTAAATATATATATATATGTATATATTAATGCCAGGGAAGCACAGAATGGATCACAGATGCTCTTTAAAGCCATAAATTATGAAATTCTAATTCTTAACTCTCTAAATGCCTTGCTCTGTGGTCAAGTTTGGACTAAACTAGGAAGTCTTTTAGAAGAATGGAGAACATAGAGAATTCCAGAACCTGTGAATGCAGTTCTTAGCATAACAGAGGAAATATGAATGTTACGCCTTTATTATCTACCTTCAGCCTTCCTAGGCAGTTGGCTCTCCTAGGAGCATCCTGGGTGATAGGTGAGGAAGTGAATTGGGGAAGCTAAGCTAAGATGCTCTTCAGAATAACAGTGAGAAACAATAAAGGGAAGATTATAGGAAAGATCTGAAGAAGTGGCTAGAGAAATAAGAGGGAAGGTCAGAGGGGAGGCTGGAGGGACTTCAGCCCATTTTGAACCAGACACCATCTGGCGCCCTGCCCCGTTTAATCACACTGCCACCTTCTGGCAGCAGCTCTAGTAATGACTTGCATGTAGCAGTGGTTTTTTGTTTGTTTCTCCCCTTCATCTCAGGACTAAAAACTTCTGCCAGAGCATGAAGAAAGTCGACTTCAAGTCTTTCCATTTCTCTGTTACGTGAGGGAGAACAAGAAATTAGAAAACTAGAAACCAGGTGTAGAATATATGCACACTGAGATGACAATTTCCAAAACTTCCTTACTGGAGAAGTTTTGATGTTTTACAGCCCGCAAGTTCAGACGTTTTGTTTATAGCTAATACTAATCTTCCTTGCTTAAATTTTAACCCGTTTCTTCTAAGTTATCAGGGTAGTGAATCAGTAGATAAGTAGATTCTCCTTTATGGAGTAAAGTGACTAGTAAGTGACTTTGTGGTCTTTTTTAATCTTATGTGCGGCCGTTCGCCGAGAAGATCGCCTATGAGGAGCTCGTGGAAGGCACGGGTGGCCTGGAGGAGGACACGGCCCTTCCCGAGGGTCTGCAGGGTTGGCGTAGGGGGCCCGCTGCAGGAGAGCCCAGCCTAGCACCTCCGCCTGGAGAGCAGCCTCCAGGGCCCCCAGGAAGCAAATTAAAGCACATGTAACCGGAAGCAATGGCACCCCACTCCAGTACTCTTGCCTGGAAAATCCCACAGACAGAGGAGCCTGGTGGGCTGCAGTCCATGGGGTCACTGAGTCGGACACAACTGAATGACTTCACTTTCACTTTTCACTTCCACGCATTGGAGAAGGAATGGCAACCCACTCCAGTGTTCTTGCCTGGAGAATCCCAAGGACGGGGGAGTCTGGTGTGCTGCCGTCTATGGTGTCGCACAGAGTCGGACACGACTGAAGTGACTTAGCAGCAGCAGCAGCTCAATTGGTGTCCAACTCTTTGTGACCTCACGGACTGTAGCCTGCCAGTTTCTTCTGTCCGTGGGATTTTCCAGGCAAGAATACTGGAGTGGGTTACCATTTCCTTCTCCATTTCATTTCATAGTGCAAAATACTCATTTTGAATTGTAAAGGGGATGGTACCAGTGTGACTTGTTAAAAGNCCAGACACCATCTGGCGCCCTGCCCCGTTTAATCACACTGCCACCTTCTGGCAGCAGCTCTAGTAATGACTTGCATGTAGCAGTGGTTTTTTGTTTGTTTCTCCCCTTCATCTCAGGACTAAAAACTTCTGCCAGAGCATGAAGAAAGTCGACTTCAAGTCTTTCCATTTCTCTGTTACGTGAGGGAGAACAAGAAATTAGAAAACTAGAAACCAGGTGTAGAATATATGCACACTGAGATGACAATTTCCAAAACTTCCTTACTGGAGAAGTTTTGATGTTTTACAGCCCGCAAGTTCAGACGTTTTGTTTATAGCTAATACTAATCTTCCTTGCTTAAATTTTAACCCGTTTCTTCTAAGTTATCAGGGTAGTGAATCAGTAGATAAGTAGATTCTCCTTTATGGAGTAAAGTGACTAGTAAGTGACTTTGTGGTCTTTTTTAATCTTATGTGCGGCCATTCGCCGAGAAGATCACCTATGAGGAGCTCGTGGAAGGCACGGGTGGCCTGGAGGAGGACACGGCCCTTCCCGAGGGTCTGCAGGGTTGGCGTAGGGGGCCCAGCAGAGCCCAGCCTAGCACCTCCGCCTGGAGAGCAGCCTCCAGGGCCCCCAGGAAGCAAATTAAAGCACATGTAACCGGAAGCAATGGCACCCCACTCCAGTACTCTTGCCTGGAAAATCCCACAGACAGAGGAGCCTGGTGGGCTGCAGTCCATGGGGTCACTGAGTCGGACACAACTGAATGACTTCACTTTCACTTTTCACTTCCACGCATTGGAGAAGGAATGGCAACCCACTCCAGTGTTCTTGCCTGGAGAATCCCAAGGACGGGGGAGTCTGGTGTGCTGCCATCTATGGTGTCGCATAGAGTCGGACACGACTGAAGTGACTTAGCAGCAGCAGCAGCTCAATTGGTGTCCAACTCTTTGTGACCTCACGGACTGTAGCCTGCCAGTTTCTTCTGTCCGTGGGATTTTCCAGGCAAGAATACTGGAGTGGGTTACCATTTCCTTCTCCATTTCATTTCATAGTGCAAAATACTCATTTTGAATTGTAAAGGGGATGGTACCAGTGTGACTTGTTAAATGTTCTGTAAAACATAGTTGCAATGTGTAATTGTTTCCAGGCTTCATGCAAAAGAGTGTTCCCATTGTGCCTGCGTCTCTCTCCTGTTTAAAATACATTCAGGATGAGAAATTCAACTTTCTAAAATGAATATGTATGAAATGTTCATGTATATATGGAATACAGAAAATAACAATTCCTAACATCTGTGATTTCACTGCATTGCAATGTGGTACAGAATTTCTTCTTTGTGTCAGGGGATTTATATGACTGAAACTGTTTTAGTTAGGATAAATTCCTGCAAAATGTGTTAACTTTTAACCAGTGGCATTCTGGCAGGCAGGCAACCACTGCTGTGATGTTCCCTCTGCTATAGCTGTGTCATAGAACAGCAGGTAACTCTGACTGGCAGCTGCAATACCAGCTAGCTGGGACAGTAGCCCCTGTCTACAGGGGTAACCAGAGTGACCCTTGTAGTGATACGTGTGTGTGTGTGTTCGTGCTGAGTCATGTCTGACTCTTTGTGACCCTATGGACTGTAACCCACCAGGCTGCTTTGTTGATGGGACTCACCCTGCAAGAATGCTGGAGTGGGTTGCCATTTCCTTCTCCAGGGGATCTTCCCAACCCAGGGATCGAACCCACATAACAGATATACAATATTGAACACCTGCTGTTTGTCAGACATTGGACTTGGTGCTGTACATGATTTAGTTCATTTTATCTTCATAATTACAGGAGATAAAACTCCTAAATCACAGTGCTGAAGAAAACGTGGTCTAATTCTAAACCCCGTGTTTTTTGTGGTGGCGGTATTGTTCTTGTTTTATTCCGCTTTCTCCACTCTCTCCACTGCTTTGGTCACTCGTGATTCTGCCTCCTAGTGTTGCAAAAGTGGACAGTAGGCTGCTGCTCTATGCCTTTCCTTTCTGTCCTAGATTGTCTCAAGGTTCTCTATTTAACCACGTACAGCTCAAGAACAAATACCTTTTGTATTTGTCTGCCGCCTTTCTCAAGGTGTGCACACAAGTCTTTCACCATGGACCATAGAGATGGATGGAGACGTGGAAAGTGGACTTTGGCCCAACTTCATTCTCTAGAAATCTAGCTAGCTCTTGATGCATTCAGTTTATTGACCCTCTCCCCCAATCTGACTATAAATTGCACTGTTTCGTTCCTCTCTGGCATTTGACCAGCAAGCAGAACCATAAACTCTTGGAAATGAATAGGACCACAGAAAATAACCTATAATCTAATTCTCCCCACTCCGACCCCATTTTTGGAAGTGGAAAAGTTTTTCTGGTCTTTAACTTCCAGTCAAATAAGGTCAAGAAAATGGTTAGAAACAATGTCAGTGTTTTTGTGGGCAACAGATTTTGTTGGTGAAATATTTTTCTTAAAACTCAAACACAAAGTTTGAAGTAAAATAGAGAGCTAAAACTTTGTCAGGTAAATTCATGAAAGGATTTCCATTTATAATTTGTATGGTACTTTAATGTAATTCTTAAACTTATGTCTGTGAAGTTAGCTAATGTCATGATATTTCTGTCACAACTTCAAAGTTGGATTGAAGGAATGTGTATGGAGAGGTATGGAGTTTGAGGTCACCGTGATCTCCTGTAGGAAATTCAAGACAGTGCTTTGTCCAAAGACCTCCACAGGTAACTAAACTCTGATCAGTAACATTTTTGGAAGTCACATAGCTTATGAAATCGCTAAAATTCATGTCTTGAAATCTAACTTTACTCTTCTCTAAAACATAGCTCACTGAAGTAAAAATCATGGTAATTGCTATTTACTGAGTGCTTCTGTGACAGATATCAGGCTGTGTGTTTGAGAATAATTACTCCATCAGGTCTCATTATAAATCCTGTGAGGCATACCTTATTATTATTATTATTATTTTCTAGAATAGTGAGGAAAACTTACCCAAGATTGCATGGTAAATAAGAGAATTTCATGGATTCACATACTTTTAAAAATTATTAAATGTTATTACTATTATTATTATTTTTGGGCCACATTGTGTAGCATGTGTGATTCATGGGGTCACAAAGAGTCGGACAAGACTGAGTGACTGAACTGAACTGAACTGTGTAGCATGTGGGTTCTTAGTCCCCTGACCAGGGATTGAACCTGTATCCTCTGCCTTGGAAGTGCCAGGGAATTTCCATAATGTTACCTTTAGTAATGATATGTATGTAAATATGTCAGATAAGTTAATTAACTTAATTAAAATTAATTAAAGTCCTTAGCACAGTAGCTGATTCCTTGTATCAGGAAATGGTAGCTTGTATTATGCATTTTTCAAGTTTGTATATTATTGGGACTTTTTAAATAATCAAGAACTATAGGGTGAAACTGATTCAGTCTAGAAGAGCTTATTTTCTGTGAGACAGTCTTCTTGGGACACCTCAGACTGAGCCTTTGTACAAAGCTAGGTGTTTTGGATAAATCACACTGTGCTTCAAAGATCTATTCAGGTGGGTCAAAGAATAAATGATATAGAGAAGGGAGCAGAGGAAGAAGTGATCAGTTGGAAGCTAAGATGCTTCTGATTTAGTTATTTAAAAATAGGTCAGAATCCTCTAGGACAGCAGTCCCAGGCAGTGGGTTAATCTCACAGGAAGGGCTTGTTGTTGTTCAGTCAGTAAGTCTGACTCTCTGTGACCCCATGGGCTGCAACACACCAGGCTGCTCTGTCCTCCGCTGTCTCCTGGAGTTTGCTCAGACTCGTGTCCGCTGAGTCGGCGATGCTTTGTAACCATCTCATCCTCTCCTGCCCACTTTTCGTTTTGCCTTCAGTCTTTCCCAGCATCAGAGTCTTTTCCAGTGAGTTGGCTCTTCACATCAGGTGGCCAAAGTATCAGGAGCTTCAGCTTCAGCCTCAGTCCTTCTAATGAATATTCAGGGTTGATTTCCTTTAGGATTGACTGGTTTGATTTCCTTGCAGTCCAACAGACTCTCAAGAGTTCTCCAGCACCACAGTTCAGAAGCATTAATTCTTCATTGCTCAGCCTTCTTTATGGTCCAGCTCTCACATCCATACATAATTACTGGAAAAACCATAGCTTTGACTATGCAGACCTTTGTTGGCAAAGTGATATCTCTTCTTTTTTTCATATGCTATCTAGGTTTGTCATAGCTTACCTTCCAAGGAGCAAGCATCTTTTAATTTGACGGCTACAGTCACCATCTGCAGTGATTTTGGAGACCAAGAAAATAAAATCTATCACTGTTTCCACTTTTTCCGCATCTATTTGCCATGAAGTGATGGGATGGGATGCAGTGATATTGGTTTTTTTATTTTTCTTAATGCTGAATTTCAAGCCGGCTTTTTCACTCTTCTCTTTCGCCCTCATCAAGTGGCTCTTTAGTTCTTCTTCACTTTCTGCCACCTGGTGGTTCAGTCTTACTGTACCTCACTGCCAGGCCTTCCCTGTCTTTCCAGATCCCCTGCTCCTCTAGTCATGACATGCCTTCTGGGTTGTGTAATATACAGATTGTTATCTCCATAGCCTGAGTCTCCTCATCTTTAGCAGGTCCCAGACTGGGTAGGACTCCTGTTTGTTTTTCCTCTGCCATTCTAGCATGGCATGAGCCTCTTTCTCCATCTAGAAAGACAACATGCAAAAAAGGGGATTTGGTTAGATCAGTTCCTGTGGCCCAGAGTATAGTTTCAGGATGAGCTGAAGAGCACAGAGGCTGGAAATGTAGAAAATGCAATGGTTTAGTGAGAGCAGCCAATTAGTATTCCATTGTCTCTGCTCTGTACTTATTTTATTATGAGTAGTTACCAATAAAAAAAATGTGTAAAATCTTTACTTTGTTATAATTAACAACTGTTCCTTGGGCTAAAAGCTGTGATTGAGGGTGGGGCTCACCACCTTGAGGAAAAAAATTGGGTCACTAAAGATTCCCTGAATCTCTGCTTGAGAAAAATAGTCCCGATTGTTTATCTGAGTCCTGTTGTTAAAATTGCATCTAATTGTATATGAATCAGAAAGTGTTTCCATGGTAATGTAAAACACAAAAATATCAGCAGACTTACTGTTAGCAAACATCCCTTTGTAAGTGTTTTTATAATTGGGAAAATCATTTTACATACATAGCCATGAAATTATACCCTGACTTAGAAATACGCATGAAATGTGTCCTTAATTGTAATGTCTTTCACATGTAAATAACAGAGGAACTAGACAATCCTCTTTGTTTAAAACCAAGATTGCTAATCATTTTCATCTGTGGCCCATTAGTAGTGGCCACGTGGAATAATACTGGGAGCTACACTGAGATTCAGAAAAAGTGCTGCCAACTTTTTGGCTGGTGTGTTTTATTTTCCCTGCCAATGGATGTTTGAGAGTTTATCCCATGTTGATGTAGTTGTATGTAGTCCATTCATTTCTCACTAATGTACAGTTAAGCAAATTTTTGTTTGAAATATAAATTCAGGGTAAAAATATGCTAATTGTTCAGGTCACAGTTTGGTGTTTAGGACTATCAGTTCAGTTCAAAACTGTTGTCAATTTGTAGTAATCATTTGAACACAATTTCATGTGCAAGCTGTTGCTCAGATTCACCCTCAATGGTCATTTCTTCCAGGAAGCTTTCCTGGCCTTCCCATTCAGAATTAAGATGTTCTTCTCTGTGTTCACAGGAGACCTGGTCCGTTTCTCTAGCAAAGCACCTGAAGCATGGCACCAGCTGACTGCTGTCTTGCCTGCCTGTCCTCAGGGACTGTGAATGGGTTGGAGGGTCGACTGGGTTTTTTCATCTTGGTACCTGGGTACCCAGCACGGTGCCTATCCCAACAGCAGGGCTGCGCATCTGTCTGTTGCATGCAGAGAGAACAAGGAGTTGTGTTACAGCACCAGGAAAACCGTTTTAATAGATGGCGCTCTGCTAAGAATTGTACTAAATTGTGAAGGCAGAAGTACTCTCTGTGGCGAAGAATTGTAAAGTATCAGATCAGAGAGGATGTTTGCCTGTTTTCCTGTGGGTTTTACCCTTAGGTTCCCAACTTCATTCCCAATTCCAGTCTCAATACTTCTCCTTATTCCCTCTTGAGTCTCCTGTCTATTAATAGAATCTACCTTCCCAGTTTTCCTCAACCTTTCTCTCTGCCTGAGTGACCCATCTCAGGACCATCAGCTAACCATGAATGGCATACGCAGAGGCTGATGTATGCTGCACACGTTCATCGCCCAGTTGACATATAGTTGACTTTCTCTAGAAGTGGTGAAGTCTCTCAGTCATGTCCAACTCTTTGCGACCTCATGGACTGTAGCCCACCAGGCTCCTCTGTCCATGGGATTTTCCAGGCATGAATTACTGGAATGGGTAGCCATTTCCTTCTGCAGGGGATCTTCCCGACCCAGGGATCGAACCCAGGTCTCCTGCATTGTAGGCAGACACTTTACTGTCTGAGCTACTTTCTCTAACTCTTTATCAATTCGGTGTCTCTTCATCTGAGAGACCTACTTGGGGCAAGACCACAACCACTGCTTCAGGCTCACTTCAGCTTCATTGTCAGCCTTTTGAAGCCAAACATAGCCACCGCATCAGACAGACTCCATGGCTGGGATGTTAAGTCAGGGACCAAGTGTGGCCTAGAGCCCTAACCTCTGGCCTCCAAAGTCTGGGTGAGCATTCCTTCCTGGATTGTGCACTTTCCCCACTATTAAGTTGCTTTTAGCTTTACCACATTTCTAGACTTAAATTTTTCAGAATGCTAAGAAATTAAGTCTTAATCCTTAGTAATTGAGGATTTGTTTTTAGTGTGGTACAAGATCATTTTCTAGCCACCTGACCATGAAATCTGATTCTATAGCTTAAAAAGTACTGTTCTTAAAGAAGAGTTCTGTTTCTGTAGCACTTCTTATTAGTCGCAAAAACAAAGGTATATTTTTCATTGCTTCACTTAACAATGTTTATTAACTCAGTTCTGCTCCAGGCACCCTGATGGGTCTTAGAGAGACACTGATGAAATATTAGCCCTCACCTTCATAAAATTCGCAATCCAGTGACTTTCTAAAGTATTCCTGCGAGGCAGAAGATTTCTACTTTTACAGTCTTCTGTATCCCTAGGATTTTTTTTTGCTTTCATGATAAAAATACATTTATAGTTTAAAAAGTGAGTGGTTCAGTTGCTCTCAAAAATCCAGCAGTGAACAGAATAATTAAAAAACCTGACTACTTGAATTTAGGGTGTGGTAATATGAAATAAATCTGGGATATTTGATTTTTTTTAACCAAAATATTTTCCCTGAGATTAGAAGAATATTTTCATTCTAGGTAAATTGCTTAGTCACCTCCTAACAAGGCTATGTCAGCCAAATTAAATGTTTAAGTTCATTTTATTTAAATAAGCTTTAGAACCAGCAGATTTCTCTCTTATTTAGATGAATTTAGCATTTAAATTTTCAAAGAGAAAGCGTATAAACTAGGAAATTTTAATGTATATAGAGGAAGAGAACATGAGAAGGAAAATCAGATAAATAGAAAAAAATGAAGTTTAAACAAAAATAACTCATATTGACATTTGACATAATTTGTCTTATTACCAAAATTTCTGTCTTCACAGGTAATATGCAGGAGATTCATTTTTATAGTACGTAGTTAATTTTTTCTAATGTTTGAGGACTCTGTTTCACATTAGTGAAAATGAAGGAAAATAAGCTTTTCCTTTCCACAAATGGCCACTACTAGTTTGCTTGCCAGCACTGAGTAAAATAAACTAATTTTACTATTACCATGGTTGAGTGCAGTTATATTCCTTTATAAACATCTTGCATAATCCATGGCTTTAACTGCATTAATCTAAATAAGGTCATTTCATCAAATAGGGATCTAATAAGAGCTTTGGAAAGAACTATCAGAGACCAGATTCCATTTAGAAATCAGATGAAAATGGCATTCATGTCCCATCATTGTTTGGTATAAAGAATTTGCTCTTAAGCATTACAATTGCCATACAAGGGGACCACACAATGGAAAGCCTGCCTACCACCAAAATATCAAATATTATCAGCCTTTCACAGTGAAGTGTGTTAGTACATGATTCCCACCAAACATATGAACTACTGGTATCTTAGCAGTAGTCCAGTTAGCAATTACAGCAGCTCTGGCTCTATAGAATTAACTAATTTTGAACTCAGTCTGACACTGGACTCAGTGGACTTCCCTGATGGCTCAGATGGGAAAGAATCTGCCTGCAGTGTGAGTAACCTGGGTTCAGTCTCTGGGTTGAGAAGATACCCTGGAGAAGGGAATGGCTACCCACTCCATTATTCTTGGGGCTTCTCTGGTGGCTTAGATGGTAAACAATCTGCCTGGACTGTGGGCAGTCCATAAATAACTTTTATGTACTTGAGCTGGTAGTCAGAAAAACTATATGATTTTAAACTTTGCAAAGTGTATTTGTAAGATTTTAATTGAATTATAAATTACTTTCTCACTTGAATCTCCTACTTCTCCCGGTATTTTCCCTTTTGTCATCCCTTCTTAAATAAGTCTTGTTTATTTATTTTTACTCACTTGTAGTTTTGTTCTGTTGGTGATTTGACTTTCTTTGTCAATTGGTGATCATTTATGTATAAAGCACAGAGGTTCATTCTTTTCAATTTCACTCATGTGTCATATCCTAATAGTCAAAAATTGCTGAAGTTTCCAATAATCAAATTAAAATTTTAGATGATTTCCTTCGATAAACTATATAATTTGTTTGAAGTACCAAACCTGTTTGCTTCCATGATCCTTGTCCTTTATAGGTCTTTATTTCTAGTTTATCTTTACACAGGAGGCGGGTAAAGTACAAATACAGACCTCTATATGCAAACCTAGGCTTCCCCACAGTTTTAAAGCACCAAATTCCCTTGGTGCCGGTCACTTGAGGCACTTCATGTTCACTCATTTGCTTCCTGAATATTGCATAAGTGTAACAAAGTCTGTAAATTTCAAATTCATATAAAGAAGCTCTAGCCTTCAAGGCAAAAAACTTAATTGAATATCAAATGAATACTTTTTGTTCTCTGAACTATTTCTAAATAAAAGTTGCTTTAAAATCCTCTGATTTTCTGTATTCTTTAGGGCCCAAGTTGGACTGTCAACCTATTTGGAGAGAAGAAAACCAAACCAACAAACAAACAACAAAAAACCTCTCAGGAAAATCTTTTTAAATGTATGAAAATCTATTCTGGCTATTCTGATAAAGAAATGATAGTGCCTTGCTTATCAACTCAGGTTGAAACTTGTGATTTCCCGTAAAATTTGTTGGGAAAGGAAGTTAAATCCATGGAAACTTCTGTCGAGTTTGGTCTCAATCCTAGCAATTTCTGATTTAGGATAAACGTCCTGAATAACTAAATGCAAACATACTGGTGGGGAGAAAGAAATACTTCTTGTAATAAATGAGTTGTGAGTAATAGGAGTAATAGAAAATAAAGAGTGACCCCTCAAAATAATTCTGATGACTTAAGAGAGATTTGAGGAGTGACTCTGAGTAACTCTGAATTGGTTTTACTGGTCGGTGGGTCAATGGAAAGTTAGGCCGCCTGTAAAAATATCTGGAATCTTTGAGGGAAAGTCATTTTTTTCCCCCTTAGTTATCTAAGAAAACCTTTATCTGTTTTATAGAAAGAAATCAAAAGCACTTAAGCTTCCAGCACCAGGAATAGATTCATTTTTGTGTTCCATGTAAGAGTCAATGGCTAGTTTTAAACCTTGAGATCACTTTGATGCTAGACCTTAGGAAAATACAGGACATGGTATCATAGAGCTGAAACTCAGAGGCAGTTTGCAATTGCTAACAATAGAGATGGAGAGAGGTAGGGAGCATCCTGAAGTCAGGTCAAATTCAAAACTAGGCTCCTCCAGTTACAGGCAGGGTGATCTTGTACGTGGGGAAAAATAATCCTTGGAGTTCCTAGAAAGGTTGAATGAAGGACATCTTAGAAAGTATTTACTTGGCACAGTGCTAGGCACACAAGAAATCAAATAAGCGTTAGTTTATTAATTTTCAGAGGGGAAAACGCCTAATCATGTTTTTGTGTTTATGTTCTCATGTTAGTTTTTATTTTAGTTTTGGCTCAAGTTACTCTTAAACACAAGTTACTGTTTAAGGATGTAAGAATTTGACCATTTAACAAAATGATAATATAAGATATAACACGTATATGACATTTCACAAGTGAAAGAGCAATGGAAATTTTACTAAAAAAAC
>SJYQ01094372.1:769477-846866 GCA_006410935.1 Redunca redunca
TTAAATAAATTTACCATATGGAATAAATCAACCTCACTTATAGCTAAATCTAGATTGAAACCTTCTTTGACATAGCTCTGTTAAAAATAGATATTATTTTCTAAATATTACAGTATTTAGAAATATGTTACTTTGTTATGTTCTTAAACTTACATAAGTTAAATTTTAATAGTGGTCTAGAGTGATGTCACAAGAAGATTAGAGATATAAAATGCTTTTTTATTTAAAAAGTATGGTTCAGATAGACTATATGCTTAGGATAGTTTGCTCTAGTTTTGTGTCAGGGAGTTTCTATATCCATTGAGTTGGATAGACATGAATTTAATCCAGGAGTTAGTGGGGGGCGGGAGAGCCTGGTGTGCCTCAGTCCATGGAGTCACAAAATCAGACATGACTTAGCGGCTGAACAGCAGCAGCAACTATGTATTCCTATAAAGACAAACACATACTTGATTTTTGATGTGTGCCAGGCATTGAGGATACATCGATGCATCCCTCACTTCATGGAGCTTATGGAGTAAAAATAATTGTTTTTAATTATGTTTAATAATTATTTTTACTCCATAAGCTTGATGAAGAGAGGGACACACCAATACATCCCAGTGGCTTAGGGTTAAGAACTCACCTGCCAGTGCAGGGGACATGAGTTTGATACCTGGGTTGGCAAGATCCCCCTGGAGGAGACCATGGCAACCCACTCCAGCATTCTTGCCTGGAGAATTCCATGGACAGAGGAGCCTGGCAGGCTACAGTCCATGGGGTCACAAAGAGTCAGACACGACTGAAGCGACTGAGCATGTATGCAACAAATAAAATGATTCCCTATATGGTAAGTGCAGTGAAGAGAATACTACACAAAAGGCTAAATTAACATGTGTGTGTCCTGGAGATGTACTTTAGTTGAGTGGTCAGGGAAGCTAAGAACGTGAAGGAACCAGTTGATCAAAATGATGGGAGAAAATTACAGCATTTATATGGCTCTCACATTCAGGTTTCCAGTGGACGCTGGAAATCTTAAAATGATGGGTTCCCTACTATCCTTGGTGTTGATCTTTGGCTGGGTTGTTTTCTACAGGTTCCTGAGCCTAACCTCTGGTATTGGAATGTTCTTGAGAGTCTTGGTGGGCAGAGGTCAAAGAAAGTGAACTTCACTTAGGGATGGAAGGAAAGCCTTCTGGAGTAAAAGGATACCATGCAGCTGCACCTTTCTCTTCTTGATGCAAAGTTTATGAGCCTCCCAAGTGTAGACTTGCTAGAGTTGAAAAGCATTTTTTATTAGGCTTAAGATTCTCATTGATTTTCATTGCCTTGTAGGAATCACTGAGAACTACTTAGCCCTTTGATCATCCTTAAAACATAACACTAGGATCTGTGTTTTCTAATCGCAAATTTACTTCTGTTTTAGATAGCATGTCACCCACTAGGGCAAGCCATATTGAATTTTCTCTGCCTGTGAGTACCTAGATTTCAGTGTTCTAATACCTCTATGGGCTTAGTTTAGTTAAGGTTTCAATTCAAAATGTAGTTGATGAATAGATATGTGTTTAAAAAAAATGATTCTCGCAACTTGCTAGAGTAATCTTCGCAAAGGATATAATTTGGCCTTCAGCTGATGGGAGGGTGTGCCCCCTGTGACAATATGAATGGTGAAAAAGACAGAAGTTCTATTTGGCAAGACTGCTTGAGACACATGTCATTTTTCCCCCCTGCATGCCTCAGGAGTTCATGAATGGGTTCTCAGCTCCAGACAATGAGCACACTGAAACCCATCACAAATCAGAAAACAACAAAATAATGACAAAAGCAACAGTAACAACCAAAACTAAGTTAATTAAGGGTTCAGTGTGAAATATAGGATATTGGTTTCCTTTTGATTGGAGTATAATTGCTTTATAGTGTTAGGTTTCTGCTGTACAACAAAGTGAGTCAGCTATATGCATACTTATATCCCCTCCCTTTTGGATCTTACAGCCCACCCCCATGACACCCATCTAGGTCATCACAGGGCACTGAGCTGAGCTCCCTGTGCTACAGAGTACCTTCTCACTATCTATCTATCTTACATGTGGTACTTGTATTTATGTCAAACCTAATATTTTACATATGGTACTTGTGTTTATATCAAACATAATCTCCTAATTCACTCCACCCTCCCCTCCTCCCACCATGCCCACATGTCTGTTCTCTGGAGTCTCTGTTCCTAGCATATTGCATTGTAATTCTTTTGACAACCTAATGTCTGTTAAAGATGTATGTGTAACTTTTTGTTACTGTCCACCATAAAAGTTTGTCAGTTAGTATCTACCATTCCTTGACCATAGGGAATAAAAGTTTCCTTTGCCCAGATAACTCTATTTAGAGATGATAATGCAGCTAAGGAGAACCACTCAAAAATAACTCCAAAATGAGCCAGAGAGAGTGGAAGGAAGAAACGGGGAGAATGAATGCATCCAGACATAGCCCTGTGTTTCATGGACACTCAGAAATCTTTTTGCACCATCAGAACTTCACAGAATGACATTACACCAAGTTTACTGCTGCCCTGGAGTGTTCCATTTCTTTTGATGATGGTTTTGCCTTCTTAGAATTTAAATAGTCTAATCAGATTTTGACAGTTGATGTTTATCTTAATTGAAACAGATTCTCTTCATCCTTTTGCTGTTAGACTCCTACTTTGAGGCTGAAAGGTCACTTTAAATGGGCACGGCATGTGGGAAACCGCATAATGAATTCAAATAAATTCATGTCTATTAAAAGGAGTTCTCTCTTGCTCAAGTTTCAGAGCTTATGTAGAATAAGCCAGTTGGGTTTTGTCTTAATTTCTTTTCAAAGGAGCTTATTGTGCTTCTTCTTTAATGTTCTCATAACAGAAAATGGGAAAATTGTCAATTTTCATTTAATCTTGTTCAGAAGAATGCGTTTTACTCAGTGATTATGCTTATTTAAACTGAGTTTTATAGCTGCTGCAGCTGTCAACAAATTTAAGAGGTATACTTTGGTTACATTGTTTAAGGTTTCTTTATATTGTGTATCTTTAATGTATCAACTCCACTCTTGAAATTTTTTCTAGTTGTTGGCCTGTGTAAAAGTGCAAAAATATATGTATACAAATGTTCTACAGCAGTTTTTATAATAGAAAACTAGAAATAGCCTAAATGCCAATTAGTATTGGAGACGCCGATGGCACCCCACTCCAGTACTCTTGCCTGGAAAATCCCATGGACAGAGGAGCCTGGTGGGCTGCGGTCCATGGGGTCGCGAAGAGTCGGACATGACTGAGCGTCTTCCCTTTCACTTTTCACTTTCATGCATTGGAGAAGGAAATGGCAACCCACTCCAGTGTTCTTGCATGGAGAATCCCAGAGACGGGGGAGACCGGTGGGCTGCCGTCTATGGAGTCACACAGAGTCAGACACGACTGAAGTGACTTAGCAGCAGCAGCAGCAACCAATTAGTATAGGGCTCATTCAACAATTTTGTATAACATTAATGAAATACTATGTAGCTGTGAGGAATGTCTCTTATACACTGGTATAGAGTTATCCATAGGTAATGTTTACTATTAATTACTATTACTGTCAAAGCAGTCTTGACAAAGAAAAATGGAGCTGGAGGAATCAACCTTCCTGACTTCAGACTATACTATAAAGCTGCAGTCATCAAGACAGTATGGTACTGACACAAAAATAGAAACAGATCAATAGAACAAGATAGAAAGCCCAGAGATAAACTTATCCACCTATGGACACCTTATTTTTGACAAAGGAGGCAAGAATATACAGTGAGAAAAGACAGCCTCTTCATGAAGTGGTGCTGGAAAAACTGGACAGCTACATGCAGAAGAATGAAACTAGAACACTTCCTAACACCATACACAAAAATAAACTCACAGCAAGATCCTCTGTGACCCACCTCCTACAGTAATGGAAATAAAAACAAAAGTAAGTATGCTTTTGCACAACAAAGGAAACAGTAAACAAGATAAAAGACAGTCCTTAGATTGGAAGAAAATAGTTGTAAGTGAAACAACTGACAAAGGATTAATCTCCAGAATATATAAGAAGCTCATACAGCTCAATATTAGGAAAAACAAACAGCCCCATCAGAAAAGGAACAGAAGACCTAAACAGACATTTTTCCAAAGAAGATATATAAAATGTACACAGTTACATAAACACATAAAACACATAGTTAATAAACACATAAAAAATGCTCAACATCACTAATTATTATAGAAATGCAAGTCAAAACTGTGAGGTATCACCTAACACCAGTCAGAATGGCCATCATCAAAAAATCTACAAACAATAAATGCTGGAGAGGATGTGAAAAAAAAGGGACCCTCTTACACTGTTGGTGGGAATGTATACTGTTGTCCATTATGGAGAACAGTATGGAGATTCCTTAATTTTTTTAAATTAATTAATTTTAATTGGAGGCTAGGAATAAATCTACCATATGACCAGCAGCCCTACTACGGGGCATATGCCCTGAGAAAATCGTAATTAAAAAGGACACATGTACCCCAGTGCTCATCGCAGCACTGTTTACAATAGCCAGGACATGGAAGCACCTAGATGTCCATCAACAGATGAATGAATAAAGAAGATGTTATACATATATATAATGGAATATAATTGTGTGCTGAGTTACTCGGTCATGTCTGACTCTTTATGACCACATGGCCTGCAGCCTGCCAAGCCGCTCTGTCCATGGGGGTTCTCCAGGCAAGAATACTGGAGTGGGTTGCCATGCCCTCCTCCAGGGAAAATGGAATATTACTCAGCCATAAAAAATGAATTTGAGTCAACTCTTCATGAGGTGGCTGAACCTAGAGCCTGTTACACAGAGTGAAGCAAGTCAGAAAAAAGAAAAACAGATTTAGTATTTTAATGCATAAATATGGAATCTCAAAAAATCATATTGATGAACCTGTGTGCAGGGAAGGAATGGAGAGGCAGATGCAAAGTGTGGACTTATGGACACAGTTAAGGAGGGAGTGAGTGGGACCAACAGAGCAAGTAGCCATCAACGGTCTATACACTATCAGGTGCAGGATGGATAGCTGGCGAGAAGTTGCTGTGTAGCACAGGGAGCCCAGGCTGGCACTCTGTGCTGACCTGGAGGGATGGAATAGTGGGAGGGGAGGGAGACTACACAGGGAGTGGGGGGGTGTATGTATAATTATGACTGATTTGCATTGTTGTATGGCAGAANGATGGAATAGTGGGAGGGGAGGGAGACTACACAGGGAGTGGGGGGTGTATGTATAATTATGACTGATTTGCATTGTTGTATGGCAGAAACCAACACAATATTTTTATAAATTTTAATATTTAAATAAAAAATAGGAAAATTTTCTTGTGAAAAAATAATTTTATATTTCTTATGAGTATATACATAGTAGAATTGCTGTCTCTAACAATATGTATATGTTTAACTTTTATTTTTGTTTTTTACTGTTTCCCAAAGTGGTTGTATTATAGCAGAAAGTTATATGGAATAACTGGATCATTATTAAATTAATTGTCTAGGTATATTTTTAAATAAAAAAATCAAGGTAAATGTTCCCAATTTTGTAAATGTCCAAAGACTCTCGACATATATGATATATGAAAACATGCATATGTTTTCACCTTCCAGTGTATTTCTGCATATGCAGTCTAGGCAGTGGTAACAGTCGCAAGTTTTGGAGAAGAGATGGCTACCAGCTTGGGCATCTGAGGTGGAGGGGGACTGAGTACCTACCATTTTGAATTAGAGGGATTTTATTGTGTGTTGGAGAAAGAAATGGTAACCCACTTCAATATTCTTGCCTGGAAAATCCCATGGACAAAGGAGCCTAATGGGCTACAGTCCATGGGGTCACAAAGAGTTGGACATAAATGAGTCACTGAGCCCTTACTATGTGCACGAATTAATTTTTCAGATGAAAATGTGATTCATTCACATAAAAAAAAAAAGAGAGAGTGATTTTCTTGATACTCTTCTGACCAATGTTGGTTGTGCCAGAGGCTTGTTTATCGGTCGTCCCACCCTGGGAGGTATCAGTGCTGCACAACCCACTTTCTTACCATCTGCCCAGTGTGATGTCAGTTTTAGTTGTTAGGGCAAAAAAAATTCCTGTCTGCTGTTCTAACTTTAAGAGCCAAGGTATCATTTTAAAAAATCAGATATTGCTTCAGTTCAGTTCAGTTGCTCAGTCGTGTCCGACTCTGAGACCCCATGAATCGCACAGCATGCCAGGCCTCCCGGTCCATTACCAACTTCCGGAGGTCACTCAGACTCATGTCCATCGAGTCCGTGATGCCATCCAGCCATCTCATCCTCTGTCGTCCCCTTCTCCTCCTGCCCCCAATCCCTCCCAGCATCAGAGTCTTTTCCAACAAGTCAACTCTTCGCATGAGGTGGCCAAAGTACTGGAGTTTCAGCTTTAGCATCATTCCTTCCAAAGAAATCCAAAGGTTGATCTCTTTCAGAATGGAGTGGTTGGATCTCCTTGCAGTCCAAGGGACTCTCGAGAGTCTTCTCCAACACCACAGTTCAAAAGCATCAATTCTTCGGCGCTCAGCCTTCTTCACAGTCCAACTCTCACATCCATACATGACCACAGGAAAAACCATAGCCTTGACTAGACGGACCTTAGTCAGCAAAGCAATGTTTCTGCTTTTGAATATGCTATCTAGGGTGGTCATAACTTTTCTTCTAAGGAGTAAGCGTTAGTTCACTCTAAAATAATGTTTCCCAAGTGTTGTATAGAAACTACATCAAAGGCAAAAAAAGAGGGGAAAAAAAGTGAGCATCTGGGATTGAGAAACAAGAATAGGTGCGTGAAATAAACATGAAAGATGCAGTAAGTGCTGGAAGCAGAGCCAGACTGTCCAGGTATTATGTGTTGGTGAGTGAAAGAGGGGACCTTACTTCCTGCTCAGCATCCATCACGTAGCTCTAAAATGGTTCTTTCTTTGCTTTCGTCTCTGCTGGAAAATTAGCTGTTTTAGTGTGAGTTTTCCTAATTACTTAAGACGGAACATTTAGTGTGTTTGTGTGTGTGTTTTCCTGTTTAAGCTCTTGGTGGTTAAGCACATTAGTAGATTCTGGTTTCTATCTTCAGTTAAATTAGCTTGTCTTATCGAATGATAAAAACATGACCCCATGCATTTGTTTGTTGATTTGTTCGTTCATCCTTGTGGTCACTCATTTACTCATTAAGCATTTATGTCTCTATGTCTTCAGCACTGCTGTGACACCACTGCTCAGTGTGATGGTTCCTTCTGTGGTGGTGGGTGGGTGGGAGAGGAATGATTTGCCACTGATAGCATTCTTTAATAGGCAAAATCCTTACTTTTTTAAAAATATATACTAACCAAACCTGATTTTAAAAATGACATGACTTTGATTCACTTAGTTCTGTAAAATGAAAAAAGGTCATGGCAGTGATCAATATAGATTAACTTTAAAAACTATGAAAAGAATAAAGAGATTCTATGCAAATAAGTCTTTAGGAATAATGTAAAAAAAATTGATTTTATACAAAATTTAGAAGACAAATTTTTCTTAGGGTTAAAAATTCTTTTTCAGAGGAATGAAACCACAGGTGAGTAAATGAATACATTTTTCTTCAATTTTCATATATGTCCTGCTGTGGGGATGAGGAATATGCTATGTGGTGGCTGTGTCTGGGGATGAAGGGAGGTTGAGTGATGGAATTAACAAAATGCCGCCAGAACAAATATTACATCGGACTGACTTGGCTATACAAGTAGATTTCTGGTTTCTGTCTTTAGTTAAATTAGCTTGTCTTATCAAATGACAGAAACATGCCATAGAAACAATGACCATCTATTCCTGCAGAGTTCGTTTTTGAAGATGCTTGTAACTAAAGAGAAGTCTTATTATATTTCATTTTATTTAAGTATAGAGCTATCTGATGTCACAAATTTTATTCCTTTCATGTCATGATACATTTTCCCTTTGGTGGGACTGTTGTTTATTTTTAGAGAATACACTAATTAATCACAGTATTTTTTTCAGAAGTAAATAGGGATTTTCCTGCCATGAGGCAACTAGTATTCATTTACTGAATGTCAACAGAGTTAACAAAGAATTTTGTGTTGTAAAAAACTCACAGTTGCGTAGTTTTCTCTCTCATATATATATTTAAAAAGCAAGACTCTTTCACATTTTTATGTGTGGTGTGAAAGGAGAATGTGACTCTGCTGTTGATCGTGATCTGATTGCAGTTGCTAAGGACCATGCCTTATGTACATGGATTATATACATTGTCATGCTGGGAACACAGGCACCCAGTGAAGAAAGCCACGGCGAATATACTCAGTTGTCGTTATTGTTCAATCACTGAGTCGTCTCTGACTCTTTGCGACCCCATGGACAGCAGCTCACTAGGGCGCCCTGCCCTTCACTATCTTCCAGTTTGCTCATATGCATGTCCCTTGAGTCAGTAATACTGTCTAACCATCTCATCCTCTGCCATCTCTTTCTCCTCCTCCTTCCTAGCATGAGGGTTTTTTCCAGTGAGTCAGTTCTTCATATCAGATGACCAAAGTATTGGAGCTTCAGCTTTAACATTAGTCCTTCCAGTGAATATTCAAGGTTGATTTCCTTTAGGATCGACTGGTTCGATCTCCAGTATCCCTGAGTATTTATTTCTAGATCTCTATCCATTTCTTACTATCAGTTCTCCATTTGCAGTTTCGATGACATGAATAATCATCTGAAGTCCTCATTCAGTTAATAGAAAATGAGGTTGACAAGGCATCTGGGTAGGGGAAACACTAATAGATCTAGTTAGTTGGATGAGGCTTTCATTGGGGGAGTCACCTGTGTACTGTTCCTATGCTCTACGTGGTGGAGTGAAAACTCCAGCCCAGGCTGCTGCACACCCAAGTCCCCACAACTGACCACTCTGCTGTGCTCTTTCTCCAGCAACTTGCCTTATGGGAAACTGCCTTAATACAGCTTTTTAAAATAAAGCATAGCACAGTCATGGCTTGCCCCTAAGTCAAATACGAAATGTGTAATATTTCACAGATTCTAACCATGTTCTGTTGTTGAGGACTCCTTTTATTTTATTCAAACAGGAAAACATTATTAATTTAAACTTCTTTGCCTTGTGATCTGCAAAATATTTACAATCAAGGCATGCTAACGCCCACGTGTTTTCTTTTATTATAATAAATTTTATTATAAAAGCAATTCATGTGCACTGTAGAAACTTTTGAAAATATAAAGAAATGCAAATATAAATTGTTCATAACCTCCTCACTCTCCAAAATGACCACTGTGAATTCTCAGGTATTTTCTTCCAGTATGGTACTAATAGCAGTCATGTGGTTCATATACTTTTACTTCAGCTTTTTAAAAAGTCAACATTTTATAATGAGTGTTTTCCCATATCATTTCATATTATTTGAAACACTACTTATATGCATGCACATATTCTGCCTTAATACATTTCATATTTTAATTTCATATTTGCCTGTTGTTGGACATTTAAGCTGTTTCTAATTTTCCCCCAAATTAAAAAGATTAGCCACTCTGTGAATTAACTATTTGCCTATTAGTTGTTTTTCTCTTGTGATGTATAGTTTTTCTCATTGGTTGTAAAAGTTCTCTACATATTAGATACTAATCTTTTTTATCTCACATTTGTAGTAATTATATATTCTACTTTTTTATTTTACTTTTGTTTATGGCGTTTTAGGTAGTTAGATCTATTGTTTGTTCTTCTCTTGTAACTTCTTCCTCTGCTTTAACAGTATGAGGGGGGGTTTTTTGTACTAAGAACAGATAAATATTTAGCCGTATTTTCTTTGTGAATTCATTTTTTACGTAATTCTTTAATCAGTTTGGAATTTATTTTTTGAAATAACTGGGCATTTTTTTTTTTTAAACTTAATGCGTTTATGTATTTCTGGCTGCGCTGGGTCTCTGCTACTGCTCAGGCTTTTCTCCAGTTGCAGCGAGCAGGGGCTGCTCTTCATTGCGGTGCACCAGCTTCTGACTGTCGTGGCTTCTTTTGTTGGGGAGCAGAGGCTCTAGATCATGAGGTCTAAAGCAGTTGTAGCTCCCTGGCTCTAGAACACAGGTTCAATAGTTGTGGCACATGGGCTTAGTTAATCCACAGCATGTGGGATCTTCCACGATCAGGAATCGAACCTGTGTCTCCTGTACTGGCAGGCAGAGTCTTCACCACTGAGCCACCAGGAGAGCCTCTGGAATTTATTTTAATATGAGGATCCAAGTTTACCTTATTTCCAGGTAGTTAATCGTGTGTTCCAGGACCACTTGTTAAATACCTCCTGCTTTTCTTATTCTTTTGTGTCTGGGCTTCCTACGTGGTACGAGTGTTAAAAAAACCTGCCTGCCAATTTAGGAGATTCAAGAGATGCAGGTTCGATCTCTGGCATGGGAAGATCCCCTGGAGGAGGGCATGGCAACCCACCCCAGTATTCTTGCCTGGAGAATCCCATGGACAGAGGAGCTTGGCGGGCTACAGTCCTTGGGGTCACAAAGAGTCAGACATGACTTAGCACACACATGCATCAAATTTTATGTTTCATCTATCATATGTAGATTTCATACTTCTCATGTGTAAAATTACATTTAACAATTAATATCGTAAAAGGAACTAGCAATAATTTTAAAAACCTATGCAGTTCATTGATACAAACATATTAAACCGTTATAATTGTCTAACTTTTTATGTTTGCCTTCGATAACTTTTTATTGCTTGTGTCCATTTGCTAACCTTTGTAGAAATCTTTATCCGTTTTTGTCTCACAAACTTGATAAGTTAATTACACTAGTATAAGGCAAAATGAGAGAGATTAAAACCTGGAATGAACAATTTCATTGGGATAAAGCAGAGATTGGTAGGACCTGCTGATAGGTTGGTGGAGGAGTTAGGTGAAAGCAAGTGCAGTGGACAGCCCAGTGGGAGCTGGGGAAGGTTCTATCTGGCCAGGAATGACGGCAGTATCATCTACCAACTGGTATTTGGGGACAAAACATATTAGGGTCCTAACAAGTGGTTCAAAGCAGGTGACTCTTAGAAATACTTGCCCAGAGTATAGACAAGACAGCTTAGTGGAATGTGGAAAGAAAATAGTGTATTTTTTTCTCATCCTCTCAGAATTTATCTTTGTAGTGTGTTTTGTAAAGTATATAATATTTTGGTAAGTAATGCAAGAATATAGCTTATTAAAAATAAATACCAGATTACAGGTTTGCAGTTAGAAATGTGCTGTTCCATTAGATTGGACATCACTGATCTAGATTATATGACCCCAGGAAGGTCTGTAAAGTGAAAGTCACTCAGTCGTGTCAGACTCTTTGCCACTCCATGGCCATGAAATTCTTCAGGGCAGAATACAGAAGTGGGTAGCCGTTCCCTTCTCCAGGGGATCTTCCCAACCCAGGAATTGAACCCAGGTCTCCCACCTTGCAGGTGGATTCTTCACCAGCTGAGCCATAAGGGAAGCCCAAGAATACTGGAGTGGGTAGCCTATTCCTTCTCCAGCAGATCTTCCCAAGCCAGGAATCGAACCAGGGTCTCCTACATTGCCAGCAGATTCTTCAGCAACTGAGCTATCAGGGAAGCCCTGAGGTCTGTAAACCTGTTTGTATTTCAGGGATAGAATAGGAACAGAGCAGCCAAGCCTGCATCTGACGTTGATATGAACTGGAGTCTCAGAAAGGAGTACAGGCACAAAAAAACAAGGAGGAAGACAATAGTGAGATGGGCATATATTCAAAGTGACCGTGGGAAGGGTGGCATGATGCCATCTCCCAGAATGATGATGAAGGGCCACTAAACTTGCTCCTGTTTAAAATCAAAATTATTCCTAGAGAACAGGGAGGAACAGAGCAACAGGTGACATCCGAGTGACCTCAGATTGTAGAACCTGTATTCAAAATCACCTATTCCTCAAGTTTACATTTTTCAAGCAAATTTCTAATATGAAATAGAGGGAGTCTTAGATCAATAATGTAATTGAGGGTTCCATTCCATTTCTGTTAAAAAAAAAAAAACCATCAATAAAAAGTTGTACAGTAGATTTTATCAGTGTAAAAGGCCATTGTTTTCAGTCTGGCCAAACAACCCAGCCCTCCTCGGAAGTGTCTATTGTGGAGCTTCTGGGAAACTGAAATTGCCCTTAACCTTGAATGAATATAGTCAGGGCCTCTTATTTATGTTTAACTCAGGAAATGTAGGCTTCTTCTATATTAAATGGTGCTCATAAACATTAAAAATACTAACCCACCTACTGAAAATCAGCACTCTGTTTTCACAAAAATTGTTCCCAATATTTGTTCTATTTTTAGAAGATAACCATCAGGGAGAGTATACACTCTAGGGTTCTTATTTAGCTATTGGTTGTGGTACTTTGTTTCTTTCCCATTTTGATCTTATATCAACTAAGGGTGGACTTTAAGCTATACAATAATGTATTAATATTACAGGAAAAGTAAAGTACAAATCATCCTTAAAATACAGAATCACATTTGTGCTTACTAAGAGTTTAACTTCTGAAATAATTGATCATTACTGCAGATTGACTGTTAGTAAGAAATAGATGAAAAACTTCACCCTTCACTCTAAAGTCTTCTAATTTGCCTGCAATGCAGGAGATCTGGGTACAGTCCTTTGGTCAGGAAGATCCCCTAGAGAAGGGAATCGCTACCCACTCCAGTATTCTTGCCTGGAGAATTCCATGGACAGACAAGCCTGGCAGGCTACAGTCCTGGGGTTGCAAAGAGTCAGACACAACTGAGCGACTAACACACACTGACAGTTTCTTTTTTGAAATAGTCAGTGCTTCAGACTAGAGCCACCACAATATACATACATAGCGTACAGATCATGAGAACAGCTCTTTTTGAGAACTCTGCAACAGAGTAAAAAACTCATAATTTTCACACTTTGGAATTGCTTTTGCTTTGCATAACCATGAAGAGAAAGGTAATATTTTTAGCTAAAATAAGGAATGCTGCTGCTGCTGCTGCTGCTGTTAAGTCACTTCAGTCGTGTCCAACTCTGTGCAACCCTAGAGACAGCAGCCTACCAGGCTCCCCCGTCCCTGGGATTCTCCAGGCGAGAACACTGGAGTGGGTTGCCATTTCCTTCTCCAATGCATGGAAGTGAAAAGTGACAGTGAAGTCGCTCAGTCGTGTCCGACTCTTCGTGACCCCATGGACTGCAGCCTACCAGGCTCCTCCATCCATGGGATTTTTCAGGCAAGAGTACTGGAGTGGGGTGCCATCACATTAATTCTTTGCTTTTTCTAGATTTTAGATACATAAATGTTTTACCATAAGAATGTGAGGTATTTATTTATACATTCATCTCTTTATTCATTAAAAGTATTTATTGAACAAGTGCTGTGTGCTCATATGACCTGTGTTCTCTATAACAGTAAGAGATAATCTGCTCATCTATATTATGTATCTGAGTGAAATATTTAATCTATCACAGTGTCGCCCTTTAAAGGAATTGTTTACTGTGTGCCTTTTAATGGAAGAGCATTCACTAATTTAACAAGTGTCGCAGAACACATGTCATTAATTAGCTCAGTTAGTGTGGCTCTGGGACAGATAGTCCTGTAAATCAACTGCTCTTAAAGTCATTAATTAACTGACTTAGTTTCATGGCAGAGGCATGTATTTCAGTTAGAGTGTGGTTCCTGTTATTATCAAATGAGGTCAAGTATACAAAATAATGTAAAAAGTCATGTTTAATGGTGCATGGGTATATATGTATATGGGTGCAGGTGTTTTTACACACAGAAATATGTAATACAAGCCTTATGACTTGTAACTGAAATAATGTTCACAAAACTTAATTGGATTCTCATCCCATAACATATGCATGCATGTATACACATGTACTTACACAGTGATAAGAGTATTTATGTATTTTAATGATATTAATATTTAATTTGGGGAGTTCTGACAAAGAAATAAAATAGTTGTGCTTTATCTGACTGAAGGTCCGCATCTGGAACTATAAAAATGAGCATTATTCCAGATTGTTGACTAATTTGATTATCTTTACTTTTTCTTAGTATGTTGACTTGCATGTAGATCCAGCCTTCCTTTCGAGAGGGGACAAACATGGAGACTGTGCCCATAAATGGTCTCTCTTCTCCCAGGAGGAGCACCCATATGAAAAGGATAGAACTCTTCACAGTTGAAAATATCACATAAGGTTAACATAGTGCCCATCTGGTGCTATCTTTTAAAGTCAGATTTATTAAGATCAGAGTTGGTTTCGACTAGGGCTGTGACATTAACCACTATTATTTAGTAGGAGATGGAAGGTCTAACGGATAACAGTCTGTTTCTCTTCAGACATTTATGTGTTTTTATTAGGATAATGAATAATGAATACAGAATTGTCAACATTATTCTGTGTAGTTTTTTTGTTTGTTTTAAATAATATCTGTAATGTCAAGCTAGCTTTCATTGCATAATCTAACCACACACCGAGCCTACAGGGAAACAAAACAGAGGTTGAAATGTGTTTATTGCCATTGGCCCTTAAAGAAACCTCTGAGAAGTTTGCCTCAATATTTAAAAAGAAAAAAGAGATGGGTACTTTTCTGACTAGATGTTATTGTGTTGCTCAAACAAAGCTGACTCTGTAGAAGAGAGATGGATTGCTTTGCCTTTGACCAGTGACATCATCACCTGAAGAAAACTCACCAGCATCAATAAAGAATTTTCAACAAAAGTTTAGTTGTTGTTCAAGCAGAAAACAACAGGGATCGACCAAGGATCCCACCACTGCCAAGAAGCACTTTGAGGCTTCCCTGTTAGCTCAGATGTTAAAGAATCCGCCTGCAGTGCAGGAGACCCTCGTTCGACTTCTGGGTTGGGAAGATCCCTTGGAGAAGGGATAGGCTACTCACTCCAGTAGTCTCGGGCATCCTTTGTTGGTGGCCAGTCGGTAAAGAATCCGCCTGCAATGCGGGAGATCTGGGTTTGATCCCTGGGTTGGGAAGATCCCCTGGAGGAGGACATGGCAACCCACTCCAGTATTCTTGCCTGGAGAATCCTCAAAGACAGAGGAGCCTGACGGGTTGAGTACATGGAGTCACAGAGAGTCAGACGTGACCAAGGACAGCACAGGAATCGAACCCACACTCCCTAATTTGCAAGGTGAAGTCTCAACCACTGAACCACCAGGCAAGTCCTTTGAAATGCTTTTGAGAGGCCTGAAACCATTTTTCTGTCTCCTGAGAGGGGACTGGGTTCAAATTCGCTTGTATTTCGTCTTTGCCATTCACCTAGCTTTGTGCTCCATCCCTGTTTCTCATTTTCTCGACTAACGTCCCAGAACCCTGTGTGGCATCAAGCTGTCTACATTTACAGATGACAAAACCAAGATACAGAGAGCCTAAGAAATCTGCCCAGGCACAAAGCTATTGGCAGAGCCAAGATTTGAGGCCAAGTCAGGGTTCTAATACACACATACCTACGCATGTGCTCAAACTCAGTTGAAAGTAAAGTGTTGATGGGGATCAGTATGACAAGTCCATGATAAGTAGAAGTTTGGGTTTGTTAAGGTCTTTTAAGAACTCAGAAGGCTTACTGCCAATTTTACTTTTCTCTTAAGTATTTTCTCCCATTGCTGGCATGTACAATTATAAAAATAAATTAGAGATAAACAGATAACAATTTCCTGGCTGCCTTCATGTCTGTGAGCCTGACACAAATCTCAGAAGGAAAAATATGCTGTAAGGAGGCTTATGTGATATTGCTTATTTTGGGATCCTTTGACCGCTTATTTACAATATCCAGTTGCAGTCACGTTACTTTCCTTTTTGGGAAGAGCACACATTTGCGTGACCATTCTTTTGGCGGAAGCTGACACTGCCTGCCACTTCCAATATGTCCTTGTGTGCCCAAGCTCATAATGGCGATATTTGAGTTCAGAGCTCCCCAAAACAGCGCAATTACCGCCAAATTCATCACCAATGGGACCTCAGAGGCCTCTTTGTTAGCCAGGAATACGCAGACACGCTTCATTTTGCATCATAAAGATATTTCCAAAAGTAGTTTCTCACTGAATTATTTTCTAATAACATATTTCTCCAAGCACAAAATAAACACATGTTCCTTGTGGAAAAACAGAACCACAGAAAATACGCATTACAGTATATAAATAACCTGCAACAGTAGCATCCAGGGGTAGGCATCATTCTGACAGGTTGATTTATTTCCTATATAAGTTTTTTAAACACACAGATACGTGCACATTTTCAAATGCACAAGTATATGTAAATACACGAATGAACAAAAATATTAGGTCCAAAACATTGAATATTTGAGACATGTTTATTGCTGTATAAATCCTCCTGTTGCTGAGTACCAAATGACTGTCAGGACTCTATATATAATCATTTTTTTTTTTACATTTCTCACTTTGCCTTTGAAATAAGCATTTTCCCATATCATCTAGTGTTCCAGGAAAACCTGATATCCTAATGGTGGCATAGAATCCGTTTTAAATAAAATAAAATGACTTACTTAGCTATTCTTTCAACTGTTACACAGTTGAATTTTCTGCCTTTTGCTGTTATAAATAATAAATAATAGCTCTTTGAGCATCTTTGTTATAGAAATCTTAATCTGCATCTGTGATTAATTACTTAAGCAAAATTCTAGGAAATACTATTACAAGGCCAAAGAGCTTAAATGTTTATAAATCTCTCATTACACACTGTACTGCCAGATTTTTTTTCTTTTTTTCTTTCTTGATTTTTCTTTCATTTTTTAATAGCAAGGTATTAAAAAGGGTTTTTTTTTAACCCCTTTTAAAGAAAATTGCTCTTTCCAAAGTAATAAATGGGGTTTGTTTTAAAAAATAATAATTGGTAATTGATATTTAATAAAAGATGAATTTTCATAATATTTTATCTCGCCAGACATTTTTGTTTTACAGATGGGAAATTAAGGCTTGTGTGAAAGACAGAAGACAGAGTAGAACTAAAATCTATCTTCCAAGCCTGGTCAAAGGCAGTCAAATTTATGTTATCAGTTTAGTAGAGAAACAGCTTGAGTTTCCTTTTTTAGTGGTAGAGAATATATCAGTGTTTCTTTAAATATGGTGATGTGTTTTCACTCATACAAGTAGGGCCTTGACAGTAAAATGAGAATCATTTTGCTCATTCTGATTCATGTAGCAATAGCATTCTATGAAATCCACGCTACACAGACAGTGATTGTCAAGGTATGGTGTGCATCAGAAATGCTGTATGTATATTGTTTTTAAATGTGGGGTCTTGGGATTTCATCCTTAAGACTGATTCAGTAGCTCTGGATAAGACTTGGAACTATTCATTTAACAAGCAACTAATTAATTCTGGGGCAAGTTGTCTAAGGCCGCACAGTGAGAAATATTGGTATGATGATACAAAATAAAGATCTGTCTGATGTTGGTGCTTTGACGGTAGTAGCTCTAATCTGTAACTGACTTGACTTCTCTCTGCCTTCGTTTTCTTATCTATAACAAGGGGAGAGAAATACTAGTTTGCTCCATCCAAGATTGTTGTGAGGAAGAAGTAAAATAAGCTGTGCGAAAGGATTTAGCAGAATCCTCCATAAAGAAACCCGCAATAAGCAGTAGTTCATTGGCACCGCTGTCACTGGCATGTCTATGTCATGATTCCTGCACCGGCTTATTGGAATGCATGCTTTTAAATGGATGGCATTGTCAATGGATTATTTATTGATTGTGATTTGCCCTGGTGTTCCTTTTGACATGACTGAATTCTGTTTACTTAGGTATTTCCTTTTTTCTCTCATCTCCATCTACTCACACCACTGTGGTTGAAACTGAATTAAGGTCACATGCAACAGGACCTACCCAGAGAGTTTGGTAAGACCAGTTGGAGAACTATCGATGAGTCTAGCTGCAAATACAACGGTGATTCTGCTGCTCAACAGCTCAAGAGACCCCATTAGGAAGAGTCGGTTCTCCCGAATACTATTGAGCTATAATTTGCCCATGGTATCAGCTGTGGCATCTGTTTGCATAGTTAATTCCTCCTCCACTAGTGCAGCATTAAAACCTGTGTTAAACAGAGAGACTTCTTTAAGTGATGTTGAAGTCTATATATAGCATATACGTTCAATAAATAGTTATTATTCCTATACATGGTATCAGAACTGTGTTAGGTGCTGAGGATACAGAAATTAAAGTACTTTAATCCTGTTGCTTCTGAGATCGTCTTTCTGAACAAGACAATATGATACAGAACCTTTAGGGACTATTCAGTTCATGGCTACTTCCTACTAAAGACAAATGTATCTGAACTTACTGGCTGCTAGATATTCCAATGTCAAATAGTTCTAATTTGGCTGAAGAGTCTACTTGGATTAAATAGGATACTTTAAAGCACAAGCAAAAGTCTTAAGGGAAAGTAGCATCACAGTAGCAAAACCTCTGTATAATCACCAAAGAAAATTCCACTCAAAGACCTTCTTGTTTCAAGTCATATTTAGTTAAACTACATAACCTAGCCATTCCCCTGAGTGTCAGCGGAATTTCTCCCAGCACTGTGAGTTTGTCAAGTCAAGTTACTCTGTCTCCTGACCCATGGAAAGAGACAGCATTTATTGAGAGGTTATTGTATGTCAGCCCTTAAAGTAGGTACTTACTTGTGTTCTCATTAAAACCTTCTAGCAGCCCTTTCTTACACCTGGGATCTTATAAAGACTACACCAGGAATAGAACAAATAGCCTTGTAAGGTTCAGGCCGCCAATAAGCTGTTTTGCTCAAGTGCAGCAGAAACCATTGCTGCCAAGCTCCTGTGGCTGGTACAGGCTGGTACTCCTTGGAAAGAACAGGGGCCACGGCTAGACCCATTGTCCTGCCTGGGCAGGCCAGGCAGGCAGGGTAGCAGACCTAGCTGTTTTAAGGACCTAGCCTTTTTATTGATATTTTTACTTGAAAAGCCTCTTATTTTCATGGTAGGTGGACTATCCTTAACTGGTTTTAACTTTGACCCATTTCATAGCAGAAATTCTTAACTTGGAATCTACAAGGAGATTTTAAGGATCTGTAACTCCCTTAAAATAATAACAGTAAAAATTTATAAATCACTCATCATCCCACTACACATGATTTGTCTTACTTAAACCTCATCATGGTCCTACCAAATAGGTACTGTTTTTATTTCCATTTTTGAAGATAAGGAAAATAAAGTTTAATATCTTGCAGAAAGTCTATAAGTATGCAGCAGCAGAGTAAGGTTTTAATCCAGGCTGTCTGGATGCAGGCTAAAACTCACAGGCTTAACCACTAGGCCATACTGAACTTTATGGAATTATTTCCAAAAGGATGTGTGGGTGTGTTTGGAAAAAAAAATTTTTTTTTTGAAAGGCTTACATTTCTGGAGACCTTCAAGTCATTTTATTCTTAAAAGGATCTCTTTTCTTTTAAACTGAACTGTAGTTTATAGTGTCATGTTAGTTTCAGATGTTCAACACAGTGATTCAGATATAGGTATTCTTTTTCAGATTCTTTTCTCTTGTAGGGTATTGCAAAATATTGAGTATAGTCCCTGTGCTGTACAGTAGGTCCTTGTTGCTATCTCTGAGCTCTAAAATTTGAAACCACCTGCTATCTAGTTGCTACATATATGGTCATTTATTAGAATGACCTGAGTAGAAACAATCTGTTCTATACCTGTGGGGAATCTGTACTTGAGTTATCAATTGAACCATTTGGTTTGTTCACCAGGAAGGTCTACAGGTCTTGAGCCAAGAGTCCACTGCTTCCAGACCTGCATCACTCCTTCCCCCTGCCATCTGACCACATCTCTCCCAGGAGCACAATGCAGGTTGATATCAGCTTTGAAAATAAAATCTGTGTCACTCATGAAATATCCAGAGAACTTGGAAAACTGTAGGAAACTCAGAAGCCGGTGGGCTCTGGGGTAAAGAAATCATAAATTCACAACCATCACCACCCCCCATTTAGCTTTATCATATCTTGCCAAAACTGGCATGGAATGGAATGTGCTATTCAAGAGTAAAGAATTTTCAATTGGTTTACTGTAGTGAAATTTGCTTTTTTTGGAACCAGGATCAAAGTCATGTCCTTTCTCTGCTCTAACAAAGGCACAGCCACATAAAAGGAAAGTCTTAGAATCTGAGCAATAACACGATTGCGTTGTGATATAATCTGTAAATATACCAACACCTCCCTTAAGAATATAATTGGACCCCCTGAACGGAGGAGGTTGTATGTTGGCCATTAATTTCAATCACTGGAAGAGTTGCAAATCCTAATTACATTAGTGTTTCACTGGCCTCAAGATTAATGCAATGAGCCAAATTATAACCATCTTATTAAAATATGGGAAATTGCAGTGTATTTAAGTAGAAAAGAACAAAAAGGGAATTAACATTTATTGAATGCATATCACTTTCAAAACACTGTCTTGGGTGCTTTAATATTCATTAGCTCATTTTGGTTTTCTGCAAGTGTTTTATAGTCCCTTTTCAACAAGTGTGGAAGCTCAGGCTGAGAGAGTCTAAGGAGCTTTACTTAAGGTCCTAAAGCTGGCAGGGAACTGAGCCTCTTCACAACCAGATCTGATTCCAAAGTCCATGCTCTTTCTACTAAGGTATGATATTTGAGGGGAGCTAAATAGCATTGGGGAACCTAGTTTTGATCAATTGCATCAGTATTTAATAAAACCACTGGATCCTAGAGAAGCCATGAAGTATAGTGGATATATAAACTTGGATTTCAGGCAGGTTACTTAACTTCTGTGAGCACCATTTCTTTATCTAGCATGTTGTGCTGTGCTCAGTCACTCAGTGGCGTCTGACTCTTTGTGACCCTATGGACTGTAGCCCACCAGGCTCCTCTGTCCACGGGATTCTCCAGGCAAGAATACTGGAGTGAGTTGCCCTTTTCCAGAGGATCTTCCCGACCCAGGGATCAAGCCTGTGTCTCCGGCATCACAGGCAAATCCTTTACCCACTGAGCTATCTGGGAACGTACCTAGCACAGTAATAAAAATCAAATTTTAAGATCCATTTTAGATGGATCTAAAATGCTGAGAATAGTCTATCCTCTGTTGTTTTTGTCTATTGTTATTATTGTGTTATCCTTGGAAGAAGGCCCATCAAACGGGGCAGTAGGATCCCCATGGATAATAAATCTCCCACTGCGTGGGCTATCTGGAAGGGCTCGCCTTTGGGAGCTGCTAGAATCTCAGCTCTAATTCTGTTAGGGATTCAGTGGCAGAGAGCAGGGTGGAGGAGAGCTTGACAGATCCTCCGGTCTCCAGTGCAAAGAAGTGTCATCAGAGTAATCAGTGCTAAAGCTTGAAAGATGCTGAAGTCCACACTGTCTCCCAGGGACATCAGCCAGTTTGAAGTATCTAAGAGAAAGTATCAGTATAACAACACATAATGATTGAGCACTGATATTTAGACTCCATGTGGTAGATTTAGGGCTTCCCCCGTAGCTCAAATGGTAAATAATCCACCTGCAGTGCAGGAAACCCTGGTTGAGTTCCTGTGTCAGGAAGTTCCCTGGAGAAGAGATAGGCTGCCCACTCCAGTATTCTTGGGCTTCCCTGTTGGGTAGATGCCTGCAGTGTGGGAGACCAGGGTTCAGTCCCTGGGTCAGGAAGATCCCCCGGAGGAGGGCATGGCAACCCACTCTAGTATTCTAGCCTGGAGAATCCCTCTGGACAGAGGAGCCTGGCAGGCTACAGTCCATGGGGTTGCAAAGAGTCATACTCGACTGAGTGACTAAGCACACACATGGTAGATTGAATTCTGGGCTCCCCAAATTGTGAAATTATAAAATTGCCTATTTTACTTTACCAAACAGAACTCCAGCAAGAATACGGAGAAAACCCTTCTTCTGTAGTTATACTCTCATTCATGTTTGCCATTGCTTGTGTGTGTGTGTGTGTGTGTGTGCGCACATGCACTCAGTCTTTCCAACTCTGAGACCCCAGGGACTGTAGCCTGTCAGGCTCCTCTGTCCGTGGAATTTTCAAGGCAAGAATACTGGAATGGGTTGCCGTTTCCTTCTCCAGGGGATCTTCCATCCCAGGGATCAAACCCACCTCTTTTGTGTCTCTTGCATTGGCAGACAGGTTCTTTACCACACTAGCACCTGGGAAGCCTTTGCCATTGCTCAGGTGGTGTTTATTTTGGTAACAGGAATACCTGACTTTCCAGAGGCAATTTAATCTCCTCAGTTCCAAAGATTCTCTCTCTGCAATAAATAGCTCAGGTTTCTAGTGATTCCTGAGGACATGGATCTTACATTACTCACCATATTATAGTCAAAAATGTCTTTGCTCTTCCTTCCTACTATATACAAGACTGGAGAATAAAAGAGATGATAACATGTTGCTTTATGTGCTTTGACATTACCAGTAGTATATATTTTTGTCATTATAATTTTTAACTATGGTGAAACAGGTAAGAGATTTTCCAGGTGAAGTAGAGCCTGTGACATAGTATTCAAAAGGAATAATTCTGATTCTGGAAAACTCTTTCTAAAGGACGGCACCCTTTATCTCCTTCCTGTTCTTTCTGTTTGGTGGTGGGATGGGGAAAGAAAGAGGCAGATTCAGGAACGTCAAGTGAGAAGATCAAAGGCAGTAACTGGAGCTGTTCTACGAAGGTCAAAGGACTTTGTTTTCTGTTCCATTCATAAATCCATGAGAACAGATATCTCACTGTGTTTAAATACAAAATGCACACTCCCATTTCTTTTTCCTATAAAAAACAAAACCAAATGTGAGTTCTCACCTGTTGTCCAGACGTTCATCTGATTACCATTATCTACTAATCCATATAGAAATGGCAGGGTTACAGTGTGCCTTTTGTTCCTGTTTTGTAAGAGTTATTAGTACATTTGGTTGAGAAGCACAAAGGCCAGTTGAGCACATACCAGCAACTCTGCTAGATACTTACTTTCTCCATTTCATGGAGGGAAACTGAGGCATGGAGAAGCTGAATAACTTGGCCAAGCTCACATGGCTAAGAAGAGAGAAAATTAGGTTTTGAACCCAGACAGCCTAGACCATGTGTTATTTCTTTTAATGAATTTTTTTATTGAGGTATAGGTGATTTACGGAGAAGGCAATGGCACTCTACTCCAGTACTCTTGCCTGGAAAATCCCATGGACGGAGGAGCCTGGTGGGCTGCGGTCCATGGGATCGCTAGGAGTCGGACACAACTGAGCGACTTCACTTTCACTTTTCACTTTCACGCATTGGAGAAGGAAACAGCAACCCACTCCAGGGTTCTTGCCTGGAGAATCCAGGGATGGCAGAGCCTGGTGGGCTGCCGTCTGTGGGGTTGCACAGAGTCGGACACGACTGAGGTGACTTAGCAGCAGCAGCAGCAGCAGCAGGTGATTTACAATGTTGTGTTAGTTTCAAGTGTTTAGCAAAATGATTTAGATTCTTCTTTTCTGAATCATATTTTTCCTTTATCGTTTATTACAAAACATTGGGTAGCGTTTCCTATGCTATGCAGTAGGCCCTTGTCAGTTATCTGCATTTTTGTAGTAGTGTGTACATGTGAACTCCTAATGTATCCCTCTCCTTTCTGCTTCCACTTTGGTAGCCATAAGCTTGTTTTCTATGTCTGTGGGTCTGTTTCAGTTTTGTATATAAGTTCATTTGTATACATTTTTCGATTCCACATGTAAATGATATCATATGATATTTGTCTTTCTCTGTCTGGCCTACTTCACACATTATGATCTCCGCTAGGTCCATCTGTGTTGTTGCAAATGTGTTATTTCATTCTTTTTTATGGCTTAGCAATATTCCATTATATATACATAGGTATATATTTTTCTCTGAAGATGAGAGGTTAAATTCTCAGGAATAAACATACCCACCCCAGGTAGACATATGCACAGAACTCAGACACAACTGACAGAATGACTGCCTCTCATACACAGTAACAAGCCAGTATATAATGAGTACTTGCTCTGCGCACACACTGGAGAAGGTGCATATTCAAATTTTATGCAGTGGAGTTCACACACATGTGCTCACACACGTACAGTATTATTTCTTCATGCGGTAGATGAGAAAGGAGATGCTCAGGCAGATTAAGCTGTTCCACAGTGTCCAGCTAACAAGTGATGAACTCAAGATGCAAGCAGGTTTCTCTGTCATGGAATACCATCATGTTCCCACTGAGCCATGATGCCTGCTCTCTGCAGTCATTCATGCACTCAACATTTAATATTCATTTATTGAGCACCTGCTATTTCTAATGCCTCAGCATGCAGTATAGGAAAAACACAAGATTGAAATTCACAGGATCTAGATTTGAATTTCTGCTCCATCATTAAATCATCAAGTTATTAAATTTCTCTGAGTTACAGTTCCATCATCAATGAAATAGGGGGTGAACAATAATATATATCATAGAAATGTCATCAAGAGTAAATGAAATTCTATATATATAAATATTTGGTATATAACAAAACAGTTTGTAAATCTTATTCTTATTATAAGGATTACAGGAAGGGGTATGTACGTAGCCTCCCAACCTCAAATAGTGGGAGAGGGGCATCTGATAAGGGGAGAGATGTTTCTGAAGCCTGTTGCAGTACTCCAAAATATTGCTTTAGTGAGGACCTGAGTAACATTTGGAATTGCAGGAGCAAGAATTGGAGGCATATTAGACATTGGTTCATCCATGTGGAGCTTTAAAGAACAAAATAGATTTCATGGGTAGCAACAGGTAGGGTTCCCCTAAAACTTTATTATCTGTAAAATATACTCTGTGTATTGAAAAACAGCAGGGGCAAAAGTAACTTCTGAGGGGCCAGAGATGAAGTTGGGGAGGGAGTTGGGACCAGACTTTAATTCAAATGCCATGATAAAGAATTTTAATGTAGTGTTGTAGGCAAGAGTAGTTATTCAAGGAAGTAAGAAAAATCTCAATTTCCCACCACATCAAGTTATCTCCGGTTGCCATCTTTCCCTGCTTCTTTCTTCCTCTTCCCCTCTTCCTTTTTCTCCTTCTTTCTTGCTTCCATTCAGCCACACACAAAATGCCCACGACAATGGAGAAGACGGAGTAACACGGCAGACCGGTGGGCAGCAAGCAGCTATGAAGCTGCACTGAAAGTACCGCTGGTGCCGGGTGCTCTGCTTCCCTGGAGGGCGGAGTCCGGATTTACGGGCTGAGTTCAGTGCCATGCAGTTCAAATCAGGAACGTTAAAGCTGAAACAGACCTTGGAGACAGATCTAGTCTTCCTAACTTGCCAAGACATCAAATTACCTGAACACTGTTTTAAAAAGAGATATTCCTGGGTCCAATCCTAGATTACTGACTCAGAGTATCCAGAAAGAGGCCTGAGAATCTGTGGTTTTCAAAGTCTTTTCCAAAGTGATATGCAGAGCAGTAGTTGAGAATGATTGGTAGTCAATCTCTCAGTTTTAGTTATTAAACTCTTTATTTTGTAATGGAATATAGCTGATTAAGAGCAGCCTGGATGGGAGGGGGGTTTGGGAGAAAATGGATACATGTATATGTAGGGCTGAGTCCCTTCTCTGTCTCGAATCTCTTTGTTTTATTGGTAAAATCCCAGAAAAGTCTAGAGGTTTGCCAGTGTCAAAACTAGTCAGTAGCAGAGTTAGAACTCAAAATCGCAATTCCCAAGCCAGTACTGGAGCCCAAGGTCAGTTGTTACCTTTTTGCTGGAGAAAAGTATGTTTCTTTTTTGTCATCTGCTCTTTCAGTATGAATTTGGAAACTTTGTCTCGTAAAACTAGTCTGTATTTGTGTTTAACCTCAAGGTGGTTTGCTACATCTTTCCCAAGTATTATTAAACATTTGCCAGACATTTAAGGCATTACAGTGTGGTCAGAGTGATTCGCAAAGGTAACAAAGTGAAGTGAGTGAGTGACGTCGCTCAGTCGTGTCCAACTCTTGCGGCCCCATGGACTGTAGCAGCCTACCACGCTCCTCTGTCCATGGGATTCTCCAGGCAAGAGTACTGGAGTGGGTTGCCATTTCCTTCTCCAGAGGATCTTCCCAACCCAGGGATCGAACCCAGGTCTTCTGCGTTGTTGGCAGACGTTTTACCGTCTGAGCCACGAGGGAAGTCCAACAAAGTGGAGGACCCTTATTTTAATTCCTTTCAAGTTTCATCATACTTTTATATTGAGAGAGATGTGAGTCAGACACGACTGAAGTGACTTAGCAGCAGCAAACACATCCCTTCATGTCAGCAAAATGTCATGCTCTACGCAAGGATTTTGAACATTATGCTCAAGGCAGCTAGACGATATCTCAAAGTAAGTGCTAATAGGGCACATTAAAGAGTGTGTTTTTGTTTCAGGCTTTATGAAGTTAAAACTAATCCAGTGGTTCAATCCTCCTTTTAAGTCTTTAGTTGGAAGACCGGAAGATTTTGGTTTGAGTCATAATTCAGTCACTTAAATCAATTAGACTCTGGATAAATCATTGCTCTCCTTCTGAATCTTGGTTTCTTTTTGTAAATGAAGATAAGCCTCCTCAATCCTCCCCACCGCTGCCATTGCCCAGGGTCACCCTGTGAATTTCACTGAACCATGACAATGGAAGGGCTTTAGAAACAATGAGGGGCCAGGCGGGAGAGGCGCCAGAAGGAGGGGCCTTTGGGAGAGATTCTCCTGTTTCCCCAGGAACTGTCATCGTAGTCCAGCTCACCAAGAGGCACAGATGGAGTTTAGGACAAGGCAAATGGCTGACGCGCCCATGGCATCCAGAGAGATTATTTCCATGTGGCCTGAAGGGCCAAGTGCGTTAGTGGGATTAGTGGCTAACATAGTATTCAAACTCATAATTACATTGCAAGTTTAAAGGACAGCTGTGCACAAGGAAGCCAAGAACAGAATAAGCATACATGTGGTTTGGATTTTTTCCTCGTGTCAAATTTAATTTCTAGGTCTTAACTTCATAGGAAAAGAAAAAGAAGGGTAAAATCACATTTGAAGATTTTTTTTTAATTTTAAAGTTAGAGGGAAAGAAAATACAACTGAATGAATGAATGCTTTCAAAACCTCTGATTTTAATTTCAAGAAGTATCTGCATTTCTTGGCACGCCCCCCCCTTTTTTTTAATCTGGTCAAAATTAAAATTTAAAGATCAGCAAAATATATGAATATGTTTGGATATTTTTTCTTCCAACGTAAGTTTAAACATCTGATATCTATTCTTTTTATAGCTTAATGTATAAAAAATTATAGAATTTATTTTATAAGATACCTGTTCTGTATAGGTAAATACATTTTAAATTAGATTATCCACCAGTGGTACTGATTTTGTACAGGACAGGCTGGAGATTCCCTGGTGACTCACACAGTAAAGAATCTGCCTGCAATGCAGGAGACCTAGGTTCAGTCCCTAGGTCAGGAAGATCCCCTGGAGAAGGGAATGGCTACCTACTCCAACATTCTTTCCTGGAAAATTCCATGGATAGAGGAGCCTGGTGGGCTATAGAGTCCATGGAGTCACAAAGGGTCAGACACAACTGGGTGTCTAACACTTTCACTTTCAGGCTGGAGATTAAGGTTTATTTACGTATTTACACTATGGTGATACAATGAAGTACTAAAATTTTACCTGCCTGGAATCAAAACAAGTGCAGTTCCTATTAGGAAATAATGTATCTGAGGATTCTGGCATGACCATCTATAGCCAGTTAGAGAAATCTTTGCTAGACTGAAAGGCTGTGCCATTACCAATGGCATTTACACTGTACTTAGAGCTTCATGTATCATTTTGGACTCCTCATTGAAAAAGCATAAGTCATTTTTTAAAAGGAGTATAAATGGGAAATAATCCAAAATGGGAGACAAGATTATATAAAATAAATTCTACAAAAATGAAAAAAGACAACACGCAAAATTGAATAGAATCCATCCAGAAAAGAGGCCAGTTGGCACAATCAGATGATTATATATAAATATTTGAGATCTATCACTCCATGAAAATGAAAGGAATTTTTATAGCTAAAGAAGTAAAATCTGACTTTTAAAAGAGTTTAAAAACATAGCAAAGGATTTCAAAAAAAAAAACAAAGCAAAGGAGGTCAGCAGTGACAGTCATGTATTTTTCTCAGCTATGGACTTGGCACGTCAATAGGATTTATGAACATTATCACCAGGAATTTGGTTGTACTGAAGGGAAAAAAAGTCTTATTTTAATTTAGGAGTAGAAATTCAGTGCAACCACTATAGTACTTGTGTCTTTTCAATGCACTCCATTTCTTCCCAAAGTAAAAGTGTTAGTCGCTCAGTTGTGTCCAACTCTTTGGGACCTCATTGACTGTAGCCTGCCAGGCTTCTCTCTCCATGGAATTCTCCAGGCAAGAATACCTACCTTCTTCTCTAAGGGATCTTCCCAACCCAGGGATCGAACCTATGTCTCCTGCATTGTAGGCAGATTCTTTACAATCTGAGCCACCAAGGAACCCCCCAGTGGTACCTGGCAATACTAGGTGCTCAATTAATATTTGCAGAAACAATAGAATTATTTCATCACCTTCAGGATGTGATGGTGTCTTAAGTACACTGTAAACAAGGCCATTGGTAATGGCACAGCCTTTCAATCTAGCAAAGATTTCTCTAACTGGCTATAGATGGTCATGCCAGAATCCTCAGATACATTATTTCCAATAGGAACTGCACTTGTTTTGATTCCAGGCAGGTAAAATTTTAGCACTTCATTGTATCACCATAGTGTAAATACGTAAATAAACCTTAATCTCCAGCCTGAAAGTGAAAGTGTTAGACACCCAGTTGTGTCTGACCCTTTGTGACTCCATGGACTCTATAGCCCACCAGACTCCTCTATCCATGGAATTTTCCAGGAAAGAATGTTGGAGTAGGTAGCCATTCCCTTCTCCAGGGGATCTTCCTGACCTAGGGACTGAACCTAGGTCTCCTGCATTGCAGGCAGATTCTTTACTGTGTGAGTCACCAGGGAATCTCCAGCCTGTCCTGTACAAAATCAGTACCACTGGTGGATAATCTAATTTAAAATGTGTTTGCCTATACAGAACAGGTATCTTATAAAATAAATTCTATAATTTTTTTATACATTAAGCTATAAAAAAGATGTTTAAACTTATGTTGGATGGAAAAAAAATCCAAACATATTCATATACTTTGCTGATCTTTAAATTTTAATTTTGACCAGATTTGATCATTTGAGTTTGATCTCTAGGGTGACAATGAAATATTTTTCATAGCAAAAATGCCTTGATATTCAGTGAAGGGAAGCCCAAACTAGACAACACTCCATTTTGTTTGAATCCATACAGCCCATTAGAATGTCCCAGGTAACTTTCTCTTCTCCTCCTAGAGAAGACTGTTTGGCTCTAGAAGGGCATTTAGTCTATGAGTTTAGAACAGGAAGGATGGCCCTAGGCATCTGCATCAACCCATATCATTCCCAGTACAAAAATCCAACTCAGCTCTGATTCCATTGCAAATGAACTAGAGAACGGTGATGAGTGGTTCTAGTCTACATTTGGGTAAGTTATGAACTTACCCAAGATTTCTAGAACTTTTTCTTAGACTCTGGTCCGTATACTTCTAGAAATGTATACGTTCAGAATGTCAGTTTGGTCTGGAGTCCCGTTCAAAGCAAAACAAGCCTAGTTTCTAAGACCTCATTGACTCCAGTGGAGCATGGATCCAAATCCCTGGAGAAGGCAACTCCTTGGCTCTGATCCACAGACAGACTCATGTTCAGCTGGTCCTCCCCAGCTTTCCTGATTTTCATCAATGCAAAACAGAACCAGACCTTCCCTCTTTACAGAACCACCACCACTGTGTGTAATGGCTATGAGTGCATTCTCCAACACTTCTTTAGCACTAGATGATAAGAAATTTCTTCATGAAAATAAGCACAACCAAGGAACGTTAAAGAGAAAAATCTCAACCAAGTATGAATACAGTAGAATTTAAAGAGGCAGAGTTTTACTTGGGCCTCAATGGGGTGCCTTTTTTTTTTTAAGTCAGTTCATTTTTCACCAAGTAACTATCTAGGGTGGTGTGTAGGAAAACAGGGCAGCTCTCTTCCTTGCTGTAATTTGGGGACCAGGACCCTTTGATTTGTGTTCCTACCATCCTTTGTCACTGCAGAACCTTCAGCATCCAACTAGGATAAGCAGAAATAACAACCCATAGCCAGGCATTCAGGAGGAATTCTGAGCCAGTCCTGGAAGTGGCATGTGAGATTTCTGGTCATATCTATCCCTTACATGACCAAATCTAATTTCAGAAGAAGCCTAGAAATGAGGACTTCTTGTCTGCCTAGGAGCAAGCAGAGACTGGAATTTGGCAGATGGTGAGCGTAATTTGCTATATTCATGGCTTTGATTGTTGAATTCTATGTTTTTCCAACGTTGTGTTGTCTTTAGTCAGGATTATAAAACCATTTCAAGGAAATATAAAAAATATATATATCTTTACTCTTCAAAATCATTGTTGGAGTGGATCAGTCCCACAGCTGTTTGGCAGTCCATCTCGATGTCTTAAAACATTTGAGGGATCATTTGCAAGCTCGTATGATTCACCTCATATAAGAAATCACAAAGGAAAGCAAATATCAGTAGGTTCATAGCACAATGAATCATAGGCTGTTTGGTGTGGGCATTTACATCTGTGTCTTTATTCTCTGTGATATATTTTAAAGAATTGTGAAAGCGCGGATCATGTAAAACCATCAGAACATTTTTGCAATTGCTCTACCATGGTGAAATTGAAGAAATGGTATCTAATTCAGGCCACACGGCTCTCTGAAGCCCTTCCCTGTTCTCTTCCACTTTCATTAAAGTGGAAAAACCCATCTGTTTGGATCATTGAGGTTGGAAACTGAGTGATATCACTTCTCCAAAATAGATTTAATAGTATGGCTTGGTTAATTGTTTCCTGACCTGTTTGAGGGAGAGTCCAGACTCAGAGAAAAACGTGGTGTATAAATTTTCATATTCAATAGTGGCAAAGAGTCAGATTTGCATTATATTTTTAAAGGCAATTTTGGTAGAACTATTACAGTTTTTGTTTTCAGTTATTATAGACTTATCTAGACATTTAATCTACTTAATATATGATATTTAGTGATACTTTCACAAAGGACTTATTAATATTTGATCATCATTATTCATCCAGTTAAGCCATTTGAAAATTAATTCTTAATAAGTCTAAATATGTGAATAGCCAGAATGAGATTGAGAACCACGTTTTAAAGTCCACTTCTCAAAGAGAAAATCATGATCTCTGTAGAGACATATAGTTTAAAAAAGATCCTTCTCAGACATTCAAAGTGATTCTAGCATCCTAGGTGGGATCACTCATCTGGAAGAAGGAGCATAAGCGTATAGCAAGCAAAGTTATGAAAAGTATGGGTATGCTTTGGAAACTTTTTGGCTATCAAAAAAAAAAAAAAGAATTAGGAAAAAAACCAGCCTTAATAATAATATATCTTTTAGGAAAAAAAACATGATGCCACATTCCCATTTTCAGTCATTCCATTGTTTCCCTGTCCTTTCCCATTCTGTTAAGATCAAGCTTAGAGTCGTTCACTGGCTGGGCTCCATTCTAAATTCTAGAAGAAAGGCTTAATAACCACTGCACATTGTTAAAGATTTTGTAAAATTTGCAAAAGTGAGAACTTGGAGGGGCATTACTTTTCTCAAAACAGACTCTCAAAGTGCCATGAAACCAGGTTCGTACTCCTGATTCCGTGGCTGACTGGAGGGCAGACAGGAAGATGTTCAAGATAGATTCTGTTAAATGGTGGCAAATCCTATTTTTTTTATATGGCCCCTTTATTTTTTCATAGCTTTATTGAGATATCATTGACATATGACATTATGTAAGTTTAAGGTGTACAAGTAGTGATTCTGTATTGTATATATTGCAAAATGATTACCACAATAAGATTTTAACACATTCATCACCTCAAATAGTGACAGCTGTGTGTGTGGTGAAAACTTTAAAAATATACTCTCTTAGCAATTTTCAAATTATATGCTGTATTAACTATAGTTACAGTGTTGTACATTATATCCCTGAACTTATTCTTCATACTACTGGAAGTTTCTACCCTTTAACCACCATGACCCATTTCTCTTACTCCCTTGCCCAGCCCGCAACAACCACTAATCTATTCTCTGTTGTCTGTGGGCTTCTTTTAGGCTATGCATATAAATCAGATCATACAGTATTTGTCTTTCTCTTTCTGACTTATTAACTTAGTGTGATTGCCCTCAAAATTCACCCATGTTATTATAAGCAGCAGAATTTATTTTTCTTTTATATAGCTGAATAATATTCATTCCGTATATGTGTGTGCATTTCTTTATCTATTCATTAGTCATTGGACTCTTAGGCCGTTTCCATATCTTGACTATTGTAAATAGTGCTATAGTGAACATACCTCTTCAAGACAGTGGCTTTATTTCCTTTGGGTATTATATACCCAGAATTGGAATTACTGATTCATATGGTAGTTCTGTTAATTTCTTGAGGAACCTCCATACTGCTTTCCATAGTGACCATACCAATGAACATTTCCTTCAACAACATACAAGAGTTTCTCTCACTAGGAGGCTAGGAAAGGCTAGATTAGAGTGGCAATTTTCAGTAGAGTAGTCTGGGAATATCTCTTCATGCAGGTGGCATTGGACTGATACCTGGGCCAAGAATATGCTGGCTAATGCCAAGGCTCTGGGCGGGGAGTGCTCACATGTGTTCAAGGAACAACCAGGGATAGAAGAGGCTGAGATTATCCTACTACGTGAAACAAGTCACAAAGACAAATACCATATGATATCACTTATATATGGATTCTAAAATATGACACAAATTTAAATGAGCCTATTTATGAAACAGAGGCTTCCCAGGTGGTGCTAGTAATAAAGAACCTGCCTGCCAGTGCAGGAGACGTGAGATGCAGGTTTGATCTCTGGGTCAGGAAGATCCCCTGGAGGAGAGCATGGCAACCCACTCCAGTATTCCTGCCTGGAGAATCCCACGGACAGAGGAGCCTAGCGGCCTGCAGTCCGTAGGGTCGCAAGGAGTCGGACGCGACTGAAGCGACTTAGCATCTGTGAAACAGAGTCACAGACAGAGAGAGTAGACTGGTGGTTGCTGTGGAGAGGGAGTGGTTGGAGGGAGGGATGGAGTGGGAGGTTGGGGTTAATAAATGTAAACCTTTATCTATACAATGGAAAGACAACAGCTCTTGCTGTATAGCACAGAGTACTATATATGGTATGCCACGATAAACTATAATGAAAAAGAATATTAAAAAATGTATATAGTTATAGGTATAACTGCATCACTTTGCTGTATAGCAGAAAGTAACACAGCATCATAAATCAACTATCCTTCAATAATTAAAAAAAAGTCATCTATAAACCTCAAGTAAAATAATTCTGAGTTTGAGCTTTTTAAATTTTAGATTGAACTTTTTAGAAAAATCAGCCTTTTGCCATCCCGTTTGGCAAAAACTTACAAAGCAAGTCCAGCTTGTCCCTTTTGGCCTCCAACCCAAGCATTAAACTCACGCCGTCATTTTCACCTTGACTCTCTCTGTTGGGCTCTGCAACTCAGCAGTGTCATGGGCATGTCAGAAACAAATACTGTGTTCCCTGAGATCATTTGGTATTTTTACCCATAAACAAACATACAGCTTTCCCCTTTGCGTCAGGCTTTTGTTTATAAAAAATGATCTGTGAAAACAAAGGGTAAAATTACACATCCTTCATGCAAATATCCATATAATGCAAGGTAACATGCACAGTGTCACTTTCTTTCAAATTTACTAACGTCCCGAATACTAGGCGCTCTCATGATGTCCTATGCAAATTTGAAATGGAGTTTGGGGATTGATTTCAGGAAGATCGCCATTCGTGCACCTCTCTGTAAAATGCTGGTTTCTACAATCCTATCTCTATAAATAACCCTAGCAAAGTAAATATTAAGGTAGGGAATTGGAAGAAGCAGTATTTTCTGTACTCCAGAGAAGGTATTCGATCTGCAAGAAATACCTGAATGGAAAATATCACTGGTGTTGGTTAGAAACAGGTTTTATAGCCTTGTAGTATTGATAACAGTGGGTAAAACACTTATTATAGAGAGAAAAAATATTTTAAATAATTATCCAACTCTGCTTACATTTCATTAAGCTTGGGGGCAAATCAGCCCCCTCATCCTGAATGGTAAAGCACCAAAATGGATTCCGTTGTAGAGCCAACGGCATGGGCTACCATATGCAAAAGAGTCAGGCATAGGAAAATAAACATCAGTTTAATTGTGCAGCGAGTATAGGTACCAAGCTACACTCAGTGGCCTGTTCTTGCTTATTCTTTTTGCCTGGAGCCCCACCCAGGATGTTGGGATTTCCACGCCTTCCATGTTCCTAGCAGGAAATTGTTCTTTTTCTTCACTGAGGAATATCTAGAGAAAAATCAACAGTCTCCACCCTCTCCCTGGATGTTATCACACTGGAATTACAAAGTGGGGTGGAGACATACAGCTAAGTTGTAAAAGCAGCTCAAGTTGTGAGAGCAGTCTGGCTCCAGCACCTGTCACCGCCTTGATTACCAAGGTCGAGTCCAGCCCTCAGTTCCCTCTCTCCCCTACCCCACCCTCCCTAGTAGGTTCTTCCCAAGGCAGCATGCTCAGGAAGAATCTGGATGCAAAGTCCCCCTCAAAGCAAAAGAGTAATAACAGTTGAGTAACAATAGATCCTATATATTGGGAAGTGCTAGCTGCCAGGCAGTGTGCTAAATGGTTTCTAAACATTACATAGGGCCCTAAAACTAGATACTATAATTGTCCTTATCAGGAAATGGAGGCCTAGTACAGTAACTGCCTAAGAGCATTCAACTAGAAAAGCGGTAGAACCATGATTGGAAATTTAAACCATGTTTTCTAACTGAGACGCATATTAAAAAGCAGAGACATTACTTTGTCAACAAAGGTCCGTCTAGTCAGGCTATAGTTTTTCCAGTAGTCATGTATGGATGTGAGACTTGGACTATAAAGAAAGCTGAGTGCAGAATACTTGATGCTTTTGAACTGTGGTGTTGGAGAAGACTCTTGAGAGTCCCTTGGACTGCAAGGAGATCCAACCAGTCCATCTTAAAGGAGATCTGTCCTGGGTGTTCATTGGAAGGACTGATGTTGAAGTGGAAACTCCAATATTTTGGCCACCTGATGCGAAAAGCTGACTCATTTGAAAAGACCCTGATGCTGGGAAAGATTGAGGGCAGGAGGAGAAGGGGATGACAGAGGATGAGATGGTTAGATGGCATCACCGACTCAGTGGACATGGTTTTGGGTGGACTCAGGGAGTTGGTGATGGACAGGGAGGCCTGGTATGCTGTGGTTCATGGGGTCGCAAAGAGTTGGACACGACTGAGCGACTGAACTTTGCTTTGCTTTGCTTTCTAATTCCCAAGTGAATGTCCTAGAATATTTTTGGTTATCTCCCCACCTCCCAGTGGGAAGGTCTCTGTTGTCAGTGCACCCTTGTTGTTAATACAAAGCGACAGAAGCAGCTCTGAGATGTTCCTGGCATGAGTGGAGGCTTTCAGGGTTCCCTCCAGCATTCAGCAGCTACTGGTTCTCTCCAGGGTCTTCCCTGTTGGAGCTCTTCAGAGATGCTTTGGTAATGGGACATCTTTACTTGGGGCCCCCTGAAGCGGCCCCACTGGACTCCTCACAAGTCTCACTTCCATCCAGCTCCATGCTGGGGATCAGTGTCAGGTATAAGGTCCTGATGGCCAGGCAACATGAGATGAGCTGTTCATCCATGAAAACAGCAGAACCATGATTCAGGAGAGACTCCACATTATGGGCAAGAAGAGATGCAAAATGCATAAACCAGAGGAGCAGGGTCTAAAATCAGACCAAAGAAAAAAGAGAAATGGCCCTAAGTGGACCGAGGATTGCAAGGTCAGGAAACACAAAGTGTGGGAATAGTGAAGGAGGCCAAATGGAAGGTGGATTAGGACATGTAGTCCAGTAATTGTGCTGATTCAGAACAGTGTAGAGCTGGGGAGCAGTTTGGTTGGTTGGTCGATTTGCTTGTATTCTCTTTGGGGTTTTTTTGTTGTTGTTGGCAGGTTCCACAGAAAGGGTCCTGAGTGGACTGAACGGTCATGAGTAGTGCCCAGTGCACACAGCCTTCAGCAGTTCTAACTGCAGCAGGCTGGCAGGGCCACGACTCTTTACCACCCCTCTACCTTCTGCAGACTCACCAACCCTCGCTGTTCCAAGTGAGCCCTCAGACTCTGGAAAGAAACCTACCACAGGGGTTATAACAGAGGCTCTTTTGCACCTTACCATTGTGTTCATAACTGGAAAAAATAGGGATCTTGCGAATTCCAAAACTGAGGGTCATAAAGACCAAGCCCCCAGAATTAGCCTTGGCATGCTTGCCTTGGCATGCTTGATACATAAATTGATCAGAATGTTACTTTCAGTGAGTTAATATTTGAAATTCTGTCGAGGTTAGGAAGCTAAGAGATTTTTTTTTTTCAATTTTTGTAACAAATAACAGGAGGCTTTGCAATAGAGACATAAACATAGGGCCATTCTCCCAGGACCTGAAATCAGAAAGCTTGAGTTTAAAAACCCACTTACAAACTGTATGGCCTTGAATGTGTCACTTAACATAGAGTCAGTTCTTTGTGACAGATTCCTCATTGGTCAAATGGAAAATATAGTGCCTACTTGAAAGGGTTATTATGGGGATTTAATGAGATACCATATATATAACACACAGCACAATTCCTAGAGTGTTCTAGATGTTTTATTATCATCATTGTGATTATTATTCTCACCATCGTCATTATACTCAGATATTCTCACTCTCCCTACCCCTGTACTTACTTTCCCAAACTTCTGCTAATCTTATCCTTCAGTTCAGTTCAGTCGCTCAGTCATGTTCGACTCTTTGCGACCCCATGAACCACAGCACGCCAGGCCTCCCTGTCCATCAACAACTCCGGAGTCCACCCAAATTCATGTCCATTGAGTTGGTGATGGCATCCAACCATCTCATCCTCTGTCGTCCCCTTCTCCTTCTGCCCTCAATCTTTCCCAGCATCAGAGTCTTTTCAATGAGTCAGTTCTTCGCATCAGGTGGCCAAACTATTGGAGTTTCAGCTTTAGCACAGTCCTTCCAGTGAATATTCAGGACTGATTTCCTTTAGGATGGACCAGTTGGATCTCCTTGCAGTCTAGTCTTATCCTTGGACTCCATCTAGTTGGCAGTGAGTCAAAGGAGGATTCATTATATTAAAGTGTTTGCCAAAGAATGTGTTTGGCAAATTCACAACTGACCTCTTTGGTACCAACATCTAAGGTTAGGGTTACCCCTCATCTCCTACTTGTTTTATTAATAATACCATGACATTGTTTATAAAGTTACATTTCAAAAATGAGTAGCTTGTTTGAAATCATCCATATTTTCAGCCTAAATAAAGTCTCAGTTAATTTGCTATCCACTGAATGAATTACTGCCTTGATGTGTTTTCAACATAATCTCTTCCAGGAGAAGATCCTCAGTTCTAATATTTACAAAAGAGCTCATTTTTTAAAAAGTAAGAGTGAATACCTACTAACAGTGACCATTTTTAGGTCATTTTTAACCTGTAAATGGAGAAGGCAATGGCAACCCACTCCAATATGCTTGCCTGGAAAATCCCACGAACGGAGGGGCCTGGTGGGCTACAGTCCATGGGGTTGTGAAGAGTTGGACACAACTGAGCGACTTCACTTTATATCTTTTCACTTCCATGCACTGGAGAAGGAAGTGGCAACCCACTCCAGTATTCTTGCCTGGAGAATCCCAGGGACAGCAGAGCCTGGTGGGCTGCCAGCTATGGGGTCCCACCGAGTCGGACACGACTGACAGGACTTAGCAGCATCAGTCTGTAAAGCTAATAATATTTCTTAGGCTAATGTGTTTTTATCGATATTTGGTAATCACTTCCTATGGAACTATAAGGGATTAAAAAAAATATATTTAAAAGGTTGTTTTCATGAATCTTTAAGAAATAAATAGTTTTGACTTTTACATTTATTTATAATAGATTTTCCTTAAGAAAATGATCTCCCTCTAGTGGACAAATTGTTATACTACAACCTGCCAAGAAAACTGTCAAAGCCCATGGACTATCCTGCATCAAGTGTTTTATGACCTATTAATAAATGTTTGGTGTTAATAGGTAATATAACTGCAAAAAAAGGTTAAAATTTTAAATATACTTAGCAGTATTTGTTACAAAACTGATAGTGGATAAATTTTTTTAAATTAAGACTTTGATTTAATTGAAATCATCATAATAATACAAATTACTGATTTGGGAGCAATACTGGTATTTCCTCAGGTGAACTGAGAAAAACTGAACCACAAACCGTGCTCCTATAGCTCTTATACTTCTGTTTCTGCACGGTGTGAAAAGGGTACTTATCTTTTATTTTTTAAAACAGTAAGCACACTTTGATATTGAGGGGAAAGCAGCGTAAACATGTGTTTCATATGTTCACATTAAAACCTCCTCATGCTGAAGAGCTGCCGTGACTGTCTCCTTAGAGCAGAAGTCACCCTTTATTCTCTCCCGAAGCAGAGGTCTTTCACATCTTTCTGTATACTGAATGCCTTCAAAATCCCTCTTTAAATACCATTCTTCCCTGAAGATTTCTTAGCTATCCCTGCCTGGATTAATCTCATTGCCTTTGTAACTCAGTGTGCTCATGGTAGGTATTTAATAAATGCTTGTTGAGTTAAGCATATCCTAGAAGAACTTGCCAGAGATCCAGTATAAGTCTCTTTAATAATTAGAAATCCTTTCCCTCTGGCCTTCCTCAGGATTGCTAAATCCCAGATGCATGAAGTGTCTGTCCGTGTGCAACAGATGTCCGTCTTTGGGTGTCGCCTAGGACTTCCCTAGTAGCTCGGCTGGTGAAAAATCCGCCTGCAATGAAGGAGACCCGGGTTCGATTCCTGGGTTGGGAAGATCTCCTGGAGAACAGATAGGCTACCCACTCCAGTATTCTGGCCTGGAGAATTCCATGGACTATTCCATGGGGTCGCGAAGAGTTGGACTGAGCGACTTTCACTCTCTTTTCATTGCTAACACCCATTTGTGGTTTATACGATTATGCATTATAGCTGGGAGAACATGAGGACTAGTAGAGAATCCAGTTAGCTCGGTAACTTTGGTCAGTTAACCTTTCTAGGAGCTGGTATCCTCGTCTATGAAATGAATCTGTTCAAGTAGATAATCTCTCAGTGTCCTTTAAGGACCAAATAAATGCATCTGTAAAGTGACAAAATTCTAAGAAAATTTTGAATTGAAAAACGTGTTTGTGACTGGCTAAGCTGGATTTTGAGTTTTTCCTGTGTGTGTGTGTGTGTGTGTGTGTGTGTGTGTGTGTGTGTGTGCTTTCTACTAGACAGATTGATTTGGAGTCAGTGTTCTCATTTGGTCATAGAATCATAGGTGATTCATGAAACATCAAGTGTCTGGATAATTCTTCCACTTTGGCCTTCAGTCTTTGGGTTATAATACTATTATTAATCACTCCAGTAACAAAAGAATATTTAAAAAGTATTAGATAAAGATTCTAATGGGGAAAACATTGATAACAACTGAACTTGAATTCATTCATTCATTTACTCATTTAACAAGTTTTTAAACCACATACTTGCTGGGCTATCGTGAGCTAACATCCTCTTCTTATAGGAATGCACAAGAGTTGACTTCATTTTAATACTGGTTGATGTTTGACCAGAAAAACTCTGTAGAAAGTTTATCTCGGTTATGAAGTGTATGATAGCAAGAATGGGATCTGTATTTCTTTTCTCACCAGACTCTGTATTGCTGAGCATCATGCCTTTCATTCATTTGATCACTAGTTCAAACCACCTTTATGAAGTGCCATGTGAGTACTTAGAACACCTAGAATCTTCATTCTCAGCTCACAGTCTAGGAATGGAGATCACATGGTAATTATTTCCAGCTCCTTATAAATGCCACCAGTAGGGAGTAGGAATGAGTCTTGGGAGTGCAGAGGAACGGCATCTCATGAAGCTCCGGGGTATCAAGTCAGTATTTCCAGTGGAGGCTAAGTCACCAGGGATGAATAATGGTTAGGCAGGAGAGTGGAGTGCCGAGTAACTGGGGAGAAGAAGGTTAGGTAGTGAGACTCTGAGACAGGGAGGCAGTGGTTGAGTATGAAGGGAATGTGAACTGCTCGATGGGAGAGTGTTGCATGTCGAGGTTGGGAAAAGGGCTCATTGTCCTTGAGGACAGACGCCCATGACTCTGTCAGTTTAGCCAAGGAATGTGACCTTTATTCTGAGGATAACAGTGAGCTACTGAAAGATTTCTAGCTGATGAATTACATAGTCAGGTTTACATTTTAAGGAGAGTCATACAGGGTGAAAAATGGGTTCAAGAGACTACTTTTAAAACTCACCCGATACAGGATGCAGGATGCTTGGGGCTGGTGCATGGGGAGGACTCAGAGAGATGTTATGGGGTGGGAGGTGGGAGGGGATTCATGTTTGGGAACGCATGTACACTCGTGGTGAATTCATGTCAATGTTTGGCTAAACTAATACAGTATTGTAAAGTAAACTAAAGTTAAAATAAAAACTAAAAAAAAAAGAAACCTTAAAAAAAAACAACCCTTATAATAATATAAGTGAGAATTGATGGAATCTTGAACTTAATATATTGGCAGTAGGGATGGAGAAAAGTGGCTACAACAGAAATTTGTGATTCGATAGATGTAGGTAGGAGTGGATAAGCTACTCCGGAGAAGCTCAGCTTTGCGGAAACAAGCATATTAGACATGTCATGAGCACCTGTTGAATTGAACCCAAATATTTAGTAAATTACTATATAAGAGGACTTCTAAGGAGAACCAGTCTTTGCAGAATGGCTCCTTTTTAATTGAAATTGAGTTCAGAGATATCTATATATCTTATATCTGGTCAGTTAGCAGAAATACTCAAAAGCTGGGGAAGGCAAGTGTATGAAGTCAGTGTGTTATTTTTCTTTTGAGTATTCTGGTACTATAATTTTTTTTAACCAAAGGAATCAGCTGCTAGGTTTCCTACTGTTACTTCCTAAAATGAAATCTCCCTTTATTAAAACATCAGGATGCAATTCACGGCAATGTCATCCTTTTCTTCCTTGTTGACAGTTTCGACGTGGACAATGGCACATCTTCAGGGCGGAGTCCTTTGGATCCCATGACCAGCCCCGGATCTGGGCTGATTCTCCAAGCAAATTTTGTCCACAGTCAGCGTCGGGAGTCCTTCCTGTACCGCTCCGACAGCGATTATGACCTCTCGCCAAAGTCCATGTCCCGGAACTCCTCCATTGCCAGTGACATGTAAGTATGAGGCTGAGCAAAGTGACAAGGAAACTCTTAGAGGAAACCAAGTAAATTTCTCTCTAGAGTTGATAAAACCAATAATGTTTGCTCAACTGCATCATTCTCTAATTTAAAAAGGATGATGGGCAAAATTGTATAAACTGAAGATAAACAGTAGATTGAATTTGTATATGCTCTCACTCTTGGTAGGACATTTATTTTTCCTAGAGAATACATTATCTGGGAAAAGTGAAAATTAAATTTTTAATGGAGGCATTTACACTGAAAACGTTAGCTTATAGTCATGTAGGACCTGACTGAGATTTAGCTACCTAACCATGTGAATCTTTCTGAATATTTTGAAAAGCTTTAAACTCAGTTTGCAAGTCCCCATGATATTAGCATGTATGTCTCTTTGAATGCGTCTTCATTGATGTACCACACAGATGTTAGCACTGGTTTGCTGGCTCATTTGAGAGATCTTTGTGGAGGGTTGCCTAAATTAAACCATTTTTGGAATATTAATCACTGGAGGCAAGTAGAGAAAACATTGGACAGGCTTGAATATCGTTTAAGACATGGCACAGCTTGGAAAGTAATTAAAACAGATAAGCTGGTTTACAGATCACATACCATCGTTAGCTCATTTTCTCAGCACATTCCATTCCTGTTTACTCTAGTGTTCTTTAGTTTTCTAGTTTCTGGAGGCTGCTAAATAGGACCTGACTCTTACTCAGTACCTTTGCTGTCATTTAACATCACTCTGCCTCTGTGTAGAGTTAATGTCCACTTTCCTCTTCTGCATATACATCCGTCCAATAACAATAGCATCTTCTCACAGCACCATCTCAAAAGATCAGATAGGTTGTGGCACATCTTAGAAGAATGTATGGGGTCCCTGAATGTCTAGTGTTATTCTTGGTATTCTAACAGGTCGTTAGGTTATCCCAATAGGTCTACATGAGATTCTAGAAATGAAATGGCTCTTGGTTGCCATTTACTAATAGTTATAAAATGATAATACTCTCTTCTCCCTAGGAATGAGCAACTAAATTACAATCACTTTGATTCAGATTCTGAATTACAAAATTCCCATTGTGTAACTGTCTTTGTTTGACAATTACAGGAGATAGAAGAAAACTCTAAGACAGGGTTCTTAATCTCAAATAACTAATAATGTTATGAAATGACAGGTTTTATGTCAAATAATTAGTGAAAAAACAAATTTTAAGTCCTAATTGTTTTCCTTGCAGGCTACAGGTAAAAGTATGTCATTAGCTACATCTGTGCACCTGTCTCCACCATCTTTCAAAAACTACCCAATTTACTCTCCTTTTTTAATCTGTTTTTTGGCAGTGAAACTTCTTCCATAATTGTATCTCTCCACATTCTTCCAACCCCACTCCAAGATCCACATCTACTCGCTGTATATCCTTATATGTTGTGTTGCCTTAGTATTCTGAAATGTATCTTTAATTCATATTGACCTCTGAAAATCATCCCAATTCAAATCATATTTATCAGTCACCCATAAAGTAGAAGTCATGGTGCCAGTTATCAGAGGAAATGCAACGTGCATTTAATCTAGCTCCCATCACTGTTGTGTGCTCTCTTCCCTCCTGCTCAGAGCCCTCTTCTTCACTGGTTCTGCTTATCACCCTTTAACATATTATCTCCAACATATAGATGTGGACCCTTTTCTCTCTGCTTTGGAAAATTCTTTAATGTATATGTTCAGCTATCAGCTTTTATCAGATGACTTACTGCTCAGTATCTCTGGCCCTGAGACCTCAGTTGAGCTCCAGAACTGTAGCACCTCACTGCCTGCTAGAGATTTAGACTTCCTTGTTCAGCTGTTCCTTCATGCTCACATGCATGCGTGAGTGCGTGCGTGCTTAGTCGTGTCCTACTCTTTTCAATGCCGTAGACTGTAGACCACCAGGCTTCTCTGTCCATAGGATTCTCCAGGAAAGAATACTGCAGAGGGTTGCCACTTCCTCCTCCAGAGGATCTTCCCAACCCAGGGATCAAACCAGCATCTCCTATATTGGCAGGCAGATTCTTTTACCACTGAGCCATCTATCTGGGAGGCCCCAATTAGTACATATTCGTCATTAATTCATTGTATGGATGATGTCCACTCTTCTTTACTACAAAACAACTTCCTTTTCCCGTTGGTCCTATTTCTGTTATTTTTGTCTTCTTTTCTTAGGTCTGAAATTTAAGATGGTCGTTTATTCATTCACACGTAATAAAAATACTGAGCAACTAGGTGTATTCATAGCTTCCAGTCTGCATGGGGTAGGAGAAGAGGCAGGGCAGGAGGGCTAACAGTTTAGACTTTTGTCATAGAATGTGAGAAGCACCATTCTTGAGGCATTTACAAAACTACAAGAGAAAAGGAGAGGAGAAGGAGAGTTTGCCACCCGGGGAAAGCCAGGCCAAGAGGGCAACATTTGGATAATGTGGGGCAAGGAGAATCATGGCTCAGTTAAAGAATGACAGTTTGATTGGTGTGGGTCGGAAAACGTGGCAAGAGAGAAAGACTGGAATACAATCACAGAGGTGTTTAGCTGGGGTCACGTGATCCCATTCTTGTTTTTATTGCTTCTGATTACTCTATTGTTGAGTGATTGAGTAAAGTGAAGTGATTACAGGGAAATCGTTCATGTTGAAATTCATAGAAACAAAACAGGCTTAATACGATGAAGGCCGAGGTCAAGGGAGTTGAGGTGGGAGGACAGTTTAATCCAAAGGCAAGGGGGATGTGTGTGTGTGTGTGTGTGTGTAGAGAAGCAGTGGGCAAGGCTGTGTGTGTATGTGTGTGCCCGCAAAGGAGTTGGGGGGGGATGACAGTTTAATCCAGAGGCAAGAGGCTGTGTGTGTGTGTGTGTGTCTGCGTGCGCGTGTGTGTGTGTGTGTCGACGACCAGTGGGCAAGGAGAACCAAAGAGAATGCTGAAGTTTTGACCCCAAACTTGTAAATGAACAATGATGTTGACATAGGGACCGGGCGGAAAGTAGACAGCCTAAGGAATCTGACTTTTACACAGTGGGGCTGGAGCTATAGCAGGAACAAGACGACAGTTAAAGGAAAAGGACAGAGAGCAGAAGCAACACTGCCGAGGATCAGCAGAAATTCCAAGAACCACTTACTGTCTGCAGTGACTAAGTTTGGGAGGACCACTGGAAGAAGCATCCTGGTGGGCTAGTAGAAATAGAAGAATAGAATTAGTGGAGGGTTGAATTGAAAGTGGTGATATCAGCAAGTGCAAGCATCTCTTTAAAAGGTTAGTAAGTTAAAAGGGAAAAGAGAATTAAAATTGCTTGAGAGAGAATTGAGTTCAAGGGAATTTATTTTTTTTAATTCAGAACAGGTAAGCTGAGGGACACAGGGGTTAAGAATGGAGTTGTAGTTGCTACCAAAAGTATGATCATGAGCTCAAGTGAAAGGACTAACCTTGGAAAAGTAGTACAGACAAGTACTGCATTCTTTAGAACAATGAAAAAAAGTGAAAAGAGGAAATAGAAATTTGGAGATGGATGGGTGAAATATTTAGAGAATTGATGCTTTATGATATCTACTTTTTCGTGCAAGTAGACACTATAAAAAAGAGTATATGTCTATAACTGAGTCACTTTGCTGTATAGCAGAGATTGGTACAACATTCTAAATCAACTGTACTTCAGTTAAAAAAGAAAGTATAGCCATTGATAACTAAAGGAAAGAGGATGGGGCAGCTTGAGAATGAGGGGAGAGTTTAAAAGAGCCACACTGCAATTATAAAGAGAACAGGAAATTTCCTGGCACTCCAGTGGTTTGGATTCAGCACTTTGACTGCCAGGGCCCAGGTTCATCCCTAGTTGAAGGACTAAGATACCACTAGCTCTGTGGTACGGCCCCAAAACCTAAAAAATATAGAAAGAGAATAGGATAAGAATACTAGAAAGAAAATTGCTGAGAAACCCCATAGATAATAATATGTAATATTGGATGGATAAAGAACCAGGTTGAAAGTCATATCTTCCAACTTTAACAAAGGTGAAACAATTTGGCTTTAGATGGAAGCCAGGAACAAGCCCATGGTGTATTAGTGGACTCTGTTTTATGTAGTAGCATATTCTAATTTCTAAAATTATAGCACATTGATTTTTGGATGCCAGTGTGTATCTATGTGGTACTTCCCCAATGGTTTAGTGGGAAAGAATCCTCCTGCAATACAGGAGACACAGAGAAGCAGGTTGAATCTCTGGGTCGGAAAGATCCTCTGGAGGAGAGCATGGCAACCCACTCCATTATTCTTGCCTGGAGAATCCCATGGACTGAGGAACCTGGCGGGCTGCTGTCCAAAGGATCACAAAGAATCGGATATGACTGAGTGACTAAGCACACACACACATGTATCCGTGCTTCTTATGAAAAGCATATAGTAGTTCATGTTTAAATGGCACTTTTCCTTCCAAAGCAAACCTGCAAGGATGACCTCAATTTTCCCTGTACCTATTCAAGAGTTTCTTTATCTGATCAGTCTCACGTAAGTGACAAATCTAATCAGACCATGATGCAACTCTATATTTTGTTGAAAAATAATGACTTGACATGATCAGCTTTCTTATCCCCCCTGGCTACTTATATTGGAACAATAGGGTTTTCCTTTGATACTAAATGACTCCTGGAAAGGATTCTTTCTACCTGGGAGATGAAGTTTCTCTGAGAAGCAGGGTGAGTAGAATAAATAACGGTTTCAGTCTTCAGTGTGACGCTAGACAAACCATCTACATGTAAAGTGTTATCCTTTATCTTCATTTGACCCCACATGTGGCCATATGTAAAATTCCACTTTCCTATCCAGTTCGTGATAATGCTGGGAAGATTGTTTGGTGTCTATACTTCAACTGTACTTTATACAGAATGATAGTATTATGTATTTTAATCATTTTTGATTATTTTATACTTAACAGTACTAGTTAAGCATTCCTATTAAGAAAATCCCTTGCTGCTGCTGCTGCTAAGTCGCTTCAGTTGTGTTCGACTCTGTGCAATCCCATAGACGACAGCCCACCAGGCTCGCCTGTCCCTGGGATTCTCCAGGCAAGAACACTGGAGTGGGTTGCCATTTCCTTCTCCAATGCATGAAAGTGAAAAGTGAAAATGTTGCTCAGTCCTGTCCGACTCTTCACGACCCCATGGACTGCAGCCTACCAGGCTCCTCCGTCCGTGGGATTTTCCAGGCAGAGTACTGGAGTGGGTTGCCATTGCCTTCTCCAAGAAAATCCCTTAGAAATTTCAAACACTAACAGTACCAGTGAATGTTTGTGATTATCTATTTGAATGAAATGTTTTAGAAAACCGTTAATTGCTCCTTAAGTTGAAATATAATTTTTTGGTTAAGTGAGAACGAAGATAAAACTGAAATGGTTAGTTATTTATTCTATCCACTGTGCTTTTCATTTGATACTTTCATCAGTCTTATGAAGAGGGGCATATTATGCCATTTTACAGGTGAAAGATCCAAGGTCCTTAAACTTAAACTTCTTTAACAGCACACACACATTTTGATCATTTCTCTGAGAACATTGTTTTGCTAATGGCATAAACAAAGTGAACTATTGCGGCAAAACTACTGAGAAACCGAACTACCTGTTAACCAAAGCCAATGACCAAATGAATGACTTGGCACTGTGGAAATTTATTTTTCACTTATAATTTAAGCATGAAAGAAGATGCAAGCTCAAATTGGTCAGAGGAGTAATAAAGAACATATTCAAGTGACTCTTTGGAAAATATTCAACTGACTCAAGTCTATAGAACTAGGCTAAATTTCACATCAAAAAAAAACATTGAATAAGACAGAAGAGAAGATCCTGGCAGCCTCTGCCCAGAAGCCTGTCACATAGTTTGTTAAATATATTCCAAGTAGCAACTTAATTCTTAAGACTAATAAGACTTCAGTTCAGTTCAGTTCAGTTCAGTCACTCAGTCATGTCCGACTCTTCGCGACCCCATGAATTGCAGCATGCCAAGCCTCCTTGTCCATCACCAACTCCCGGAGTTTACCCAAACTTACGTCCATCCAGTCAGTGATGCCATCCAGCCATTTCATCTTATGTCATCCCCTTCTCCTCCTGCCCCAATCCCTCCCAGCATCAGGGTCTTTTCCAATGAGTCAGCTCTTTGCATGAGGTGGCCAATGTATTGGAGTTTCAGCTTCAGCATCAGTCCATCCAATGAACACCCAGGAATGATCTCCTTTAAGGTGGACTGTTTGGATCTCCTTGTAGTCCAAGGGACTCTCAAGAGTCTTCTCCAACACCACAGTTCAAAAGCATCAATTCTTCTGCACTCAACTTTCTTTATAGTCCAAGTCTCACATCCATACATGACCCCTGGAAAAACCATAGCCTTGACTAGATGGACCTTTATTGGCAAAGTAATATCTCTGCTTTTTAATATGCTGTCTAGGTTGGTCATAACTTTTCTTCCAAAGAGCAAGTGTCTTTTAATTTCATGGCTGCAGTCACCATCTGCAGTGATTTTGGAGCCCCCCAAAATAAAGTCAGCCACTGTTTCCACTGTTTCTCCATCTATTTCCCATGAAGTGGTGGGACCAGATGCCATGATCTTCGTTTTCTGAATGTTGAGCATTAAGCCAACTTTTTCACTCTCCTCTTTCACTTTCATCAAGAGGCTCTTTAGTTCCTCTTCATTTTCTGCCATAAGGGTGGTGTCATCTGCATATCTGAGGTTATTGATATTTTACCTGGCAATCTTGATTCCAGCTTGTGCTTCATCCAGCCCAGCATTTCTCATGATGTACTCTGCATATAAGTTAAATAAGCAGGGTGACAATATTCAGCCTTGACGTACTCCTTTTCCTATTTGGAACCATAAGACATAGGTAAATTTTTAATGATTATCATGAGTACACTAAAGAAATAAATACATAAAAAGTAAACTTGAACTATCATAAAGAGTAAACAAGTATTTTATAAAAGTAGGAAATATTACTTACAAAATAAGTAGTATAACAAGGTTACCCATGTGCTGTCATGAAGAAACTGGAGAAAATTACAGAATACATGGATAATTGCATAAAAGATATGTAGTTTTTCCCTCTTAAATTCTTCAAAATGCATTTTAAACTACCTTAATTTCTGGATAATAGTTACTTCTGTTGTTGCTTTTGATTTAATGCTGTAATGATATTTGCATTTGCAAATACTCAGATATGAGCCACTGAGGAAAGTAACAGGAGTATTTTCACTGACAAGAAAAATAGAATTTAGCCATAAAACTAAGAGTTTATTGAATACAAACTGTCAGTCAAACCACATCAGTTCAAAGCAATTTTCAATCCTAATCTCCCAGTATGTCCTGCCCTTTCTCCACCCCCATACGGGGTCTACAGGTCTATTCTCTACATTTGTGCCTCTATTCCTGCCCTGGAAATAGGTTCATCTGTACCATTGTTTCTAGATTCCATACATACGTGTTAATATATGACATTTGTTTTTCTCTGACTTACTTCACTCTGTATGACAAACACTTCATCCGTGTCTCTACAGATATGACCCAGGTTTGTTTCTTTTTATGGCTAATATTCCATTGTGTATATGTACTACATCTTCTTCATTTGTTCACCTGTTATTGGACATTTAGACTGTTTCCATGTCCTATCTAGTATAAATAGAGCTGCGATGAATACTGGAGTACATGTGTCAACTAGATAGCTGGTAGGCACCTGCTATAAAGCACAGGAAGCCCAGCTCTGTGCTCTGTGATGGGTGCAATGAGAGGGGAGGTCCAAGAGGGAGGAGACGTATGTATAAATGTAGCTAATCCACTTCATCGGAGAAGGCAATGGCACCCCACTGCAGTACTCTCGCCTGGAAAATCCCATGGACGGAGGAGCCTGGTGGGCTGCAGTCCATGGGGTCGCTGAGGGTCGGACACGACTGAGCGACTTCACTTTCACTTTTCACTCTCATGCATTGGAGAAGGAAGTGGCAACCCACTCCAGTGTTCTTGCCTGGAGAATCCCAGGGATGGGGGAGCCTGGTGGGCTGCCGTCTGTGGGGCCACACAGAGTCAGACACGACTGAAGTGACTTAACAGTAACAGTAACAGTAATCCACTTCATTGTAGAGCAGAAGCTAATAGAACATTGCAAAGCAATTATACCCCAATAATAATGCAAAAAAGAACATTTTGTAGTTCATCTGTATAATGGACCTCTAGTCCCCATCTTCTGTTGAATAAACAGTAATGCAGAGAATCCAGATAATCTAATTAGCTCTTTACTTGTACTTACATACTGATACATGTGGGGAGGTGTGGAGGGGCAGTGAGGAGGAGGTGAGTAGACCCAATGTACCATAAAAAGCTAGGGCACACTTGGTGGTCTAGGTAATTAGTCCCTGTCACCATACAGAAATATATGATCTCACTGAACAGCCTTTGCAGTGTCCCATGTGGTCATTCTCCCAGCCAGGAGTCACTATCCCCTATCCCCATGTCAAATTTCTGCCCTTTCCTTCAGTTCAGTTCAGTTCACTCGATCAGTTGTGTCCGACTCTTTGCAATCCCATGGACTGCAGCATTCCAGGGCTCCCTGTCCATCACCAACTCCCAGAGCCTACTCAAATTCATGTCCATCACGTTGGTGATGCCATCCAACCATCTCATCCTCTGTCATCCCCTTCTCCTCCCACGTTCAATCTTCCAGCATCAGAGTCTTTTTCAGTGAATCGGTTCTTCATATGAGGTGGCCAAAGTATTGGAGTTTCAGGTTCAGCATCCTTACCAATTAGCAATTAGCAAGTCCCTCACCATCTCTTGAGCCTTTGTGAGTTTTCGGTTGTAGCTGCTCTTGGTCTTTTCCTATGACTATTGAGTAGAGGTGATGTAGCCTCTAGTACTGAATTTGAAAAAGGAAGAATGATTGCTTACATATCTATTCATTTTTCTCACAAGTTACATTATTCTTCATTGGTCTTACTGAGCTATCTCTGAAAATAAAACTGAAAAGAAATGTTGCATTACAAAGATTCTAGTCCTCACTGGATCTATATGAAAAGTTTGTAGCTCCACCTAATTAGATTTTTAGACCTTGTTAGCACTAATGACGGAGAAGGAAATGGCAACCCACTCCAGTGTTCTTGCCTGGAGAATCCCAGGGACGGGGGAGCCTCGTGAGCTGCTGTCTATAGGGTCGCACAGAGTCGGACACGACTGAAGCGACTTAGCAGCAGCAGCAGCAGCAGCAGCAGCAGCAGCACTAATGAGCATCTTTCTCTTTTCTAACCTTGATCTGCCATTTGAAAGTTCTCTGTGCACATGCGTGCTAAACTGTTTCAGTTGTGTCCAACTCTTTGCTACCCTGTGAACCGTAGCCTGCCAGTCTCCTCTGTCCGTGGGATTCTCTAGGTGTGAATACTGGAGTGGGTTGCCATGCCCTCCTCCAGGGGATCTTCCTGACCCAGGGATCGAACCCACATCTCTTATGTTCCCTGCATTGGTGGGCAGGTCCTTTACCATTAGAACCACCTGGGAAGCCCCTTAAAAGTCCTCTACCATTATGTAAATATAGAAAGGAGCTGTGGTCAGATAATTCCTTGCCCATTTCCTGAGTTTTCCCAACTGAAGAAGTGTTCTCACCCCTTACTCGATGGTATAAGAGTAATGACACTGGGGCCAGAATGGCTTAGGTATCCTGAGCCACCACAGGGAGCTCACATGGGTGTGACAGATATTTGAAATTTTCAAGGGAAACACAGAGACATCTGTCAGTCACCTAGAGAACAAACAACTTGAAATAGTTTCCATTTTCTTATTTAGATCATTAATTTTTGTTCAGTGACATCATATCTTTGCAAAACTGGGTTGTTGACAATTGTTGTGATAAGAAGCAAGCATTGCACAAAAATCAGTGTGAACCAGAAAGCGAGGGAGGCAATGTGCAAGCTCCTTCCCAAGTGAGAAGTTCTATAGTCTTCAACGGGTACTCAGTTGTTGAGACAGAACCATATTAAATAGTTTGAACTAAACTCTTAATAATTTCCACTATAAGTTATTTCTTTTGGCCGGTGGGGTGCTGTAGAAAATTGGTGGTGCCTAGTTTGGTGGTTTTAGTCACTAAGCCCTGGTCCAACTCTTGTGACCCTATGGACTGTAGCCTGCCAGGCTCCTCTGTCCATGGGATTTCCCAGGCAAAAATACTTAAGGGGGTTGCCATTTTCTTCTTCAGGGGATCTTCCTGACCAGGGGATCAGACCCGAGTCTTCTATATTTCAGGCATTTTCCTGCATTGCAGGCAGATTCTTTACTACTAAGCCACCAAGGATATAAATTACTGAAATACTAGGAGTGTAGTGAATTGAAAAAGTTTAAGAACCTCTTATTTAAGGTATCTATTCATGTTCTTAGGATTGGAGTTAAATCAAATCTCCGTGTGAAGAGATATTTTGTTAAGAGAAAGGAAAAAATTCAGTAGATTCACAGTTGTGAACTTCTGGATGAGCTCTAGAATTGATAATTTATCCTATTCTTTACCTCAGGTAGAAAAGATAGTTTATTTTTTGCCAAGAGTGATATTATTTTGGTAGTGAGCCAGATAAACTGGGATTCCTCTACCAGTCCTTGGATGTTGGCAAGTTACTATCATTATTATTGTTTTTAGGGTATTGATACAGACCCTAAACTCACACAGCCTTTAAATCTCAGGAAGTCTATTGACAGAATATTCTAACATCATTGGCTGCTAGAATACTGTTTTGCTACCTTCTTTCTTATTTTTGATTGTTTTTTTAAAATTCCACTTCTTTCTCCAGTCCCTGGGGTGGTTTTATTTCTAGCTCAAAACACAAGAGATCCATAAATGGCTAAAAATACTTATAAATTAGGTAAATATGCTTTTTTGATTTTTAAATTAAGGAATTAAAAATAGCAGCTGAATACACATTTTATATTCCTAATCTCATACTAAAAAAATCATAAAAGGAAGTTCTAATATTCTGACATTTTGAATAATCATGTTTGTTAATGCCGTAGGGTAAAAATAGTCCATTTTAATGTGTTACCACAACATTTGTTTGAGTTATCATTGCCCTATGCTCCAATCTTTGAAAATAGCAAATTAATTATGTGTTCTAATAATATTCCTTGCTTATCACTGCCGAAGTAATATATCCTGAGGTCTTAGGAAACATGTAAAGATAAATATTAGTTATGAAAAGTTCTTAAGGTAGAGGGGGATAAAATGGAGATTGAACAAACTTACTAGTAATCCCTTATTTTCATGCTGCTGCCGCTGCTGCTGCTAAGTCGCTTCAGTCGTGTCCGACTCTATGTGACCCCATAGACGGCAGCCCATTGGGGATACCCCTGTCCCTGGGATTCTCCAGGCAAGAACACTGGAGTGGCTTGCCATTTCCTTCTCCAATGCATGGAAATGAAAAGTGAAAGTGAAGTCGCTCAGTCGTGTTTGACTCTTAGTGACCCCAGGGACTGCAGTCTACCAGGCTCCTCTGTCCATGGGATTCTCCAGGCAAGAGTCCTGGAGTGGATTGCCATTTTCATGCTAAGGCTACTAAAATTCTATTATGTCTTTAGGAGAGTTTGCCCTAATATTTAGCATACAATCTTCTGAATTTCCTCCATAGTCAGTANCTTTTTTGATTTTTAAATTAAGGAATTAAAAATAGCAGCTGAATACACATTTTATATTCCTAATCTCATACTAAAAAAATCATAAAAGGAAGTTCTAATATTCTGACATTTTGAATAATCATGTTTGTTAATGCCGTAGGGTAAAAATAGTCCATTTTAATGTGTTACCACAACATTTGTTTGAGTTATCATTGCCCTATGCTCCAATCTTTGAAAATAGCAAATTAATTATGTGTTCTAATAATATTCCTTGCTTATCACTGCCAAAGTTATATATCCTGAGGTCTTAGGAAACATGTAAAGATAAATATTAGTTATGAAAAGTTCTTAAGGTAGAGGGGGATAAAATGGAGATTGAACAAACTTACTAGTAATCCCTTATTTTCATGCTGCTGCCGCTGCTGCTGCTAAGTCGCTTCAGTCGTGTCCGACTCTATGCGACCCCATAGACGGCAGCCCATTGGGGATACCCCTGTCCCTGGGATTCTCCAGGCAAGAACACTGGAGTGGCTTGCCATTTCCTTCTCCAATGCATGGAAATGAAAAGTGAAAGTGAAGTCGCTCAGTCGTGTTTGACTCTTAGTGACCCCAGGGACTGCAGTCTACCAGGCTCCTCTGTCCATGGGATTCTCCAGGCAAGAGTCCTGGAGTGGATTGCCATTTTCATGCTAAGGCTACTAAAATTCTATTATGTCTTTAGGAGAGTTTGCCCTAATATTTAGCATACAATCTTCTGAATTTCCTCCATAGTCAGTAAAAAAAAAGGCACCTGAGCTTTCCTCAACTCCCATAACTTTAGAGAAAAAGGCAGTGTGAAGGTAAACTATTGAAACTTGTAAACGATTGACTGTGCAGTTAGCTTTGACCTCAGACTTAATATTGATACTTTACAAAAGGTAACATCTACTTTTTAAAAAATGTGGAGAGCATGGTAGCTTAAATGATGGCTAGCTTAAATCGTAGCTTAAATGGTAGAGAATGATCACTTAAGAAAAGTGATCACTGTACAATTTTATGAGCTCAAATTCCTGCTAGGGAGCAAACTCAAATCAACTTTGGTCACAGAAGAGCTGGCTTATTTTTCAGTGAATACAAAGAACATAACCTCTAAGAGCAAAGTGTGAATTAAATTAATTACTCAACTAAAATTAGGAAAACTGGAAAACCATCTTCAGTGAAAAAATGACAGTAACCTGCTCAGTGCTGTCAGTGCAGTATGGCCCTAAATGAATGAACCAAGTAGAAAATTATGACGTCTTCTTATTTCTTGCAAGGGACAAATGGCCATTACACAAGAGGATCGAGTTCCGTCAGTTATAGATACTGGGCCCAGGGCCTCCCACTTGCTTTTTTATCCCAACACTCTTTCCTCTATATACTCAGTCAGTCAGTTCAGTCTCTCAGTCATGTCCGACTGTTTGTGACCCCATGGATTGCAACACGCCAGGCCTCCCTGTCCATCACCAATTCCCAGAAACTCATGTCCATAGAGTCAGTGATGCCATCCAACCATCTCATCCTGTTGTCCCTTTCTCCTCTCCGCCTTCAATCTTTCCCAGAATCAGGGTCTTTTCAAATGAGTCAGCTCTTTGCATCAGGTGGCCAAAATATTGGAGTTTCAGCTTCAGCATCAGTCCATCCAGTGAACATTCAGGACTGATTTCCTTTAGGTTGGACTGGTTGGATCTCCTTGTAGTCCAAGGGACTCTCAAGAGTCTTCTCCAACACCACAGTTCAAAAGCATCAATTCTTCTGTGCTTAGCTTTCTTTATAGTCCAACTCTCATATCCATACATGACCACTGGAAAAACCATAGCCTTGACTAGACTGACCTTTGTTGGCAAAATAATGTCTCTGCTTTTCAATATGCTATCTAGGTTGGTCATAACTTTCCTTCCAAAGAGCAAGCGTCTTTTAATTTCATGGCTGCAGTCACCACCTGCAATGGTTTTGGACCCCCCAAAAATAAAGTCAGCCACTGTTTCCACTGTTTTTCCATCTATTTCCCATGAAGTGATGGGACCAGATGCTATGATCTTTGTTTTCTGAACGTTGAGCATTAAGCCAACTTTTTCACTCTCCTCTTTCACTTTCATCAAGAGGCTTTTTAGTTCCTCTTCACTTTCTGCCATAAGGGTGGTGTCATCTGCATATCTGAGGTTATTGATATTTCTCCTAGCCATCTGGATTCCAGCTAAAGAAAACTAAAATCAAAACCACTCTCTAGTATTGTAAAATTACAATTTCCTGAACTTTCAATCTTGACAGTGAGTTGTGGGAATGAAGTAGATAGATCAGGGGAAAGAAGAAATTTGATTTCTAACAGAGGTAACCAATCTGTGTCTTTTACCACATTTTAAATAAAGGTATTATTAATAACTGGCTGCATTTTTGAATGAGAGTTTCATGCTTTTACTCATTCAGCAAATATTGACTGTACCTATTCCATGACTGGGTATCGCTTGAAGATACCATAGATCCATGACAACAAGTCAAAGAATTTTGTTTGGATCATACATTCTTGTCATGAAAAAAAGTCTAGATTCTTACCCAGATAGAAAAGCAGACTTACCCAGTCATTACTGAGATTCCTGTATAAATTCCTATTTCCGTTTACACATCATTTCCTTTAAATATTGATTTTGTTTGTCAGTCTTAGATCCTTAGTGAGTTGTTCTCAATGTCGTCTGTACAGTTTTATGCACCATATAAGGAAACATAATCACACTATTGGAACATTTATATGATATGCTTCATGAGATAAAATGTACTAGGGATTATTATTAAGTCATGCTCACTAAATCCCTGTAAGATGAAAATTTTAAAATATACTTTTACAAATAGGAAATAAAGAGCCTTCAACCAGATCTATGGTTTTTCTTCAGAAAAAAAAGTCAGGAATATCGAACACTGGGCTTTGTTATCAGATTCCTAGCACTTTGTGGCGTGCTTGAGGTATAGATTCACTGAAGAACTATCCCCAATTATTCCATCTGCCTGTTGAGATTTCTCTCAGACTTTTGTGTCAGCTTTCCATTCATTGTCTTAAGATTTCAGGGTTTTCTTAATCGTGGATAAATAAAACTTATTTGTCATTGACATGGCTCAGTGGTAAAAAAAAAAAAACCTACCTGCTGACAAATCAATGCAGGAAACACAGGAAACATGGGTTTGATCTCTGGGTCAGGAAGATTCCCTGGCAGAGAAAAAGGCAACCCATTCCAGTATTCTTGCCTGGAAAATCCCGTGAACAGAGGAGCCTGGCGGACTACAGTCCATGGGGTCACAAAGAGTTGGACATGAAAGAGTGACTAAGCACACATACTCTGGATAGCTAACCTCTAGACATATATAGGACCTTAGCTGCTACAGACTGTCTATGTAAGTAGAGAAGTTAAAAGAAGAATTAAAAAGGACATCTGTTGGCATATCTGCAAATGTGGGAGTCTGCACTGTGACAAGAGATCATTTAAGCAGTTCAGTGCCTGACATCGTCTGCCAGGAAATGTTATGAATGGTCCCAAGGCCAAGTCCTCTTAGCTCCCAGGTTTCTTTCCAGGGAGAACAGGACTGCATACAGATCTCATGTTTCTGTGCCTCCACATTGACTTTTCCTTTGGGACTTAAGAGAATTTCAGACTGAATTTGTTCTGTGCATCAGGGCCATTTTATTTGTGCTTATTTTTTTTGTTCCTTTGTTTCATTTTTGCTTTTTGCCAAAAAAAAAAATCAGAAAACAAGCATTATGGTTTATGTGTTATCTGAAACTCTTTGTGGTGTTTTGTTTTTGTTTTTTTTTTTTTTGGTAAAACCTTCATTCAGTCATTATTATTTCCAATTATGAGTTTATTTTTACAGAAACTAAAAAAAAGAAAGCAGTTGGTAAAAGAACTCTTTTGCAACAAATCACAGAGTTAATTCCCCATGTTGGCAACATACTTTTGTTTTACGTCTTTTGATGTTCATTATTTATCTTCAGTATATTGAGTCCCCATTCATTTTTCCCACCTACTATAGAGAGTAGGTAAAATTTCCTACATGTTTCACTGTTCTTTGGTGGTTTTTGTTTGTTTGTCTCATATTTGAAGTAGCTCATCTTATGGGCTTCCCAGGTGGTACTAGTGCTAAAGTGCCCATCTGCCAACACAGGAGACATAAGAGACATGAGTTTGATCACTGGGTCAGGAAGATGCCCTGAAGGAGGACATGGCAACCCACTCCAGTATTCTTGCCTAGAGAATCCTGTAGATGGAGGAGCCTGGAGGACTGCAGTCCATGGGGTCATGAAGAGTGGGACACGACTGAGCAACTCAGCACACAGGCAGCCCATCTGTAGTATTTCTCTAGGAAAGGAACCTGATGTTTCCCAGACAGACAGCTTGCCTATAACCCGCTCTCCAGACACAGGAGCACTCTCAGAGTGGTGAAAGTATGCCATAAAGGTTCACAAACAAACCTCAGAGTTATCAGTTTAAGTTCAGGACTTTTACAAGGTATGTTTCACCCTTTGTGGGTTTTAGTGTCGGTAGACTCTTTGGGAAGTGATGTATATGTCCATCTAGTTAAGGCTATGGTTTTTCCAGTAGTCATGTATGGGATGTGAGAGTTGAACTATAAAGAAAGCTAAGCGCCAAAGAATTGATGCTTTTGAACTGTGGTGTTGGAGAAGACTCTTGAGAGTCCCTTGGACTGCAAGGAGATCCAACCAGTCCATTCTGAAGGAGATCAGTCCTGAATATTCATTGGAAGGGCTGATGTTGAAACTGAAACTCCAATATTTTGGCCACCTGATGCGAAGAGCTGACTCATTTGAAAAGACCCTGATTCTGGGAAAGATTGAAGGCGAGAGAAGGGGATGACAGAGGATGAGATGGTTGGATGGCATCACTGACTCAATAGACATGAGTTTGAGTAAACTCCAGGAGTTGGTGATGGACAGGGAAGCCTGGCATGCTGCAGTCCATGCAGTCGCAAAGAGTTGTACACAACTCAGTGACTGAACTGAACTGTGTATAAGAATTTATTCTTACACTTGCCTGGCATCTGTATGGAGAAGGCAAAGGCAACCCACTCCAGTACTCTTGCCTGGGAAATCCCATGGACGGAGGAGCCTGGTAGGCTACAGTCCATGGGGTCGCGAAGAGTCGGACACAACTGAGCAACTTCACTTACACTTTTCACTTTCATGCATTGGAGAAGGAAACGGCAACCCACTCAGTGTTCTTGCCTGGAGAATCCCAGAGACAGGGGAGCCTGGTGGGCTGCTGTCTATGGGGTCGCACAGAGTCGGACACGACTGAAGCGACTTAGCAGCAGCAGCAGCAGCATCTGTATAATCTTTATAGTTGCCATAGCATTCTCCCATGAAGTTCAGTACTTGATCCTCAAAACAATCATGTAAGGAAACGAGAAAGTATCATTAGCTCACTTTTAGAAATCACAAAATTCTGCTCAAAAGTGTGTCTTTTCAGCATGCACACATACACACATGCACAGCGTGAGTTGGAATCCAGGTATCTTGACCTTGAACATAGTGATACCAACCAACAGCTGCTGCTGGGCCACTCATCTGGCATTTGCTGGCAGCTACAGTAGCCCCTAGGTGAGAATAGAAAAATTAAAGCAGTTGAACTAAAATCTTTATTTCCTTTTCAGGGGTATAAACTCTTGATGGGCATTTGGGCAAATCTTTCCACTTAGGCTCTTTGCCAAATAATCAAAAATTTCTGTTTTTGCCCTTAAGCTTAGAGTAGACCTTTTTTTTGGTTATATAAAACATTGTCTTCCTTGGAAAATTTGTAACTGAAGTTTTGTAAAAATTACTCAAGAGCTGCACCAGTTGAGATGATACATCACTAGCCACAGGTGACAGATTTCTCTTAATTTAAATTAATTAAAATTCAGTAAAAGTGGCTTTCAGTTCCTCAGTTGCCCTAGCCACGTTTTGAGCCCTAAGTAGCCACTGTGGCTGGTAGATACGGACTTAGCACAGAAAGAGAACAGTTCCACCCCCGCAAACACCTGTTGGGCCATGCTGTACTAGAATCTAGAATATGGACTTCTATGGGGCTTCAGAAGAGTCTGAATCTATTTGTGCATGTGGAAAGCAGCATGGTGCAGTAGAAGTGAAACAGTATTTAAAATCTGGGTTTAAATCCAGCTCCACTGCTCATTTTCATGCCTTGGGAATTCATGACTCAATAAAACTTCAGAAACCATCTGGGGACTGACACCGGGTTACTAAGTACTTACTTTGTTAGATAAATGACTTTATTTATTTAACAAGGAAATTCCTATCGATATACACAATCATTTTATTTTCCAAAGGCATTTCACTTGATTTTTTTTTAATAAAGAGAGTGGCACATATTCTCAAAATAAATGAGTCTTCCAAAGGAGTACAGTTAGCTTCTTTTTTTTTTTTTAATGTATCTTTTTTAAAAACCTCACTCCTTGGTTCATGTTTATTCTCTTCTTCACTAAGGCCAGTGAACATTCTGTTGGGCAAGAACCAGGTCTCAGCCTGGCATTTTTGGAAACCACTGAATTCTGCCACTTGCCAAGGGCATGACCGCCAGTGAGTTACTCAAGTTCTCTGAAACCAGTTCTTTATTTTAGGATGGGAATATGAGCATCCATGTAATGCAGAGGCATCAGAATTAAATTCCATGGGTCGGTAGAGCAGGATCTGATACATAGTAGTTGCACACAAAGCATCCTACTCTCATGCCTCTGCTTAATGGCAACCCACTCCAGTACTCTTGCCTGGAAAATCCCATGGACTGAGAAGTGTGGTAGGCTACAGTCCATGGGGTCGCAAAGAGTCAGACACGACTGAACGACTTCACTTTCACTTTCTTTTAATCTACGGAATTGTTTTACCTCATGCAGATCTTAAAAAATTGTTGTTCTTGCTGCCCATAAATCTTTTCCCTGGGAACCCATCTTGGAGAAAAACTAAGCGGGCAGGGCTACTGACGTTAAGAATGGGCCTGTCAAATGAGATAAACTGGGAAAGAACCTGTTCCTACAGCGGAGTGAGGGCACTTCTGAAAGCTTGCTGTGTACTCAACCCTTTCCTGTCCTCCTTCTCCCTCCATGGAGGTCAGGCATCACCATTACATGACAGCGATTTGTGCCTTCACATGCCTGGAAGGATCCCTTTCTCATATCGGCTTTTATTACACAAAGTAAATAGGCTTAGAGAGTGTCTCTATGTCCGCAAATCGCTTTTAACTTCTTACATCTAGAAAACCTTCTGCTGTATAATTTTGACAGTGGATCATCTTTCATGCCATCATTTAACAAATTTGAGGCCATTTATTGACATCATCTGTATTCTCTAATGAAGCCTTAAATTTTGTCTTATGACAAAGAAAGAAGAGATTACACTTCAGAACTAGAGAATTTTTGCTTATGTTTTATTAGCTCCAGTTTCATTTACTTTCTTATCAATGCATGTGGTATGAACAGACATGGGCCAAAAAATGAAGGGTTTTGTTTTAAGAATGTTTTTGGTCAAATATCAGGCCAGACCTTAATTCTTAAAATGTGAGTAAGCAGTGAGCAAATGATTTCAATTTTTTAAGACTAAATAGCTTTCAATGTCTGACTTTGATATATAACTTTCCTTTCTAAAGTTATAGGATATAACTTATTTATTTTTTTAAAAGATTTTACTTTGGACAGAATTTCTAGTTTCACAGCAAAATTAAGAGGAAAACATAGAGATTGCTCATATACTTCCTGTCTGCTACCAGAGTGGTACATACATCTGTTAAAATTGATGACCTTGCATTGACATGACATGCTTTTAATCTTAGGAAATATACCTTAAAATGAAATTTTGCAAAGCAGATAGTGTTTGAAGAGTTTTTGTATTGAGTGGTACAGACAAAATAAGATAGTAAATTCTCCTTATACTGATGAGGATGCACCTTTTCCTCCACAATACTTTTATCCTCCCTTATTTGAAATACAGAGGCAGAAAATCAAAATACTTTCCCTAGGATTGCACTCAAATGCACACACAATGTATACATAAATATATTTATATGGGGGTATTTACATATGCATGCATATGCACATAGATGCCATCTCCTGAGACATTTGTTATGTATGACATGCATGTAATTTAGCTGCACTCTGAATATGAACGTATGATATTGAACTCTCAGGCAGAATTATCACCTCAGTAGGAAACCAAAAATTATTTGATTTCATCTTATTATTTTAGTTTAGGGAAGAAGGACATGAAAGTCAGTAGATGGGTAGAGACTGTTTTGTGAGTCATTTTAGTGATTTGTTTTGTTCTGCATTTTTACATTAACTCTTCCATTTGTTGTCTTTATGGTATATATCAGCTTCATGAAATTAAAAATGTGCTAGAGATTAGGGATCATTTGGAATGTGCTTTTGGCATTGATAAATGCCACTACTGATGCCAAATTGCACAGTGTTTAAGCACAGACCTATCAAGAGTCATACTGCCTGTGTTTGAATGCTGGCCCCATCATGCCATGGGCATTTGATTTTTTTGTCCTTCTTAGGTCTCCCATTCCTAATCTACAAAAAAAAAAAAAAACCTAATACAGGATAATCAATGTAATGTTCTTTTGCATAGTGCCTAGTGCATAGTAATCATTTGATAAGTATTAATTACCATTATTATTTTATAGGGAATTCTCAGGTGGCTCAGTGGTAAAGAATCTTCCTGCCAATGCAGGAGATGCAGGAGACACCCGTTAGATCCCTGAGTCAGGAAGATCCCCTGGAGAAGGAAATGGCAACCCACTCCAGTACTCTTGCCTGGGAAATCCTGTGGACAGAGCAGCCAGGCGGGGTACAGCCCATGGGGTTGTGGAGTCAGACACAACTGAGCGACTGAGCGCACACATTCTTTTATAATAATTATAATTGTTTGAAATTATTCTTACTATTATTTATCAGTTTGTTGGATATTTGTACTCTGATTTTTCAAAGTAATTGTACTGAAAGCCCATTTAAGAAATAAAAAATTATAGGAACATATTAAAAGGGCCCCCAGTGCTGAAATCAACAAACATTGAGTGATTTTGGTGAGCATCCGTGGAAAGGAGGTTAGTTTGTTACTACTCAAGTCTATTAGGAAATTATAATTCTAGGCCAAAAGAAAGGGTTAAAAGTACATAAGCTGTTTCCTCATAAAGTTAAAAACTTGGATGTTCTCCCACACCTGTTTTCATAGAATAGGTATTAGCTCATTTGTCTGTTAAAATTGAGGAACGGGCTGTAATTCTGTTTCTCCATTTGGAGTTTTTCCTTTTTGGTTCTAGTATGGGTTTTAAATGCAAAGTTGATTTTCAAGTGAGGGTTAACATTTCAGCTTGATGACTGATAACTATGGTCAGAATTATAGAAAACCCACTGAAACTATGTATACAGACATGCACAAATGGCTTGGAATCTGATACTGAAAAAGTTCAGATTGAATCATACTGCTGCACATAGTACTGAATTGCTTTAATTTTGATCTTGTAGGAACTTACATTATTTTTAGTCCTCACTCAAATGTTCCTGGACATCCCTGCCAAAATTCAGGTCTTGGTAGTTGTGATTTTGACCACGCTTTTGTGTTGAATGGGTTACCTTAATTCAAAGTGGCCAGTAGCAACAAAGGAGGTTTCTTTCAGGTGTGGCTGATGTTGGGTTCATGTTATAGGAACTTCAGTCCCTGGGGTCCCATAGTGGAAGTACTCGTCTTTTTTTTTTTTTCTTATTATTACTTACAGTGAAGCTAGTTGTAAACTGAACGGCCAAGCAAAGCAGAGAAACCATATTTTCAGGTGAACCTGATAGTGAAGAAGAGTTTTTCTTTGTTTTTGTTGTTTTTTGTTTCGGTAGTATTGTGTCTACTAGGAATTTATGGAATTCATGATACCTCCTTCATAAGTAATTTTAAAAGATTTGCTATATTCTTAAATGAGGCATTCATATTTTCTCAGAGAGCAACATTAATTTTTTGGAAAAGCAAATCATTTGAAAATGATACCTATGGAAAAATATGATTTGGTTTCACAAAAGGTCTTAGTTGCCAAGTTTCCAGAATATCTTGTCTGAAATCATAGTTTCATGATTTTAATTTAAAAGGGTAGCAACACACTGTGCTGTACACCTAAAACTGATCTGACATAAATCAGCTATACTTCAATTTTTTAAAAAGGGTAGCAACATGAAATATTCAGCATCGCCTTTAATTAGTACACAATGAATACTATTTCTCAAGTAGTATTTTAATATTTGGCTTTGTCTTATGAACATTTTATCAAAATAAGCATTTTCTTAACTAGGTTGTTTTTAAAGGAATGAACCAATTAAAATACATTTGAGTAATTTATACAATTATTAGAATCTATTTTAAGATAGAATTAGCAGTTACATTTCAATACATTTAGATACACATCTGCTTGAAAAGTTTAGAGATTACTAAACATAGGCTACAGTCATCAGAAATTATTTAAAAGTATGCCTGTGTGTCAGTCGTGTCCAACTGCTTGCGACCCCATGGACTGTAGCCCACCAGGCTCCTCTGTCCATGGGATTTCCCAGGCAAGTACACTGGAATGAGTTGCCATTTCCTCTTCCAGGGGATCTCCTGCATCTCCTGTATTGGCAGGCAGATTCTTTACCACTGAGCCACCTGGAAAGCCCATTTAAAAAGTATGTGTGCTTAGTCACTCAGTCGTGTCAGACTCCTTGTGACCTTTTTAGACCGTAGTCCGCCAGGGTACCCTGTCCATGGGATTTTCCAGCCAAGAATACTGGAATGGGTTGTCATTTCCTCCTCCAGGGATCTTCCTGACTCAGGGCTCGAACCCATGTCTCCTAGCCATTGGGGAAGCCCCATTTAAAAGTATAAAGGCATTTCCCATGGTTCAAAACAATTGGATGCAATCATGTCAGTTTTGATCAACCTCCCATTCCTGGCTGTTGGAGGCACATAGAATTACCTTGAAAAAAACTGAATTCATTGACTGATGCCCAGGAGGGGCATGATGTCAGGCTGATGTCAGGCAGCATGCAGTTTTGAGAACTCAAATATTAGGGCACCCTTCTTGAGTCATGGTTAAGTAGAGGGTTAGAGAAAGCAAATGAAAGAAGAACCAAAACCTTATCATGATCTGAATTATAATCATTAGAAGGAGCCCTCGCCAAATGGTTCAACTTCTGCCCCTGGAATTGGGAGTGGGGTGGGCACAAAAAGGCGGATATCACCCATTCTTTCTGACAGCTAGTAGGTGCTGAGAAGCTTTTGAATAAAACACTTTGCTAAATGAAAAAAGAAGGTATAAAGGCATATAAAATTTTTCATGATTCAACGGGTTTAGTGGTAAAAACAAAATATAAAGTGGAATTAGAGTAGGATTCTAACTATGTAAGAAATCATATCTATAAATCATATCTATGTAACATACATTTGCTCACATATCCAAAAGGAAAGTGTTATCAACAGTTATCTTTGGGTGACTTAAGGTTTTATTATATTTCCCAAAGTTTCTATAGTTGGTATGAGTCTTATATTTGCTTTATGCATGTATTAGCTTTTTAAAAGACCAGGTATATTGTATTTTGTGTTTGTTTGTTCATTTTCTATGTCTGTACTTCTTTTTTTTTTCAGTTAAGTGAAAAGTTTTATTTATTTTTTTATGTTTCCTTTTTTTTAATTTTTATTTTTACTTTATTTTACTTTACAATACTGTATTGGTTTTGCCATACATTGACATGAATCCACCACGGGTGTACATGCGTTCCCAAAATGAACCCTCCTCCCACCTCCCTCCCCATAACATCTCTCTGGGTCATCCCCGTGCACCTGCCCAAGCATCCTGTATCCTGCATCGGGCGTAGACTGGTTATTCATTTCTTACGTGATAGTATACATGTTTCAATGCCATTCTCCCAAAGCTTCCCACCCNCCCGTGGCCCCTCTTCAAAGCACTGGTTCATCCAGCCACGTATCATCCTAAAATTTGCAATGCATGATACTCAGAAGAAGCAGGTACTTTGTGGCCACTAATCCTTTTTAGCTTTGTAGGATTAGAAGTCTTCACTCAGTCAAGTATAAACTTTCTTCTAATTAACTGCATCTCCTTTTCCTTCTGGGTTGGTCATAATAAAGTGTGGAAAGGTCATTGGCACGTGTGTTTCACACACAATCTTGAAATGAACTAGTTTACAAAGCTCTGTTTTCAGGTGCTGCTGTTGGTTGAACTTAATTTGTTAAGAAGGCAAGAAGCTTTTCCTCATTTAAGTACTTGAATAGTTTATGGATCCTAGTGAAGTCTCTGTGAGGGTTTGCTTTTTGATTTCTCTCTTTCGGTTTCTTGTCAATGTTGCTGGCTTCTTTTTTCTTAATTTAATTTATTTATTTATATTTATATTTATTTTTTTTACTGGCTTATTACAGAAAGAATGAGGGTAGAAAATAAAGCGCTGTAGTAAATACTGCAAAAGTACCAGAAGGATGGCCAAAGTCATAGGGAGTATTTCTTTTTTTCTTTTTTTTTTAATGTGACTTTTTTTTTTTATTGGAGGCTAATTACTTTACAATATTGTATTGGTTTTGCCATACATCAACATGAATTCGCCACGGGTGTACACATGTTCCCCATCCTGAACCCCTCTCCCACCTCCCTCCCTGTACCATCCCTCTGGGAGTAGTTCTTGACTGTGGTGGTCCTCTCTGGAAAAACAGAATATTCAATAGTGCCCTGTTGAGCCCCACATTCCCCTGCCTCCAGTAGCGCTGGCTCAGAACTCAGCAGGCTTTGTCTTTGAGGAAGGAGAGAGGCTACCCCAGGCCCAGGGACCAGAGGGGGTGACTCTGGTTCAGCTCATGTTAACCAGAGCAAGTGACCGACAAAGACTTAGACAAAGATTTTTTTTAATTATACATTCATTATATATTCAGAGATAATTTAAACCTTACATAATTTTGAAAAGAAAAGATTAGCTACTTATTAAGGACATTTGCCACTGAAATGCTAGAAATAATTCTCCTCTGACTAAAATGAGACAGTCTTGAGATATTTGGCAAAAACAATTTCAGGTCAAGTTAAGTCAAAAAATGAGATATCTCCATCACTAAAACTATAACTTCCTTTATGCTTTGACAGGGAAAGGGAAGCAAGACTGATAAATTACCCTAAATATTGTATATTCTAAATAAATTCTTTTCAGTGCTTAGGAGTGAAATATAACTAAAGATAGAATTAAGTGCTTTTATATATACTCACATGCTTTTCAGTTTAGAGTAATTCAAATCCAGTGTAATTCATGTGAAAAATTAAAAGACTGTTTCCGGGGATTAATATTTGAATGATGCTGTGCCTTCGTCAAGGTGGCTAAGTTCTTAGGAAATAAACTTGGTAATTGGGCAATTATAAAGAATAAAGTGGAAGCAAAGATTGTATCTTTGAAAAGTATCTAGATTTTGTATGAGTTAAATTTTGGTTGTCTGCATAATCTCTCCAAAGAGCAGATGCCCCTCAAAAACATAATTGTGAAATGAAGAGGGTATTTCCTTAAAACTATTCCTTTTCTGCTTTATTTTTCCCACACTTTGAATTTGAAGATCTCTGTGTAACTCGATGATGACCAAAACAACTGGTCTAATTATTGGTAACGATCCGTTTACTAACGTCATCCATATTGCCGCTAGTGCTAAAGCATATTTCCTGAGTGTTGCTTTAGGTCACTCAAGCCCTTTCCAGAATTGTTCATGAGTGAGCGAACTGTTCATCTGCAGTGTTCTCAGGGTCATGTCCTGAAGCTTTCTGTGTAGAATAATTCCATTCCCTTTTGATTAAAGGGCTCCAGCTAGCTACATCAAGATATATCCCGTGGAGATTTTGGAAATCCTTCTCAGGAACTGTTCATGCTAAGAAATACCACGAAAGAACTCTGGGCATGGGTTTCTCACTTTCTTCCAAGCAGACTGTTGCACAACTTTCCTTGCCTCTCCTTGTCCGTCCAAGAGACGTCATGCTGACACCTTGCCCCTGTATCCTCGGCACTGTGTCACTCGGGTTGCTATAGCAACAGCACACACAGGGTAACATTCCCCAGTAACTATGGCTGCTGGGACCTGAGTCAGTTGAAAAGTTCCACTGGGTTTTTATTAGCATCTGATGCAGCCCCGTGGCATCTACAGTTCCGAGCCCATCCAAGGCTCACACACAGTGATGCTCAGCACCTTCCAGTGTTAGATGGTCCAGGGACCTCTCACCGGAGTCACTGCCATTGCTGGCTCCTTCCTGGGTGCCCCTCAGTAATACCTATAATAAGCAGCCAAGAGGAAACTCAGGTCCTGCTGCTGGAACTCCATTTCTACTGTTGTATATCCTGTGTGCTTAATAACTGCCAGTGACCTTGGTTGATGATCAAGAAGCCCCTCTTTATACCCAGGGAACTGGTCAGTGGTTAACATCCCAGAAGACACACCTTCACCCTTGTAACTGAGAAGAACATGTGTTGAAGAATAAGGATGGAATTACTGTAATTCTCTTTGGGGATTTATGAATGTGAAACATACTATTTAATATGGCTTGAAAGTGGTCCTAGAGTGACCAGTGTCATCTAATATGGGATTTGGTTTCTTTTTCAGACATGGAGATGACCTGATTGTGACTCCCTTTGCACAGGTAAGCACAGCTTGCTGCTGGACAGGTTTCTCAGTCCTCAGAAAATTTTAATAGCAGGGATTAGTTCTGGTTCTTAACTTCATTCTAAATCAAACACAAGTACAGATACAAATTCTGTGGTTCACTCAAGTAATCTGCTAGAGAATATAACTTTGTCCATATTGGTCTGTTTCTTATAAATCCGAAGACCCAAAGAGTGTCTTTGCTTCAAATTACAAATTGCCCAAGTGACATACTTAAGTGGGACCACATTTCCTTAATTGACATAAGCACTAGAAGAGGAAAGCTATATCATGGATTAAATTACATTTAGTATAATTAGGTACATGATTAGTGCTTGAAATGCAATATTCCAATTCAACCTGATGCTTTATTTACTCTTCTTTTAAACATGGTATTTGTCCAGAGATTTAACTGAATGACATATTTATGTTTATGTGTTCCTTCTAGGTATACAAATCATGAAAACACTTTAACCACATGATCCCAGAAACACTGGAAGGTGAAAAAAATCTGAAGAATTTTGGAATATAAAGTAGTTGATAACCTGATATTCTTAGTATAGACCAGTGCTTCTCAGCTCTAGTTACACAGTAGAACCACCTGGAAAGATTTTATCCCATGCTGCGCCTCTGATCAATTGAATCCAAAAATCTGGACCCAGGCAGTATACTTTTTAAAACCCCCGTATTTTCTCAGGGAAAGTTGAGAGCTACTGGTATGGGCAGACTAGGGATGGCATGGGATGAAACTGATTCAACCTGGGGCATGAAGCAGGTTTGGAGCAGGAAATGGCAACCCACTCCAATATTCTTGCCTGGAGAATCGAATGGGCATAGGAGCCTGGTGGGCTACACTCCATGGGGTCCCAGAGTCAGACAGAACTGAGAGACTGAACACATGAAGCCGGTTTAAAGTCAACACTGACTGTTAATAAGAATGATCCAGAGGGTTACAAAAATCATAATCAAGGCTAGGCTACGTCACAACTAGCGCTAGTGACATAAGCAACTCACTAACTTCTCTATGACTTTTTTCCCCAGTTGGTAAAATTGAGGACTCAGCTTAAGATAGACCCCAGTCAAAACCCTTCACCTACTCTTGTTAATGAATGTGCATGGGCAAGCCTGTTCTGCTCTGTGAAAGGACACAAGGCTACTTGTCTCATAAGGTTATCAAGAGATTGAAATAATACCAAGCTTATTTCTAGAAAATAAAATACTTCGTGAATTTTGTGTTGTTATCAGCAAGGGTTCTTTGAACTCCAAAATTTCGTAATAGGGATTGTTTCTAAAAATGAGTAATGGCAGTGTTTGGATAGCAGAATCATGTATGGTTCTAACACTTTTTCAGATTCCCTGACATTTTTTGAATTTATATTTATTTGTTTGGGGCTATGCTGGGTCTTCGTTGCTGGGCAGACTTTTCTCTGGCTGTGGTGAGCAGGGGCTGTGCTTTAGTTGCAGAGTGAGGGTGTCTCAGTACAGTGGTTTCTCTTGTTACCGAGAGCCCCTCTGCAGTATGTAGGATCTTCCTAGCCCAGGGATCGAACCTGCATCTCCTGCATTGGCGGGAAGAGTCTTTACCGCTGAGCAACAAGGGAAATCCCAAATTTCCTGAAGTTTTTAATTGCTATAATTTAGATCAAAATTTAATGAGTCCATAAATAGCAAAGTATGTAGTGATATTTTTCATTAATGCAGGCTATTCAAAATAGAATACCACCACCACCCCTTTTGGAAGTTTAATGTCTCATTTGCTTAAAAGTTTGCTGGAGGTCATTAGTTCTTTCTAATAATTATATTTCTATGTTAAAAAAATTTACAATCATGTTTCATCATATTTTGTGATAATAAAATCATACAAAGCTAAGGACTTTTAATTGATAGCTGTCAAGAACCCATAACTTTATATCTAAAGCTGAGTAACAGAGTAAATCAGGTAAAATAATGTATAAATAACCATCATCAAATGTAAAAGCAATCATTCCAACCTGAGTATATTTAGGTCACTATTCTTACTTCTAATTAAAACCTCTAGGTGTTGTTGTAAGTAAAATACACTTAAATATATAATAAAATATGAAAAAAAGTAATTTGTATATCTTATATCAAGTAGTATGTGTTAATCTCCAACTAATTGATCAGTAAATTTCAACTTGAACCTTGCCATTAACACTCTTCAATTTTAAGGAAATCTAATCTTTTATATATCAGACATTTTCTGTAGAGTATTATAATTGATTTACTGAGAAATATATTATGTAAAATATCACTTAGTCTATGTCAATGAACTGTTTAACTAGGATGTATACTTACTAATAATACCCTTGAAATTGGCTCTTTGAATAAAAAACACTCTGTATAATTTGTGGATATATATGATGCCTGAAAATAATTCTTGGAATCTACTTAGGAAAGTTTGTTAATGATTAGCTTAATGACTCAATCACCTTATGGAAGGTAGTTATTGCCCAAAAGGCTACAGATTCTTTTTAAGTGGCTTCATCACAGCTTTCACAAATGGCCTTTTACTAGAGTATATAATCTAAAAAACTCTATGTATGTATGTGTTAGTTGCTCAGTCGTGTCCAACTCTTTGCGACCCCATCAACTGTAGCCCGCCAAGCTCCTCTGTCCATAGGATTCTCTAGGCAAGAATACTGGAGTGGGTTGCCATTCTGCTTTTCGACCCAGGGATCAAACCTGGATCTCCTGCACTGCAGACAGATTCTTTACTGTCTGAACTACAGGGAGGTCCCTCCTCAAAGTTTTAGTATAGGCTGGAGTATTCACCATTTAATGCTGAATATTATGATGCTTAAAAGGTAAGATGTTTTTGTCACTTGAGTTGAAACCAATATTATTGGCCAACTATACTCAATGGACATGAGTCTGAGTGATCTCCCGGAGTTGGTGATGGACAGGGAGGCCTGGCGTGCTGCGATTCATGGGGTCGCAAATGAGTCAGACACGACTGAGTGACTGAACTGAACTGAACTGATACCATAGTTGCTTTCACCAATAAACAGAAGACTGTAGACATTTAACAGGTCACTCAGGGAAGTGTTGAAATAGGCCAAAAAATTCCCCTCGTTCCCAACATGCTTTGGGGTTGCTAATTTCACACTAGATTATTCCAATGAAAAAAGCCATACTACTTTCAAAATAAAACCTTTGGCATAGAAAAAATAAATATGAGCAAAAGGAAGCAAAAGAAAAGTTCCTGTAATTCTAAACCCTGAAAGACTGACATCTTACTTTCTACCCCTCTCAGTTTATTTTCCTGTGTGTATTTGTTGCTGTTGTTCAGTCACTAAGTTGCGTCCGACTCTTTCCACCCGATAAGCTACAGCACACCAGCCTTCCCTGTCCTTCAGCATTTCCCGGAGTTTGCTCACATTCATGTCCATTGGGTTGGTGATGTCATCCAACCATCTTGTCCTCTATCACTTTTCTCCTGCCCTCCATCTTTCCCAGCATCAGGGTCTTTCCCAGTGAGTTGGTTCTTCACATCTGGTGGCCAAAGTATGGGAACTTCAGCGAAAGTCCTTCCAGTGAATATTCAGGGTTGATTTCCTGTGTGTATTTTCCTCCTCATAATTCTTTAAAATGGGTCTCCTGCTATCTCAGCTGCTCAGTGGCCCCTGCCAAGTCCATCTCATTGTCTGCCTCTTCTTGAGAACTCATTTCTTCATGCTTTACCTTCATCTCCAAAGCATGAAAGGATCCCTCCCTGTTGTTCCCCAGCCACAGTTTCCTGTGAAGCGAAGAGAATAAAACCTTAGGTTATGAGAGACATTGGGAAGATGTGCAAGGTCATATTCCACTTTGATGGACAGAGTGAACCTAAAGAAAGCATCAGACATAGACATAACCTTCAGCAAAGATCCTCCACTACCCTGCATATTCTGTTCCCAAGTCTGTAGCACTGTCAGGGTTAGGAATTCTTGCTGGTGTTCAATCTAAACACTTTTCGACTTCTAGTTTCTTATGTTTCCCCCTGTAAGTTCAGAATCTTTTTGCTCCCCAGGAAAATAACAGCTCTAAATATTTTATTGTTTTACATTTGAAATATTCTCCTTTGCTTATGCTGAAATCTTTGGGTTTGGGTATTTCCTTAGAGTAAGTGTTGACAGGAATGGTGTCATGTCACCTGATGCCACTTAGCAACTGACCTTTTCCTCCCAAGGGTGGAGTCTCAGTTTGGCCAGAGATCTTGAGGGGCCAAGGAACACCAAGGAGGCACAACACTGACGCAGGATAGGGAACCCTGCTTTGTAATCAGTTGCCTCTGGCCCCACCTTTTCCATTATTTGTATCACATCATGAATGACTGCCTTGTAAAATTCTTAGTCAATCAGAATCCTTCCCTGGAAGTGTGCAGTATTCAAAAAAGTGCAATCTTTAGTTCAACAAAGGACAGAATATATCCAGATATTATCTTGTATCCCCCACCCTCACATCATTCAGATTGAGCGAGATATACTTGATTTAAAAGTACAGAGTAGAAACAACCAAGTCATTTCACTTTTACCGAAATTACAGCACCTAGGGTAATTTTAGGAAAAATGTGGTGGTTAGTAACCTTCTAGAACATTACTATCCCATGGTAATGGGACATTGTTGGTTTTTTAAAAATGCCTCTGTATGTCTTTTCCCTGTTTCACCCAGAAATAGCAATCTTGTGATCTTGTCATTGAATCCAATAGGATCTCCTTGTTTCTTTCTCTAAGAAAGAAGAAAATCATCAGATTTCAGTTGCTTCTACCTGTTGGGTTTTTTATCCTTCATTAAAATAAATTTCAGTAGCATGTTCTAGGAATCTAAATACTTTTGGGGTTGAACTATATAAAATTATCAATATTCAACCTTTGCTGGCATACAAAGACAACCAGTTCATATAGCTTAACAAAACATAAAACTTGGAAAGAGATTTTCTGCTAAAATGACCTTTCTATCTTGTAAATAATCACAATTTGGCCCCAATATTTTTTCTGGAAGCAAAACCAAGACAAAGAGTTCTTTTTCCCTCCTCAGCTCCTCCACCCCACCGGATCTAAGGCCTGTTGCAACTCATGGTCTATATTTTATTGCCATCTAGTGGCTTAACATGTATCCGAAATGAAAACATCCTCAAAGCTATTTACTTCTTGGTTATTTTATCAAGCAGGAGTTTTTAACAGGTCTGTCATTGCCATATCTTTTTTTAAGCAATCTCCTCTTTAAGTCTTTTCCAGAAATTATTAATATAGAAGTACACATTCCTTTTATGTGAGTACGTTCAGATGTTTAGCTTTTTAATGAAATCCACATTTGTCTGCCATTTTCAGGGAATCTTTTAGGTTAATAAATGTTGAGAAATACCTAAGAAAGGGGACTTCTCCCAGCAGTCCAGTGGTTAAGACTTTTCCGTTCTATCACAGGGAACACAGGGAGCAGGGGTTAGGGAACTATGATGTTTCATGCTGTGTGGTGCAGCCAAAGGGAAAAACCCCAAGAAAGGTTTAGATTAATGTGTGTAAATAACATTTGATCCCTCTTACAGGCCAATACAACTGTGTGCAAAAATTTCCGTATCAGTGTCCTAATTACCTTTTCTAAAATGTTCTCCTCTTTCCCAGTGTATTTTGACCTTGAATCATTATGTTTTTGCTTGGAGGGGCAGAAGAAAAAGAAATGACCCTAATTTTGTAACCATTGAGCTGGTAATGTGGGAGAAAAACCTCAGGGACCTTTTGGTTAGTAATCATTAAAGGCTGACAAAAACTATCAGAGTGTTAGAGCTCTGACTACAGCTCGTAAAGGTTTGAATTCAAAGGGCATGAGAGCTGCTTTGTAACAAAAGTGAAGAATAATTAAACCCTAACTCAGGGGCTTGTGTGAAACTGTTTCTGGTTCTTCCTCTACAACCTGCAGCAGCAGATGCTTCATTCTTTGTGTTTTCCAATGCCAGTGAGCAACAGAGAAGTCTAACACAGTGCCTTTGGGTTGTGTCACCCAGGATCACTGAACTTGGTCCAGGGCAACACCCCTTGTAACATTTGATTGGCACTTCTATTTACACTTTCGCTGGTATCATAAATGTCATGATGCAGAAGATAATAGTTAATGCTTAATACAACATTATGAAATGTTATTTGCCCTCATTTCAGTTCAGTTCAGTCGCTCAGCTGTGTCTGGACTGTAGCAAGCCAGGCTTCCCTGTGCATCACCAACTCCCAGAGTTTACTCAAACTCGTGTCCATTGAGTCAGTGATGCCATCCAACCATCTCATTCTCTGTTGTCCCCCTTCTCTTCCCACCTTCAATCTTTCCCAACATCAAAGTGAAGTCGCTCAGTCGTGTCCGACTCTTTGCCCATGGACTAGGCCCTACCAGGCTCCTCCCTCCATGGGATTCTCCAGGCAAGAGTACTGGAGTGGGTTGCCGTTTCCTTCTCCAGGGGAATCTTCCCGACGCAGGGATAGAACCCAGGGCCTCCTGCATTCCAGGCAGATGCTTTAACCTCTGAGCCACCAGGGAAGCCCCTCCCAGCATCAGGGTCTTTTCAAATAAGTCAGTTCTTCGCATCAGGTGGCCAAAGTATTGGAGTTTCAGCTTCAGCATCAGTCCTTCCAATGAATATTCAGGACTGATTTTCTTTAGGATGGACCGGTTGGATCTCCTTGCTGTCCGAGGGACTCTCAAGAGTCTTCTCCAACACCACAGTTCAAAAGCATCAATTCTTCAGTGTTCAGCTTGCTTTATAGCCCAACTCTCACATCCATACATGACTACTGGAAAAAGCATAGCTTTGACTAGATGGACCTTTGTTGGCAAAGTCTTTTAATATGCTGTCTAGATTGGTCATGACTTTTCTTCCAAGGAGCAAGCATCTTTAATTTCATGGCTGCATTCACCATCTGCAATGAATTTGGAGCCCCCAAAAATAAAGGCTGTCACTGTTTCCATTGTTTCCCCATCTATTTGCCATGAAGTGATGCAACCATATGCCATGATCTTCGTTTTCTGAATGTTGAGTTTTAAGCCAACTTTTTCACTCTCCTCTTTCACTTTCATCAAGAGGCTCTTTAGTTCTTTGCTTTCTGCCCTACTATCTGCCCTGCTATTTGTCTTCTACAAGAAAAATAATGTAATACTTGCACCCATGGGGAATGATATAGCTACCAGGTTATTTACTGGCAGTGTTTGTAAAAGTGAAATTTAGGAGACAATCTAGAAGTCAACGAATGACATATATATACTACCGTGTATAATATAAATAGCTAGTGAGAAGCTGATGTATAGCATAGGGAGCCCAGCTCATGTTCTGTAATGACCTAGAGGGTTGGAATGGGGAGGTGGGAGGAGGCTGAACAAGGAAGGGGGCATATGTATACTTAGAGCTGATTCACCTTGTTGGACAGCAGAACTAGCACAACATTGTAAAGCAATTATACTCTTAATTAAAAAATAAATTAAAAATAAGGTCAGTGAGGAGGGGGACAGGCAGCTGAATGAGGGAGGGGCTAAAAGGGAAATTTCTTTCTTCACTTTTTACTTTGAAATATTTCACCCATATAAGAGAAATTATCTAGTGACTTTCTAAAATACAAGAATAAAAATCAGCAGTTTAAGAAATAGAACAGTGCCAATATTTTAATGCCCTGAGTGTCCCTCCCAGAGTCCATCTATCTGCCTTCTCTCAGAAATAATAATTTTGATTTTTATCTTTGTTATTGAGAAGGAGACAGTTTACTTTTGTTTGAACTTTGTACCATGTGAAGATACAGATTATGCAAAAATAAATACAAAATTTAAAAATTAAATTAAAAAAAATAAAATTATCTAATTTAATATCNAGATTATGCAAAAATAAATACAAAATTTAAAAATTAAATTTAAAAAAATAAAATTATCTAATTTAATATCTGTATTATAACAAAGGCAAAAACTTTTACACAGAAAAACAAGTGGAGTATGTCTTTCATGAAGTAATTTTTGCTTTCAAGTGAGCATAGAACATGAATTACCCGTGATACTATTTCTACTTGTCCAGCTGTCAGATGCAGCGTACTTACTGTAACTTATTAAAAAAGAAGTTCTCAGAATTCTGAAGTTAACGTTTTGCCTAGAACAAGGATCAACCGGAGGGGGGTATAATAATCTTATTCAAAATGCTTTATTAGTGTATTTGATATTCAATTCTTAAAGCATAAATTTAGCCTGCATGGTTTAATGACAGTGGATCATTTGTCAGAATTCTTTCTGCATCATTCAAGATTTCATGCCTAATAAAAGACATCATGGTTTGATGTCAGCAGTTGGCTATTTGAATACTTCGTCATAGGCAGCGTGACCTTTCGGCACTGTGAGTTGTTTATATGCAATAGTGAGCCAGATTTTTCCAGTAACTGAGTTCATCGTGATTGGCACCTTAGGAAACATCATTAACTCCGGATGCTGTAGGTCACTCCCTGTGCATGCTCATGCGTGTCCGACTCTGGGACCTCTTGGACTATAGCCGGCCAAGCATCTCTGTCCATGGGATTTTCCCGGCAAGAATACTGAAGTGGGTTGTCATTTCCTTCTCCAGGGGATCTTCCTGACCCAGGGATCGAACTCTCATCTCCTAAGTCTCCTTTATTGGCAGGCAGATTCTTTACTACTGAGCCACCTGGGAAGTCACTGTCCCAGGGCATAAACAGTTTCCCAGTGACTTACAAGAATTAATGCCAGTTTCAAAAATATCTGAGATATTTTTGTCTTAAAATTTAGACTGACTTTAGTCTAGGTCAGTGCCAAATGACAAAATTCTGGAAACAGTTCTGGAACTGTTGGAGCAATTATAAAAAGTTTGCCCCTCCCACCCCAACAGTGTATTGTCAGTGATAGGCCTTATATAAGTTTCCTATGCACACACCAAATCATTACACAGACTGTCGTCATAACGGGCTAATAGTCACTGAGTGCCTTCTGCTTGCCAAGCATTGTTCTTGGCACCTAACCTGCCATGTCACCTCATTTTCACGGCAACCCTGTGCGGTAGATGATACTATGCATGTGTGTGCTCAGTCTCTTCAGTCATATCCGACTCTGCGATCCATGAACTGCGTCCCACCAGGCTCCTCTGTCCATGAAATTCTCCAGGCAAGAATACTGGAGTGGGTTGATAGGCCCTCCTCCAGCAGATCTTCCCAGCCCAGGAATCAAACCCGTATCGCCTGTGTTTCCTGCATTGCAGGCAGGTTCTTTACCCACTGAGCCACCTGGAAAGCCCAGTTCAGTTCAGTTCAGTCGCTCAGTCATGTCTGACTCTTCGTGACCCCATGAATCGCAGCAAGCCAGGCCTCCCTGTCCATCACCAACTCCTGGAGTTCACTCAGACTCATGTCCATCGAGTCCGTGATGCCATCCAGCCATCTCATCCTCTGAGGTCCCCTTCTTCTCCTGCCCCCAATCCCTCCTAGCATCAGAGTCTTTTCCAATGAGCAACTCTTCACATGAGGTGGCCAAAGTACTGGAGCTTCAGCTTTAGCATCATTCCTTCCAAAGAAATCCCAGGGCTGATCTCCTTCAGAATGGACTGGTTGGATCTCCTTGCAGTCCAAGG
>SJYQ01094372.1:847035-864771 GCA_006410935.1 Redunca redunca
CAACTGGAATTCCATCACCTCCACTAGCTTTGTTCGTAGTGATGCTTTCTAAGGCCCACTTGATTTCACATTCCAGGATGTCTGGCTCTAGGTGAGTGATTACACCATCGTGATTATCTTGGTCGTGAAGGTCTTTTCTGTACAGTTCTTCTGTGTATTCTTGCCACCTCTTCTTAATATCTTCTGCTTCTGTTAGGTCCATACCATTTCTGTCCTTTATTGAGCCCATCTTTGCATGACATGTTCCCTTGGTATCTCGAATTTTCTTGAAGAGATCTCTAGTCTTTCCCATTCTGTTGTTTTCTTCTATTTCTTTGCATTGATCACTGAAGAAGGCTTTCTTATCTCTTCTTGCTATTCTTTGGAACTCTGCATTCAGATGCTTATATCTTTCCTTTTCTCCTTTGCTTTTCGCCTCTCTTTTTTTCACAGCTATTTGAAAGGCCTCCCCAGACAGCCATTTTGCTTTTTTGCATTTCTTTTCCATGGGAATGGTCTTGATCCCTGTCTCCTGTACAATGTCAGGAACCTCATTCCATAGTTCATCAGGCACTCTATCTATCAGATCTAGGCCCTTAAATCTTTTTCTCACTTCCACTGTATAATCATAAGAGATTTGATTTAGGTCATACCTGAATGGTCTAGCGGTTTTCCCTACTTTCTTCAATTTGAGTCTGAATTTGATAATAAGGAGTTCATGATCTAGATGTTACTATAAAACCTGTTGGTCACTCAATCATGTCTGACTCTCTGCAATTCCATGGACTGTAGCCCTCCAGGCTCCTCTGCCCATGGAATTCTCCGGACAGGAATATTGGAGTGGGTTGCCATTCCCTTTTCCAGGGGATCTTCCTGATCGAGGGATCGAACATGGGTCTCCTGCATTGCAGGCAGGTTCTTTACCATCTGAGCCATCAGGGAAGTCCAGATGTTACTACACTGGTTTATAGATGAGAAACTTAGGGTCAAAGAGATGATAGAATTTTATAAGTTCACACATTGACTGTGTAAGAGAGCCAGGCAACCTGGGTTGTTATGTGGTACCTAATGAGACATCTGAAATATATATTCTAGATAAACTTAACATGCTGGTTGTCACCCAGATGACCCATAATCTCACCTAATATAGACTCCACCCTGGGGAGACTTGTCCATTCTAGGAGAAAGTGACGGGGGTAGATGGAGATACAATACTCTTGTCACTTCTCTCTCCTGGTCTTTAGATTCTTTTGCCACTTTATAGTTTCACTACAAGTAGAAAAAGGAAGAGTTATTAGAGGCAGTGGTACCCATTGGTACGTGGATATGTTCATGCCCATGTACTCATTTATTCAACAAATTTGTCTTGAGTATCTTGTGTGGGCCAGACACTGTACACATCCAGGGCAGTCTCAGTTTGCTGAAGATGTTATAATTCATGATTCAGATAACCTTAATGAAGAAAAGAATCTCTGTTAACTAGAATAGCTATGTGGTAAAGGTGAGAAAGCAATTTAAAGTATACTTAGTTTGCTGACTTCGAAGACTGTAGCATTCTTGGTGAAGATACTGAGGATAATTTTGTTTTACATTTTTTTTACCTAAACTGAGACTTTAATATTTTACATGGTGCGATTTCAAATTTATATAAGATGCAACAGCAGCCCTCTCTCTATATTTCCTGGGATACTGTTTTACTGACTGGGGAATCCAGCAATACTATGAAAACTGCTGCTAATGTCACCATATTCATAGACAGTGTGGACAAATATCTGGAAAATCCCTGTCTGGCCTCTCTGGATTTCAAATAGATCCATGTCACCTTCACCAGTTGCTGGGAGATTCTTCAATACGATATGAAGCTAAGCTGCAAGCAACGTTAAACTTTCCCTTAGCAAACTGTTTTTAAAAGTCACCAAACTGTTTTGTATTGCATTAAAGAGGGCCTTATTTCAAGAAGTTTAAGTAATCCTTTTTTCTTGTAGGTCTTGGCCAGCCTGAGAACTGTGCGAAACAACTTTGCTGCATTGACTAATTTGCAAGACCGAGCACCTAGCAAGTAAGTTATTCTTTTTATCCCCACCTTCCAGCCAACCTTTTAAATAGAGTTTTCTCAGTTTAACCATTTACACCAAGTTACATAAAGTCCTGTTAATTTACTATAAATACTTTGGAGTGATGGTTCTCATATCAGAAATGAATCAGGATGACAATGAATATGGTGATTCCATCTGTCAGAGATCACCTGGCATGATCAGTCCTCTGCCTAGTCATTTACACACAGCGTAACTTTATAGTTTGGGCTTACTTCATAAATTAACCATTGACAAATAATGTCATCAAGACTTGAAGTTAACCCAAAGGCATCCTCTTAATTCTAGCACAGCCATTACTTGGGGGAGCCTCATATCACAGGTTTGTGTGTTAATCTGTCCGTTGTGTCCGACTCCTTGCAACTCTGTGGACTGCAGCCCTCCAGGCTCCTCTGTCCATGGGATTCTCCAGGCAAGAATACCGGAATGGGTTGCTAGTCCCTTCTCCAGGGGATCTTCCTGACCCAGGGATTGAACCCGGGTCTCCCGCATTTCAGGCAGATCCTTTAGTCTCTGAGCCACGAGGGAAGACTCATATCACAGGGAAGATCTCTAATTCTCCTGCTGTTACTGACTCGGATCAGCAGTTAACAAAATTGGGATTTATGGGATGACAGGGGAAGGAAGTATTTGAAAGAGAGAAAGATGAGAAGGAAAATAACTATAACTTGGGGGTTCTAATAAAGATGGGAAATGAAAAAAAAAGAAAATTAATTTTGCAAGATTAAGTGGAAAACTGATTAGTTATTCACATTCCATTTTTGTGCTAACCTATTATGAATAATGAGGGCGTCCCAGGTGGCTCAGTGCTAAAGAATCCACCTGCCAAGGTTCGATCCCTGGGTCTGGAAGATCCCCTGCAACCCACTCCAGTATTCTTGCCTGGGAAATCCCAGGTACAAAGGAGCCTGGTGGGCTACTGTCCATGGACACGATATAGCAACTAAACAACATTATGAATAATACAATCTTATCATTAAAATATCAACTCTAAAGAATTTTCGAGGAAAAAAATTCCTTAAATCAATATTAAGAGGAAAGTGAATAAAAATGTATTTGAACTTATCTACGCATATAAATTTTGTCATAATTACTACTTCTTAAAGAAAACACACACAAAAATCTAAACTTTCCATCCCATAATAGCAGAATCCACCTCCCAAATTCACTTTTCCTGTGATTTAAAAAAGAGCTCTGGCCATTATACCCATACTTTCTGTGACAGAACAAGATTTAAATTAAAAAATCAGTGTAAATGCCACAATGCAAATAATTGGAATGGAACTCAGAAGGTTCAGTGGCTTTCACATTTTGTGGGTAATGAAATCTTGCAGTCCTATTCCCTCAGCCTGAGTGTTTCTCACCTCCTTCTTCCCCTCTTCATCCACTGGGCTAACTGTAATTCATTCTTTAGGTTACAGCTTACAATGTCATTTCATTTGGGGTACCATCCACACCCACAGGACCCAGGCCGGGTGGTGTGCCTATCCATCACCTTCTGATTACATTCTGTCCTTCACCCCTATTTTAGCACATTCCTCTCAGTATTCCAGTTGCCTGTTCTCTTGTCTGAATGCTGCTGAAGAATTTCAGGTCCCAGAAAGCAGAGGTTATATCTAGTTCATTTTGGAATTCCCAGTGCCTAGTGTAATACCTAGCACAGTCATTCTGCACGTGCTTGATGGCTGGAAGGGTGACACAGAAATCCAGCTTGGGAAACCTAAGGGTATGTTTTGAGCTGCCTGTTCATTACCAAACGTGTCTTCCATGTTCAGTGGCCTCCTTGATGCTTTTGGCATTTGGCAGCTCCCAAGTTCCATTACCTTCTCTTTGGAAATTTGCAGCTCTGCAGGAAAAATGAAGTCACTGGTGTCCCTTCTAAACTTTTCAACCTCAATTTTTGTCCAGGAAATTGAGATTTTTGTCTTTGGAAGGTGAACAAAAAGCTTTGTAACTAATTCCTTTTACGCTTCCTTCGGCCTTGGTCATTTGAGTAGCAGCGTCTGTACCTGTGGGCAGGCAGACAGTCGTTCAGCAGGCATGACGGCATCAGGCTAGTCTTTCTGTCCCCAGAGAGATGATCTGAGGCCTCTTCTATATGAGACAAAGGTTTTCAACTGACTCACAGGGGCAAAACAGATTAAAATGGAAAAGAGCAGCTAAGAGGAGGGTAGAAAAACATAATTTATGCCTGAACTTGACCTGCCTTATAGTGCCCTGGGTGAAGTCTAATTAAACAGTATTATCTGGTAGACTTGTTTTTCTGGGCTTCCCAGATGGCTGAGTGGTAAATAATCTGCCTGCAAATGCAAGAGACACGGGAGATGTGGGTTTGATCCCTGGGTCTGGAAGATCCCTGGAGTAGGACATGACTACCCACTCCAGTATTCTTTACTGGAAAATTCTGTGGACAGAGGAGGCTGGCAGGGTGCAGTCCATATGGTAGCAAAGAGTCAGACATGAGCACAAAGGTATTTGTAGTCTTTCTTTTGATTGAAACAGATTTGTACCTTCTTTATGGCTTCAAACCCAATCAGCCTTCTCAGGTATCAGAACAGTAGGACTCAATCTACACACAGATAAACTCTATTCTATTCGGTGATAGCAAAATGGATATGGCAAAATAGTTCATCACATCATGAGTTGAAGGAACCATAATTTCCCACTGGGTACTCACAATGCCACTAGAACACTCCCAAGCCCATCCTTGGATTTTGTGGAAGGTATATGCAAGGGGCTTCACTGGTATCTCAGCTGGTAAAAATCTGCCTGCAATGCAGGAGACCCAGGTTCAATCCCTGGGTTGGGAAGATCCCCTGGAGAAGGGAATGGGTACCCACTCCAATATTCTTGCCTGGAGAATTCCATGGACAGAGTAGCCTGGTGGGCTACAATCCATGGGGTCATAAAGAGTTGGACATAACTGAGAGACTTTCACTGCACTAGCTTGCCTAATCCACCATTTCTGAATCCTATAAGAAATGAGTTTGGAAGGATATATCTGAAGCCCTGACCCCTGCAGACCCTCACTTGCTCACAGCTGACTTTTGTTAACTTCCTGCTAGTTCCTGTCCCCTGCTCTTCCTTGCCCTTGAGATTTTCCGTTCCAGAAGTGAGCTCTGGCTCATTCTTTGTTAAATGATTTATCACTGTAGCCATGGATCAAATGATTAATATTTTCTGCTGTTGTTACTTGTTGAAATATCAAGTTCCCAAGTGCCAGTTGTAGGGTTGATATCAAAAGAAGATAATAAGGAACAAGCCCATGATTTGGTTTTCAAAACTATAGAAAAGTTTTAGACAATATTTCTTTGATACCTTTTCCAGAAAAAATCAATACTTTCTAAATTTTCACAGAGGAAGGACTAAAAAGGAGTAATCATTATATGTGCCTGTACTCAGGCGCTAATTCGTGTCCAACTCTTTGGGACCCCATGGACTGTAGCCCACCAGGCTCTTCTGTCCATGGGATTTCCCAGGCGAGAATACTGCAGTGGGTTGCCATTTCCTTCTCCAGGGACCTTCCTGACTCAGGGATCGAACCTGCAACTCCTGTGTCTCCTGCATTAGCAGGGATTCTTTACCGCTGAGCCACCAGGGAAGCCCAATCATTATATAAATGATTTGAATAATAAACCCTCAGCAAATAGATGACTATTGGTATATAGACCAGAACTATTTCAAAGTAGCAGTTTTAAGCATTAAACTTTCTTTTTAATGAAGCATTAAGTTTCATAATAAAAACTAAAATGACTCAGAAGTTAACTTTGGTGCATTTTCAATCAAATGAATGCAAAATTTCAATCCCAAACTGATAATCAGTAAATTTAAGAGCAATGAAACAGAGTCAGATGCTGACTGGAACCCAGGCAGTGGGAATTTAAAAAGTACCAGACTGCTTTCCCCATGTACCTCCCAGCCCTGCTAAGAGATCTTTCATCTCAGAAAGGCAGACTGGACCAAGGCTCCACAGGAACCTGCCATCTGCAGAGGTTGCCTAAAAAAGCTGCCTGAAAAATAAGGTGACAGTAGAGCATGGGGCCCTGGAATCATAAATCTCAGCTTTCTTACTTTGAAGAAGCCATTTAAATTCCCAAAGCTTGTGTTTTCCTCATTGGTAAAATGGGAACAATGAAACTGTCTTCCTTAAGCTTTGTTGTAAGGATTAAATGATATCATCCATCTAAAGTGCTCCTTTAGCAAAATGTCAGACACACATTAAGCCCTAAGGCAATGGCAACCCACTCCAGTACTCTTGCCTGGAAAATCCCATGGACGGAGGAGCCTGGTTGGCTACAGTCCATGGGGTCACTAAGAGTTCGGCACTACTGAGCAACTTCACTTTCACTTTTCACTTTCATGCACTGGAGAAGGAAATGGCAACCCACTTCAGTATTCTTGCCTGGAGAATCCCAGGGACGGGGGAGCCTAGTGGGCTGCCGTCTGTGGGGTCACACAGAGTCGGACACGATTGAAAAGCGACTTAGCAACTTAGCAGCAGCAAGGGTTAGCCACTACTGGTACTACCAAAACAACCCCCCAAAATGAAAACAAACACTTTTGAGACATCTTTGAGTGTATCTATTTTATAAAATGTTTTAAATATCACTATATTTTAAGAGCTTTCAATTGTAGTAACTTCATTTTTTTTTTAAATTGGAGAATAATTGCTTTACAATGTTGTGTTGATTTCTGCCATACAATAGGGATCAGTCATAAGTGTGTGTGTGTGTGTGTGTGTGTGTGTGTGTGTATCCCCTCTCTCTTTAGCCTTCCTGCCACACATCCCCACCCCTCTAGGCCATCACAGAGTCATAACACCTTTATAAAATTACATTTCAACAAAATTTAAGATTCCATAAATGATATTTTCTTCAACGTAATTGATTAAACACTGAATAAATTGTACTGGGCTCTGCAGAGAATACAGATTAATCATATGGCTTTTTTTTTTTTTTTACCCTAAAGGATTTATAATCGTCTTGTGAAACTTTACCAACATCTGAAAAATTAGAGACTACTAAAGAGGATTGACTTAAGCACCCTGATAGTGTTTCTAAAATCTCAACAGCATCTATTTGGGCCAGTTGTTAATATGCCTCTCTAACAAATGTGTCAGAGACGTTTCTTAATATAAGAAAATAGGAAAAAGTTGAAGCAGGTTCTCTAAGTGTAATATAGTTTACAAGGAATCATTCAATTCTGATAATGTATAGGTAATCATGTCAAGTTATACAAAAATAAAAGTTTCGTAACATTGCATTAGAGAAACCAGTTGTAGACTCGCTGCTTTTTCAAGTTCAGAAAGTCAGTGTTTGCTTTGTAAGCCTTGGCTTAATTGAATATGGTCAGTCAATAAAGACTTCCTTTTCTCTCCTGTCTCTGTGACATTTACTTCAGCTTTATTTACCCCAAAGTCTATCACAATGAGATTTAGCTTTCTTTCTTTCTTTCTTTTTTTTTTTTGATCTGAACTATAGTACAAAGGGTGCATAGGAATTAGACTGGCTAACATGAAAAAAATCTTCATTTGCTTATCCTAACTTAAAAATAATCCTTACATTTAAATGGTGTATTTGAAATGACTCAGAGAGTCCCGAAACCAACAAAATATCACATATTTACCGCTGTGTTTTTCTCTCTTTGTCAGAAGATCACCCATGTGCAACCAACCATCCATCAACAAAGCCACCCTAACAGGTAAGAAAGATCTGGGAGATTATTCTTTTCACGTCTAGGAAAAAAGCATATTTTCCAAGATTCCACCTAATTATTATAGTACCAGTTTTTTCTGCAGTTTTAAAGTATTTAAGAAATTAATCCTTTCCTCTTTATCATTTCTCTCATTGATCTCACAAGCTGTCCATTTTAAGCTATTGGTAAAACTTAACTAATGTGCCTTTAAAAACAAAAACAACCAGTTAAATTTGTACTCCTACTCAGTTGAACGTTGCTCATTCATATCTTGAGAGGTAGCATTACCTTAAAAGTGTTGAACATGTTGTTTCTGAGCTTGTGTTATCATCATATTGTTAATATATGCTAGTCTGATTTAATGAAAGTCAAAACATAAATAAAAGTTACCTTCTTGTTGAATCAATACCCCAGTTGTGTGTAGGAAGGAATGCCATTCCAGTACTCCCACTTTGGACCCATAGAGTTGAAATTAAATTCAATTTGGGAGAGGAGAGAAGCAGTAATTATATAATAGCTGAAAGTTCAATGAGATCAAAAGAACAGATGTTTGGGGAAGAGAAGTGGATGGAAGGATGAAGGGTGTACAGGGCAGAAGAATAAAATTACTCCCATTCCTATTAGTCTATTTTAGACATGGGGCTTGACCTCAGCTGATCCAAAAACAGAGCAAATGATCTCGTTTTGCTGAACCTGAAACCACATTTGAACTCATTTAATCATTTCTTGAAACTCCAATTGATTCATTAAAATAATTGTCTGGAGAAGAAAACCTATGTTTTCTAAAATTATTACCAGAAGACAATTAACATATTCTCCAAACTAGACCCACACTTCACTTGATTCAAGTGTCTTCCTTGGAGTCCAGCTCATAACATTCAGAGGAGCTCATTATTACGTTATTAGTGACTATACTTTGCTTAAAAGCGAACTTCATTGTGTCCAATCAGGACCTTTCAATAGGGCTCATTTGTGGTCACCACATCAAAGTGATTCTGGGATAGTTGTTAATGTTGGTCTTTCCTGAATGTCTTTCAAATAGACTTGCGTTCCATTGACTATTGCATTATTGGTTGTCTTTACCATGTTTATCTTTCAAGATCTTATTGGTGATGATTTTCAGCTGGCATTTCATATTCTCTGTCTGGTTTACCTGTTTTCTTCTTGCCATTGGTCAAGAGATGAACAATAATTGAAATTCCTATATATTAAAGTAAATTCTTTGAGTAAGAAATTTCTTCTTCAGAGACTACAATATAGGAGAGCCCAAACGTACCTGGCACGTCTAATGAGAGACACCATAGGAAACCTGGTTCCCAGCCTTGCTCCCAGCACTAGACCTGAGCCCCCTTCACCTTTGCAATAAGCAAGACAGCTGACATCGCAGTTTGTGCAGGACTCAGTGCTATTTTGGTCCCTGAAAGCTCCTGTAGCTTGAGGTTCCATATGAGCCAGCTCCACAGAGCATCCTCCCAGAAGGGCAGCTGCAGGTACCAGTGGAAGATTGTGTCCACCAAGAGGTGGGGGCTGCTGCGTGGTCAGGGCAGCTGACTGACCATCATGGTTAAAAAAGAGAGTAGTCCACTCAGGAGGCACAGAAGTGGTCTTAAAGATATGTGGGAGGCCCCACAGAAGCTCCCAAATGTTTTCACTTAGTGCTAAAGCCAGGAGCAATACCAGGGGGAACTGTGGGTCATGGATTTCTGGTATCAAGGTTAATGTGGCCTCATTTGTACCCACATGATCTTGACCTGGGGCTGTGGGCTACAGAAATATCTACGAAAGGAGACTAATTAACTGTCATTAAGTGCTTCATGCAGCTGTATTCATCACAAAGCACAAGAGGAAATTAACTGGCTAGCAAATGGAAGCCTTTTTCCTTGCCCAAGCGTAGCAAACCAAGGTGAAAAGTTGAATGAGGGAGTGGGGGAGTGAAGGCAACAGCAAGGGACGTTCTCCTCTTTGAGTTCATTCTGAAAAAGTGGGCCTTTAAAAACATAAATCGTGAGGCTTCTCTAGAAGACAAGACACAGGGGGAAGATGTGCTTGTGAATTTCCTCCCTCAGTGGCATGGGACCTGACTCCAAGTTCACTCCCTGGCCGGGGTCAAGGAGAGTGTTAAACAGTCAGTGCAGCAACCTTGAAGGTGAACTTGGCCTGCTTAGAAATTATTCATGGGTTCTAGAGGAACAGTGTAGTACTCTATGCGGTTAAGTTCATGGTTGATCCAAAAGGCCAACCTTGGTGCACAGAACCTCTGCAGAGCACCTCCATAGAACATCACTGATGGGGCACTCTTGGAATTGTGTGTGATTTCGTAGGGGAGGAAGGGGCTTCTCTGCATGTCCAGAGTCCAAGTCATATTCTATCATGATAGCTGTGTGGCCCTGGGCAGGTTACGTACCCTTTTTCTGCCTGTTTTCCCATTTACAAAACAATGATCGTATTTTATATACCTGTTGCTAAATAAATGAGTTCATGTGTACAATGCTCTCAGCATAGAATAAGCACTCAATACCTCATTTTCTTGTTTTTATTTGGTCTTTGTGTCTAGCATTCATTCTGTATAAACTAGGGGAGATGGAAAGAAAATTAAGTCTCCATAAATCAACTTCTTGAGTTTTAAAAAAGTTTTAACTCTCTCTCTATGTCACATTGTGCCTTCTAGAACTTTCTCACATAGAACTAAAAACACTCCTTTAACCCTTGGAGGTTATTCCATTTTACATGAGTTAAAGTTGGGAAAGTCTGATTTTATATCATTAGGGCTGAAGCGTGTTTGTTGCCAGATTTTATTGCTCTCCATAATAGGTAAATGCATAGCTCTACATCAGTGTAACAATGAAAAAAAAAAAAAACCTTCCAAATGTTCGTTTAGAAAAGAGCCTTCCTACTCAAGACCTATTTGTTCTTTAGTGTAATATAACAGAAAGATGGCATGTGGCTTTCTGGGCCTGAGTGCAAACCTTGTCTCTCTCATTAGTTTTATTTACTCATTGGAAGAATGGAGATAGGAGTTCCTAATTCTTGGTACTGTTACAGGAATTCAAGGAGATACGTTAGATGAGGAACAGATACCTGTCATGAGTAATTCACCAAGTTTTCTTCCTACATCCTCCCTCTGTGCCTGACCTTTTTTTGTCCTTGATCCTAAAGCTAATTTTAAAACTGGCAGTGTAGAGAAGAAGGACATTGATGATGTATCAGCTTTACTTGTGTGTTTAATTTGTGATTTTGTTTGCAAACAGTAGTGATAGCACATCTTTAGGAATCCCTATACTTAATGCAAGGCTCCCAGGTGTCTTGGTGGTAAAGAATCTGTCTGCAATGCAGGAGACCCAGGTTCAATCCCTGGGTTAGGAAGATGCCTTGGGGGAGGAAATGGCAACCCACTCCAGTATTCTTGCCTGGAAAATCCCATGGACAGAGGAACCTGGTGGGCTACAGTCCACAGGGTTGCAAAGAGTAGGACATGACTGAGTGGCTGAGCACACATACACACACTTAGTGCAAGGCTCACGTGCGTAGGTCCTTAGCTGAGAGTGAATAGCAAAACTAGAGTGTGTTGAAACATGAGAGGGCAGCAGAGAGTCAGAGCTGCCCAAGCTATACCTGCACTGTGACAGTGAGCCCTGGTTTTGGTACAGAGCCTTGTATTTGGGAACACGGTTAGTTCTTTTGAGCATTTCATTTTCGAACGAAGCGAACTCAAGAAAAATGTTCTGTGGCCATCTCCTGAGACCCTGTCACATCTTGACAATATCACTTTAGAATATTTGTAATTTCCACATTTTCTGTCCCTTTGTTAGTCGCTCAGTTGTATCAGACTCTTTGCAACTCCATGGCCTATCGCCCACCAGGCTCCTCTGTCCATGGAATTCTCCAGGCAAGAATACTGGAGCGGGTTGCCCTGCCCGCATCCAGGGGATCTTCCTGAGGGATCTACCCTGGGTTGCCTGCATAGCAGGCAGATTCTTTACCTTCTGAGCCACCAGGGAAGCTTTTTTAGTCATATTTAAATTGAGGATCTTCACGGTGAGAATGTAACTGAGAGAAAATGCATTTAAAGTTCTCTGTTTTAAAAATGAGAAAATTGAGTCCTAGTGAGAAACAAATGCTACTTAGAGGCAGAACTGAGAATAAATGCAAGACCCCTTTTTCCCAAGTTATACCCTTATAAAATTATCAGTGACATTAGGGTAGCCTTCTGACCCCACCATGAAGTGTGTGTTTTGGAGAAAGTAAAAGAAATCTTAAAGGATATTGATTTCTGGGTAATAGATACATTATTGTTTTGTTTTGTATATGGGCTCAAAAATTAAAATTATACTGTCCCGATTTCTCACTGAACAGGTCTTTATATTTAGAGCTATTTTATCATTTCCACAGATTATATCCTAGAGGCCTTCATTCAGATAAGTAAAGGTTGGCCCACTAAGGAGAAAATAAAAGTTCTTCTATCGAAGCAATAAAACTAGTACAGTTACCTACTATTTACCTGTAGAGGGAGACACATAATTCATGGACAAGCATAAAATAAAACAAAAGTAGTTTGTCCAAAATTTTGGTATCTTTCCACTCATATTTTTTACCCTGAATATCCATAATTCCTTTTTTAAAAGTGCATTTTCAATAGAATTTAATCAGTTGTTAAGCAGAGAATTTAAAAAGTAAACTATCAAAATATACTAGTCAAAACACAATGAAAAGAATCTTAATTTTGTTTAGTGTTCTTCTAAAGCACAAAGGAATTTCTAAAAATCCATTGAAGGAAAAAAAAAACTGAAACAATTTTTTTGGAACAGTTTAACTGGAACAATTATTTTGCTGTTATCTGGGCTAATCATATAACACTTTGTGCTTGCTAAAGAAAGAAAACCAAACAACTGTTTTATGGTGACAGTACTAGTGACTTATATGTAGGTTTGCCTTTTAAATCTCTGTGTGTATATAATAAAAACAACTAGTGTATGTGATGTAAAAAAATACATATATATCTTTTTACATTATAAGCATGCTAAGTCACTTCCATTGTATCTGACTCTGTGACCCCATGAACTATAGCCCCCTAAGCTCCTCTCTCTGTGGGATTCTCCAGGCAAGAATACTGGAGTGGGTTGCCATGCCTTCCTCCAAGGGATCTTCCTGACCCAGGGATGGAACCTGTGTCTCTTATGTCTCCTGCACTGGGATTGGGGGACGGGGTTCTTTACCACTAGTGCCACTGTGTGTGTATATAAAATAGATAGTAGTTGGAAATAGGAGCCTCTGAAGAAGGGGAAAGAGACCTTGGTGAGAGAGAGAGATAAGGCCTGAGGGGACACTGAACTAAAAACGTGCCTTTAGAAGAATGGGTGGGGGGATAAGATCCATCTGTTGCAATCGAAGTCTCACCCTCCTCATCAGCCACTGGCAGGAACTGGCTTTATCATGCAGCTCTTTTTTTCCCTTTCTTTTAATAAGAGCAAAGATAGTGGCAACACTTAATGATTACAGAGAACAAGTGCACAGTAAGCTTTCTTAGGAATGTGATTGAGGAATGCTGAGAACACATTATGTTTAATAGCTTTAATAAAAAATTAATAAAGCTTGTGTATGTGAGTGTTAGCCATTGGTTTTGCGGTGGGGGGGGGATTTTTTGCTAGTTTTACTTTTATATTTGTTGCATCTGATGAGTGTGGAATATTCTAAATTTTTGAGCTAGAGGAGTTTACTTTTACAAAAATCCCCACATTAAAAAGACCTTTCCAGGAAAAACACTGAACTAAAAGATTTGTTTAAGTGCATGGAGTATGACTACTTATTACTTAAATTTATGATCTTTTAGAGGAGCCAAAGTCTGCTTCCTTCCTTAAAGCTGACTTGTTTTCCCTTCTTATGCTTTCTTTTAGGTAAGTAGAGCTATCTCTGCTAATTTGTAAAAAGACCAGGTCTAGCAATCACTTTTTAGTTAGAAATTGATTTAAGTTATATTTGGTTTTCTAACAGTGAGAAAACCAGTGAAAATGGGAAAATATAATTTAATCGTATCTCTATTGACTAAATATCTGCTCTGGGTATTTTGTTATAATTTTAACTGAAACAATTAAATGAAACTGCATATTCATTGAGTCAGAACAGCAAAAAGATTATGAGTGAAACCACAGAGGTTGAAAACCCAGCTTTCTTCTTACTAACTATGTAATCTTGGTCAGCTTACTTAAATTCTCAGAGTTTTCATTTCCTCATCAGTAAATTCTAAGGCAGCGACTAGCATAGTGGTTGGTACCTAGAATGTACTCAACAAATGCAGACTATCATTATTGCTTTAATTTATTATTATTTCATTAACAAATATTTTCTGTGTACCTTATATGTGGCATGCAATGAGGTAGGTGTTAGAAATAAAAAGAGTAAAATGTGACTAGTGGCTTCACATAAGTCACATGGGGGACAGAAAAGGAACCGTGAATAATTAAGTACAAGCTAAGTGCCACCGTTGAAGCAAGTTCACATACCTATATGTATTTGAAGGAGAGGGCAAGTGACTCTACCTGGGGAAACTCCCTGCTGAACTTTGAAGAATGTGAAGTTCTCCAAATTCTGGCTGATGGGGAAGGACAGGGAAGCCTGGCGTGCTGCAGTCCTTGGGGTTGCTCAGAGTCAGGCACGACTTAACAACTCAACAACAACCTCATGCCAAAGGGTCAACAACAGCGAGATATGGAAGCATGGAGTGCTGGTCCAGCTCAGGTAACTGGGGACAGTAAGGAACAAAAAGAGCTGAAAGTGAATGGGAGCAACAGCACATGAGCCTCCAAGAGTAGATTAAGGCAGTGGCGTCAAGAGCCTCGGAAGTCAGTGGAAGTAACAGTGGACTATTTTGTGAGCAATGGCAAGTCATCAGTCATTTCTAAGTGGAGGACCAAGTATGTATGTTAGAATGACAGTGTTTGAAGCTGCAGAGAAAAACAGATTGGAAGGAAGACAAGCAAGAGGTAGCCTCATACTTACCCGACAGCCGTTTCAGACCAAGTGCATGTTGAAGGTCATGTGGATCCAAACTGGGGTGGGTGTGCTGGGGATGGAGAGGAGGAGATGGATTCACAGCTCTTTGCAGAGATTTGAGAAGTCTTGGTGTTTGATTAGATTGAAGAATGAGAGAAAAGAGAAAAATGAAGGTATACACACAGGCATTCACCACACCACTGTGCGTTTGTATGAGAGACTGAAAACAAGCCAAGGGCTCAGCAATATGTGAGTTCTATTTAGGTAGTAAAAGTTCTGTGATTAAAAAAACGTTACATGACTTCTTCATGAGAAAAAATTAATAATGTAGAAAAATGCACCTAATATATGTTAAATTGCTAGGTGAGCAATAGGCAGCCATTTCATCCTTTTTAATTTTGTATGTTGGGTTTAGTTTAAGATATTTTTGCACGTTAATAGTAACTAGCAAAAGCAGATAGCAGTACCACTATACATAGAATCTGGTGACAAACTTGTATCTCTCAGATCACGGGCTTCTGTTTGCCAGTCCTCAATAGAAAAAGTACAAATGAGACACTGCCAAATGTTCTTTCAATATTATTGTGCCACAGTGAGCACTCACTGTATGTTCAAATAATAATATCCCTCAGATAGGGCAGCACTCTGCCTAGTGGTTGTTGAGCCTACGACAAGACAATTCTGTTATTCTCCAGTTGATCAGACAAGCTACCATAAAAATAGAAGAGTTAAAGTCACCAACGTTCCCTTCAGCCTGTATCCCTTCCTCACCAGCCTGAGTTAGAAAAGCACAGTGCTTCCCAAACCTGCCTGATCTAAGGAACCCCTAAGGGATCTATAAAAATAAATGCAAAAAGACAAGTTCCAGGACAGTCCAGAACAGTCTTTGGGGTAAGCCTTGGGATCTATATCCAAGTGCCCCAAATGAACAAATCAGCCAAATTTCGGAGAATAATCGGATACTGAATGAAGTAGGAGAGAGTGCTGCTCTGAACAGTGTTGCCATTGAGTTGCTGGAAGGTTGTTGGAAAATCATTGACTCTCTGGAAAATGTGGATGGTGACACGCACATCCCCATCCAACAGACAGTGCAGCCTAAGATAAACAAGATAATATGTGTGAGGTGCTTTGTGATCGGCAGAAGGAAATACAAGGTGACATTATTATCTGTGCCATCCTCGTCATCATGGTCGTCATCATCTGGGCCATCATCCCTGTTATCTCTCCAAATGTATACAGATTTTAATTAGGCCAGCTTGTCCCTCTCCTCGAAGAAAATGAAGTATCATGTTCATGTTTGTGTAGGAGGGTGGGAGTGAGTTTGGGGAATGTTTTGTTTAGTTACTGTATTCTTTTCTTCTTAGACACTGTATGTAGTCTCCTTTAAAAAAGAAAAAAATGAAAGAACAGCAAAACTGCGTTCTTCAGTCACTCCCTTTATACACAAAGGGCTTCCCACCCATGTATGCCTTAAAGCGTGTTCCCCTAGGCACACTTAGAAATACAAGACTGTGGTGGGGCAAAACAATGAAAATTCCTTTGGGTCTAATTTCCCACATTTTTCTAATTAAGTGTTACACTGAAGTATTTAACTCTATGAATAAATGGGGATTTCACTCAGAGCATTCTTTCACTATTCAGAAGAAATTTTTAATTGGATCTATTAATACTAACATTAATAAAAATTAACATTTTCTGGTATGTATTGAAGACTACACATGCAGAATCTATTTTAAGTCTTATGATAATTCAATAGATAGCTTCAAATGACAAGGTGTAAGTTAAGTCTGGGGCTTCCCAGGCAGCTTAGTAGTGGAGAGTTGCCCGCCACGGCAGGAGCTGCAGGAGAGGCGGGTTCAGTGCCTGAGTTGGGAAGCTCCCCTGGAGTAGGAAATGGCAACTCACTTCAATATTCTTGCCTGGGAAATCCCATGAACCAAGAAGCCCGGTGGGCTACAGTCCATGGGGTCCCAAAGAGTCAGAGTCAGACAGGACTTAGCAACTAAGCACGCATACACAGATTGTCTGACTTAAGGCAGACCCTAAAGCCTTCCCTCCCTTGAAATGTATAGATCCATGCACAGAAACACAACCGGCTGTCATCTTCTCCCCGAAGTAATTCTTCCCCTCTTTTCTGTTTTTTCTAAAGAAGAGAGAGTAGAAAAGGATCCTATGTTGTCTCTTACTGAATCTGTATGAATGGAGGGTAGGACGGAGGACAGATTAGGTCTGTGGATACAGAACAACCCTTTGCTGCTGCTGCTGCTGCTGCTGCTAAGTCACTTCAGTCATGTTCGACTCTGTGCGACCCCATAGATGGCAGCCCACCAGGCTCCCCCGTCCATGGGATTTTCCAGGCAAGAACACTGGAGTGGGGTGCCATTGCCTTCTCCAGAACAGTCCTTTAGGAAACCCTGAAAGGTCCGTTACAAGCTAAGGAAAAGATTCCTTCTTGTGAAGTAGAATTCCTCAAGCTTTCTTCAGTCCCCACAGTTCTCTTCCAGACTCCTCTGAAGCGCCTGTTGTCACAACACCCCAGGAAGGCGTGTCAACAAGGGGAGGACCCCTTGGTGTGTGTGAGCAGTGAGGTAGACGGAGGATGTCTGAGAGTTCAGGATAGGGCAGTGCTTGAGCCTCTGCACTCACCTTGCTTCTCAGACCACTCACTGTTAACGCTGGAGATGACATGTTCTACCATAAGGTAATAGTCATCTTCTCTTTGTGTGTAGACTCAAAGTAAGCTCTTCACCTCCATTATCATTTTCTTGAGTACCTTTCTAGCCGTGACATTCTCTAGATCTCTGTGCCCCAAAGGCAATTCCTCTAGGTATTTCTGATGTCTGCATATCCAGCGCTTTTTTAGTGTGCCCTCTTCTTTTTTGTGGTTCTTGTTTGGCATTGTTGGCGCTCTAAAAGTACTTCTAATTCTGTGTTCAGTGTGTCTGGCGAAACAAATGGGCGCTCACGTCTTCCCCGCTCCACC
>SJYQ01094372.1:864833-905953 GCA_006410935.1 Redunca redunca
TCTGCTGCTTCACTCATCAGTTCACCTGGATGCGAAGAACTGAGTTTGGTCTCTCAGGACCCAGTTAGGCATAAAATCCCTCCACTGGAATTTATGACCATTTTCCTAGAGTTTTGTGGAATTTTAAAAAGGTAAAATGTGTTCTGTGGAATGGCAGAGGGAGTTAAGTAAATAGAAAACCAGAGGGTTTGTAAATAAGTGGAAGGATGGGTGGATAAAATAAGGAAAGGAGGGGAAAAGGGAGGGAAGAGGAAATGGGTCAGGCTGAGATCCTTTGTTGAGAGAGCCAGGAAGCTGTCTACTCTGTGATTTAGCTTAGAGACTGGAAAAGGTCTAGAGAACTGCTTGAGGAACTTAGGGAAAACTTAGCAACATAACACAAGCAAGTTAGAGGCATGAGAGGGTAAAAGAAAGATTTTCTGAATCACCAGGGAAGAAAATAACAAAGAACAGGTTGGGGAATGGAGACCTCAGTTGAGGAAGAGGTGAGCATCTCTAAGATGTGTCTTGGATCACTGTGCACAGACTGCTCTTTAATTACAAATGTTTATGTAGTTAGAAATAGATCTAGGTTTTCTCTTCCAAGAGGTTTTTATTTTGAAAACAAAATCAAAGTGCTGTGTTTTGTTTGCTTCTTTGATGTGCAATTCAGAACCTGCATAGAGGAAGAGAAGGAGGGCTCTGAAGTTGAGAGACCTGGGTTTCATTGCTAGCTCTCCTGCTCACCCACCTTGTGACCTTAGAAGAGTTAAATGTCCTGAGTCTTTTCTGTTAAATGTATTGAATAATAACAACAATAGTGATAGTAATACTGCATTTCTGATTTTGAAGCATATATAAGATAATGCATGTGAACATTGTGTCAGACTGTCTAGTTGTATTATTCATGTTGATCCTCAAAGTGGTCATCTTTGCCCTGCTGCCATTGATAAAAGCATTTGGGGAATGGCTTTGGAGACATTTTATGGGCCATACAAGAAAAAAGCTGTCTCCTTGGTTTACTGTCATGCTTCACTAGTGACCAAAAATATTAATTCTAATATGATTACCAACCTTAGTCACCAAATAAGATATCAGATTAGCCTGAATGAAGCTAATTCTAAAAAGGTAGCCCCTCTAAGGGGTAAGACAGTATTGAGGCATTTGAGAGAAGTATTATAATATGGACTCTGAAGGTGATGCCAAGACAGAGTGTCCTAGAATTGTTAAGAGTGATGCATTATATGAAATAAGTGTATATATAGGGAGTTGACAATGGTCTCATCTCTAGAGGTTCTTTTTATTCTTCAGCCACGCCTCATAGTGTCTGTGTTGCTTTAGATCCTCACAGCCAGGGTCCATTCCTGGAAACTGCTGAAGGTGTCGGAGATAGAGGAGAGGGCCGGTGTGTCTCAGCCCACTGGCTGGGGAGGACTCATCCCTCATCATTTCCACAAAAAAGGGCAGCAGAGGAAATGCACAGGCATTTCTCACTGCCTCTGTTCAGTTATTACCAGGCACCTACAGAGTTTCATCCTCCTGTTCTTTGAGGATTCCATCCAGTCCTCTCCTAAGCTGGCTTATAACCTCCTCTTCTATGATCATGTATCAGCAGCGATCCTCTGGTTGCAAGATGAGAACCAATTCTGCTCACTTAATAAGCCAAGAGTGATTCAGTAGAGGAATATTAGGAGAATCCTCAGTTCCCTGAGAACTGGTGGGGAGGCTAAAGGATCAGGGTTGAAGGAGTCAGTACACCTAAATCTCATGGCAGGGTCAATCAGGTGAGATCCCTGAAACAGTTTTCAGTCCCTTTGTTATTCTGTTTTAGAGCCAGATTCCAGCGAGTGAGTCCAGTGGGTATAATTTGGGTCTTGGGCTTTGGCTTAAGGAAAACGGGGCATTGGGCTGTTTCACAGGTCAGGTAGTAAAATGCAAGGATGAGCACCTACGTGATGGGGTGAGATTACATGGATTCATGTTCTACCTCTGCCATCTCCACGTGTTTCTCCTGAAACAAATCATTTAACCTCCCAAAGCCTCACATTCCTTGTTTTTGAAGTGGGCAGAATAAATAGTAATTATCTCCAAGGGAGTTTGTGTGATGATACTTAAGAAGAGCTAAGCACAACGCATGGCACATTGTGAGCACTTGATCCTTATGGTCTGTTTCATAATTAGGGTTATGTGATAGAAATGCCAAGTCATTTCTGAGGGAAATTAGCATACAGTTAGAAAGGGGAGATAAGTGCTGGCAGGTTAAAAATAATTATTGATTATAGTGGGATAAGAGGATTGGCCTCAGCGCATTGTTTATTTGGCTAACATATTTCTCAGTAACCTGCTCTTTATGATATTAAGATTCTTAGGGATGCGAGATGGTACTTGTCTGTTAATGTATCCCTAGGAAGACAGTTTCTCTGGAGGTACAGAATGATGTGACTTCTTGATCATTTGATCCACACCCATTTATTGATGCCCCTTTATACTTAGATCTACACAGGTGGCCATGGTCTGCGGCTTCTGGTTTACTTACAAGTATAGGAATCAAAGGGAAAAATAATTTGCATTCCTATGATCTTTGTTTAATAGTCATCTAAATGGAGTGCTGTCTACCCAGTCATTGCCTAATTAGATTTACTTTAAGGGATACAGGATTATAGCGGGAGAAGGATTATTTTTTAAGCCTCTCCACTTTCTGAGAACATGTAAGTAGGTCCCAGTATATGAATGACTTGGGATTCTAAATCCATCTGAAGTTTCATTGTTTGAATTTTACCAAAAAAAAAAAAATATATATATATATCCACACACTGGCATTTACCAAAGCCCTTTAGAACTAACCTATGTATCTCCTTTTCGAGAAAGTAAGGTTTCCCAAGAAAAGAGAATCGGAAGGAGAATTTGAGGGCCCAAGAAAAGGGCTTTCCAGGTGATGCTAGTGTTAAAGAACCCACCTGCCGGTGCAGGAGACAGAAGAAAAGCGGGCTGATCCCTGGGTCAGGAAGATCCCCTGAGGCAAGGCATAGCAACCCACTCCAGGATTCTTGCCTGGAGAATCCCATGGACAGAGGAGCTTGGTGGGCCCCAGTCCATAGGGTTACAGAGTCAGACTAGACAGAAGTAACTTAGCACGCACACAAAAAAATGTTCATCAGTGGGATGGGATGGAAGACCAGTGGGAGGTCACTGTAGAACACTGCATGGCCTAGCCTACCCATCTGGAACGGCAGAGTCATTGTGAGAAGCAGGGCCCAAGCCCAGGTTTGGGGGCGCTGGATAGAGACACACCGTGACAGAACCAGTCAGGTCACACCTCACTGCCCCACAGCTGCTGCATCCAGAGCCCCGGAAGCGGAAGCGCTGCCCTCTGACCAGATGGCGCCGCCTGCCCGCCACACCCCCCACCTCACACTCCGACTTAGCTTCTGAAGCCACTGGCCTGCAGCAGCCCCTGGCCCCTCTCTGTCCTCTCAGCCCCGACCCTGCCTGCAGTACCCGCATCTCACCCACGACTAGGCACGCCTTCCTCCCCACACCTTCTCCAGCATCAGGTCTTCCCCAGACTCACTAACTCTGGCCTCTCCACTAATGTCACCATGCCTTGTCACCCAATACAAGAAAGACGTGATAGAACTGAGCCTGGAAGTATAGCCACTCTGAGTACTAGTTTTTTACAAAGGTATATATATCTTTTTCGGGGGGAGTAGCTAGGCACTGTAAGAGGACAGACTCTGAATTCCTTTAAATTAATGCAGAAGAGGGTTCTAGCTATGCCACTCTGTAGCCATTGGGCAAGTTATACTCTAAGCCTCAACTTTTTTTTTTTTTTCATTTTTATTTTTTTTAATTATGAAAGTATGTTAACACATTTACAGGAGACTTGGTAAATACAGAACAGAATTACATATAGTTCCACTATATATTGCAGTTATTTTTTGTAAGTAGATAAATTAAGATTTTTAGTTGGAGTTTTGATATCAAACTCTTAAAAATTAACAGAATGAATATACAGAGAAGTAGCAACTTAGCAGCAGCAGCAGCAGAAGAATATAGTAGACTTGAAAAGCACTATGAACCAATTCAACATAATTAAGATATATACAATTGTCGGACAACACTAGGGTACAAATTCTCTATTTCCATAGACTGTAAACTAGGAGATTCTGAAATATATTCAGGGACATAAGACTGGGTGCAAAAATTTCATTTTTTGTGATTTCTAAAGATACTAAAATCATAAAGTCTGTTATCACTGTGGAATTGTGTTAGAGATTAATATCAAAAATATTTGAAAATACATACATGAGTGTTTGCTAAGTCACTTAAATCATGTCTGACTCTTTGCAACCCTATGGACTGTAGCCTGCCAGGCTCCTCTGTCAGAGTAATGTGACATTTACCAAGAGAGATCTTTGACTTACAATTGAAAAGCTTCAGTAAAGTTAGAAGACTGAAAAAATACAGAGGGTGATTGCAGAGAACATTTAAAAGAGAAATTAATATTAAAGATGCTTTAAGAATCCCATGTATTTTGAAATGAAATGTCCACTTTTTAAATGATGGGTGTATCTAAGAAGCCATAACAAGGTAAATTAGAAAATATTTGTAATAGAATGAAAATGAAAAGAGAATTTACCAGAATTTGTTGCATGCAGCCAGGCTGCTCAATATGATTAAATTACAATGCAGAGTCTCTAAGCCTCAACTTTCTAATCTATAAAATGTAGATAATAACAGACCTACCTCTGAGGACTGTGATAAGCATTAAATGAGATGAATAAACATCAAGCCTAGTATCTGACACACGGTAGAAAGTGAAAATGAAATGCTAATTCTTGAATAAACTTTTTTTTCCTCTCGAGTGTATTGTGATTCTTCCATCAGTGAGTACGAGAAGCAGATGAATCCTCTTTAGAACTGGACGTCTGACACACAAAAAAGGAATGGGAAAACAACTGAATTTCTCTTAAAAGCATTTTCCTATACGAACATGTCTTCTATTGTCTATTTGTAAGAAACCAGCTATGCCTGCAAAAATGTCTGCCTGTTTCCATAGCCAGTTCTTTCCTACATGTTTAAATTCCTAATTGTGCACACAGTCTTAGTCACTATGTTTTCATGTGCAGGCAATTAAGACTCATTTAACAGCCTTCCCTCTGGAAGGTTTTGTTCTCCATCTGCCACAAATCAGATTCCTTAAGAACATGTTTGATTTTGAAACAATGTGAAAGTACTGTTCATTTTGTTCAAATTTCATTTATGTACCATTTTTGAAAGTGAGGTAAATGGATAGCCACAAAAAGCTCAGCAGCTGGTCAAAACAAGACTTCAAAGAAATCATTGAAATGGGGCAGAATTTTAAAGAAAAAAAAACTATTATAATATGCTAGGACAAAACCAAATAAAAACTGTAGTCTGATAAACATTCCTCAGACATATTTCACTCATAACAAATATTTATTTTATAACAGATTTGAAATACAGGAAAATGGGAACACACCCCAGTTCCCACTGTGAATCTTGGAAGTCTTGAACTCACAGCAATGAATGTGATGGAAAAAGGTAGAAGAAGCCAGTAAAGAGGCAAATAGGAAAAGATTAGGTTTGTCTTTTTTTTTTTTTTTTTTTGAGAAACGTGGTACAAAATTACACATTTCAGTAATATTATCCAGAAGAATCAATTTATATCTATGTTCCTGTACATCTGAAATGAATACAGTATTGTAGATCAACTATACCTCATTTAAAAAAAAAAATCAGAGAAGTAATTTCTCTCTCACCACAGGTGAGTTCCATTTTTATTAATTTGTTTAATAGGCTTCTTTAATTTAGAGCATCAAATAGAAGCTAATTTGTTGTTGTTCAGTTGCTCAGTCGTGTCTATCTCTTTGCAGCCCCATGGACTGCAACACTCCAGGCTTTCCTATCCTTCACCATCTCCCTAGTGCTGGGTCAAATTAAAGTCGAAAAAGAAAAAAAAATTTATTAGGTTCTGAACTCAAATATGTGTCTGTGAATTGGTAACAAAAGTTTGAGTGAACATTTTAAGAGAAAAGGATTAGATTTTCTAGACCAGTCTCAAAATTAAATATCACCATTTGGAGATAGTTTGTAGAAAATAGTTTTCTCTACTTATATTTCCCATTGTTTGAGGATTTGAAACAAATAACCAACAGAGTTAATATAGTAAATCCCTATTTCTATATCAGTTGGATATTTTGTCCATCAGCTTTCTAAGGCTTTAAGAGCTGAATTGTTTTGATACCATTCAATGAAAGGTTCTGTAAAAGTTCAAAGTTTTGTCATTATTTCGGGTAGTCACACCTGCCTATTTAAAATGCCTTTTGTGCAAAATGGAGCCCAGTCTGCTTTCAAATCAGACAAATGCAACAGATCCCCTGAGTTGCTTTCTTACAAAGTAAAAGTAAAGCTAAGAGGACCACTCCCACCTACCATCTTTTTGTCTGTCTGCTTAAGCGTCTAATGGCATCCCTAAAAGAAGAGCAGAGAAAACAGGGGTGGCTCATTGCTGGAGATCCAAAGCAACATACAGGTCTTCTGGAAGAAAGGCATCTAAGAATTCTCAAGTAGTGGATAAATAAATAGAGAAAGTGAAAATGCAGGAGGCCATACTTTTCATGAACAATGAATATTTATTAAAAGGTAGCTATCCTAAGAGCAGCTAAGCTCAGAGATCACAGACAACTGATGTCTGCCATCAAAGGAGTTAGTTCCACTGTAATTAAGAGTCAAATGAATGATGTGCCAAGCCTTTAGGATAGTGGTTCACAAACTTGTTGGTTCATTAGAAACACTTGGGAATCTTTTAAAAGTTCCAAAAAGTGAAGGAGGAAAATACCAAGGGTTTGGAGACCAGTGGAGGAGAAAAGCAGTGTTCAGGAATAAAGTCCAGTAACGGCCCTGCCGGAGCGTAGTGTATGGGTATCAGGAATATAAAGGAAGAGATAGTTGTAAAAGATCAAAGAAGGACCCATGTGAAGGATTTAGTAACTACCAATTGTATGATTTTATTGAGTAGACATAAAATGGTTTTGAAATGTATGAATAATCCCTGATGTTATATATATGATCCTTATAATCCCTGATGTTATACATAAGAAATACAGGATTATATATAGGATAAAGGTCCATGAGGTCAAAGATACGGTTTTTCTAGTAGTCATGTACGGACATGAAAGTTGGACTGTAAAGAAGGCTGAGTGCTGAAGAATTGATGCTTTCGAATTGTGGTGCCAGAGAAGACTCTTAAGAGTCCCTCAGACTGCAAGGAGTCATTCCTAAAGGAAATCAATCCTGAATGTTCATTAGAAAGGCTGATGCTGAAGCTCCAATACTTTGGCCACCTGATGTGAAGAGCTGACTCTTTGGAAAAGACCCCGATGCTGGGAAAGATTGAGAGCAGGAAGAGAAGAGGGCGACACAGGATGAGATGGTTGTATAGCATAACCGACTCAATGGACATGGGTTTGCACAAACCCCGGGAAATATTGAAGGACAGGGAAGCCTGGTGTGCTGCAGTCCATGGGGTCGCAAAGAGTCAGACACAACTTATCAACTAAACAACAACAGCAAATACAGGATAAAAATAAGTTGATTCCAATGTAGAATTGAAGGCTGATTTATCTCAGTGCCTATATTACCTACATTTCATTTAGAAGAAAATGTTCCATTTGTCAAATATTCTAGAAAACCAAGGACCATAACCTTATTTTAACTATTTGATGTGAAAATCTTTGAAAGGTGTTATGCTCATTCTTAATCCCTTAAAGGCATGTGCTGAATCATTAATCATTGAATCATTTTTAGTGGCTCTGGTCATCACGATGCAGATCTTCTTTTGTATTTATCATTCATAGATGCTCTTAATGATATGTGGACTTTTTATTCCAAACTCTACTGCACTTTAAATTTCCATCCGCTGTTCCCAGTGGTCTCTTCTTAGCAAATTGGGTTACCAAGCCATTGCATTGAGCCTAAAATAAAAGCAAATTAACTCAGAATAAAAGTGGGCTTTTGAGACAATTCATTTTTGAGGAAAGGCTTGGTGGCTCATACAGTAAAGAATCTGCCTGCAATGTAGGAGACCTGAGTTCGATTCCTGGGGTGGGAAGATCCCCTGGAGGAGGAAATGGCTACCCACTCCAGTGTTCTTGCTGGAGAATGCCATGGACAGGGGAGCCTGGTAGACTACAGTCCATGGGGTCAAAAAGGGTCAGACACAACTTTTACTTTAGGACATTTAATGTGTATAACAAATATGTCTTTAAATTCATTGAATGAGTATTCTGGAGTTCTTTTCATCTACTTACTGGTGTTGAATAGTATGAATTTCTGGATAATTAATCTCAGGATAAGTTGTTACTATACTACTAGAGCTAATAAAATTAATACTGAATTATCTTTAACCAGTCCACAGAAACCTGTTTAATTCTATGCTCTGGGCATCAGGGAAACAGAAGTGAATAAGATGTGGTCCCACGTCCCCAAGGGCTTGGCAAGATATAATTGTACATATAAAAAAGACGCCATGAATCTTAGTCTCAGGATTGTGCCACTGAAAATAAATGTTATAAGAATCAATAGAACCAAAGGTCAGATTCAGAGAATAAGCAGTGATGGACCTTGAACATTTCCCAAATACTTTAGAGTTAATGAAATGTCCCACCTGGCCAGACGTTTATAATGGGAGTGTTAATGGATGATCACCACCCGACCACAGAGATTTAGGCTTGCTTCCAGCATCCCAGCAAAACAGCCCTTTTCACCCAGGACCATTTGGTATTACAAAAGAGAGGTGATGGCTTGTGATTTATTGACATTCCTTCATTTTGCATCTGGCTCTGGGCTTCTGAAACTTGTGGAAAGATCAATGACCTCAGGGTTTAGGGAGCAGAGCTATAATCCCAGATCCATCACTAACTTCCTGTTTAACCTTTGGTCAGTAATTGAACCTGGTTTTTCCTCAATAACATGAGAATAGTAGAGAATATTATCTAAGGACCCAGCTAACTCTTTTTATAATGTTTCACTGTTTAAAAATGCATGCTTGTGATTAATGGGCCTTTATTTTCTTTAGTTCTCTTTCCCTAAGATGTGAACATAATATACACTCAGTCAGTGTATGAATTCTGCTTTTTCCAGTGTGGCTCTTCGGGGGCTATCCTTGACACCATTTGCTGTTTTGAGTTTTCAGCAAAGAGTTGAAATTCGGGCTCCCCTGGCTAGTCATCCTCTCCAGTTGGCAAAAGTCTTCCTGTGGACTTGATGGTTGCCTAGAGTAACAAAATATTAGGGACAGAAGCATGCTCAGGGACTCGACTGTATAAGTGACTCAGATCTGAGAGGCCTTTTCCAGCTCAAAGGGAGCCCGTACTTAGTGGAGCGGCTATTTGTCTATGCCTGTCTGCGCTGCTCTTCTGACTTAGAGGTGTCTAGGGTTTTGCTTACAGAAACCAGCCTTGAAACCTGCAGGGGAGTTATATGGTCAGAAGACAGTCTTCTTTATTCAGCATGTATCACGCCTGAGAGATCACTAGGAGTAAATATAAGCAAGATGAGGAGACCCATTGTGGGCTTTTGAGGAGCACATATCAAGGACATAATAACTCAGTAAAAATTCACTGTTAGAGCCACTATTCAAAGCCAGTTATCTCTTTTGAGTTAGGAGAACCCAGTGAAGGAAGGACTCCCCAAAATCAATACCCTTTTCCTTCCCTCTATTGGAGCCAAACATTTCTAACTATGCTCTGAGCTAAAATGTGAATTAAAAAAAAAAAAAATTAAGAAAGTTCTGTTCCTAAACTCCTTGAGTCTGAGGTCATCCTCTCGCTCTTCCATAGTCTCCATGATACCAATTACTCAGGCTTGTTAAGGGAGTTATTAGCATCCGGATTGATGTCTTTTGCTTCTAGTCAGCGTTGCCTGGAGTAAGAATTAGAAGAGGATTAGCCAAGCCTTGCCTGAAGTCCTTTCTCTTTAGCTGTTTAGGTTTCATTTTAATTATGTGTTTGTCTGGCATTGTTTCTCTACCCAGTGCACGTTCTTCCCACTTGCATTTGAACAAATTCATCGTGGTAATGATCACAGTTATCAGCTATTACTTTTTATCCTGATTGAATACTTAACTGAGTGTCATTATGATCATGAACTGACTTTGGTTTGGACCTTGTGATTTGTAATGAATATTCTTTTTGACGGATTGCAAACATAGTCCTAAACTCCAATGGTTTAAGGTAGGCAGTCTTACCCCCATAACCACAGCAGCTGTTTGGAAACACAGCTTCAGATCACTTGTTTGCAAATGTCTTTTTCCGTACAACCCTGTATGGAGTGGAACCCATATACGTTACTTGACATGTGAAACACATGTGACCCGGGCAGATGATTCGGCTGACCTTGAAAACTACAGCTGTTTAGTCACTTTAAAAACAACGCAATACAAGTGATTTACTAGGCTTGGGCTTAAACCATATTATGCTGACTGATGGGAATTCTAACCCTTCACAGAGGGGGGAAAAAAGTATAAGACAATGGAATTGTGTCATCCTGGGTGTTAATGTTGCCATTAATTTTAAAACATCTCTTTACAAAAGGTACAAAGAAGACTGCTTAATGTTACCAGCAAAAAAAAACCAATAATATCCATATGGCTTTATTTTGCTTTATTTTTTAAAAATGTAAGGAAGAAGTCCAACTTTTAACTTTGTTTCTTCTCCATCCAAATCAAGAGCAGGGGCTTCCCTGGTGGTCCAGTGGTTAAATCCATGATTCTACTGCAGGGGGAGTGGGTTCCATCCCTGATAGGGGAACTGAGATCTTGCATGCCACTCTGTGTGGCCAAAAAAAAAAAAAAGAGCAGTCTATAATCTTCCTAAAAGATCAACACTTCTTTACTTACTATGTTTCCTGCTTAGGGTTTACATGGTGGAGGATTAATATTCTCTTCCAAGGCGGCCCTACATGTGTTCCAATTGCTATATATAGACACTATTTTAGCAGAATTTTATTCAGTGAGTGAAAGAGACCTGAAAAATTATGCTTTAATCAAGACAGAAATTTATATTTCTTTCCTATAAAAGAGACCCAGAGGGGGGAGTCCAGAACTGGAATGAAAGCTCTAAGACCATTAGGGACCTATGGTTCCTTTAGATTCCTCCATCATCCCTAGATTATGGGGTTTGCCTCCATGGTCCAAACTGATTTCCAGAACTCTGGCCATCACATCTAAATTGCCACCAGCAAGATGATGAAGACAAGCACACACCTTCCTTTAGAAGAGACTTCCTAGAAATGCCATGTAATGCCTCTATTTACATCTCCTTGACTCAGGTCCCATTACATGCCACTTCTAGCTGCAAAGGAGACTGGGAAATAAAGTATTTTTTCCTGCTGCTGCTGCTGCTAAGTCGCTTCAGTCATGTCCGACTCTGTGCGACCCCATAGACGGCAGCCTACCAGGCTCCCCTGTCCCTGGGATTCTCCAGGCAAGAACACTGGAGTGGGTTACCATTGCCTTCTCCAATGCATGAAAATGAAAAGTGAAAGTGAACTCGCTCAGTCGTGTCCGACTCTTAGTGACCCCATGGACTGCAGCCTATCAGGCTCCTCCGTCCATGGGAGTTTCCAGGCCAGAGTACTGGAGTGGGGTGCCATTGCCTTCTCCTGGCAGTCCCCTAATTTGAAGATTCCAATCTCCTTTAAGTAAACGAACCCTTACCCGGCCTCTCTTCCTTGTCCTCTCAGTTTCTGTCAAATTCTTTGCCATACTCTTCTTATATACCTCTTAGGAGAACCCCATCCACTTCCTTATCAGAACTCCTGGGGGAAAAAAAATCCCACGTCACAGTGCTTCATGCTGGAATTCCGATAAAGTCAAGAGCATTCACGTCAGCTAGACCCTCAGTTTCACCTGACATTTCATCCTCGTTCTGCTCCCTGTCTCAGCCCCACTGGTGCTTATTCCAAACGTCATCCCCCTTTCTCAAGCCTCCTGAACCAGCAACTGCTCATCAGCTTTCAGTAAATGACTTCAGTTTTTGCTCAATGAAGAAACACACCGTCAATATGAATACAATGCTAAATTTCTGATTAAAAAAAACAACATAATGCAGCAAGCAACAAAGATTTACTGTATAACACAGGGAACTATAGTCAATATCTTATAATAACCTGTAATGGAAAATAATCTGAAAAATTATGTGTATACGTATAACTGAATCACCTTGCTGTGTACCTGAAATATTGTAAGTCAACTATACTTCAATTATATATATATATATATATAAATTATTTTTAAAAAGGAAAAAAGAAACTCACTGTCAGGACAGGAGCTTTCCCAGCTTTTACATCCTCTTCCTGCCATCCAGACCCAGCCTTTTCTTCCCTGTTTCCAGTCTCGGCAGTTGTGTCCCTTTTCCTTCCTGCTCTAAGTCAACCTCTGCTTCTGTACACTTGGTCTTTTCTCCTCCCAGCACCTCCAGGTAGGTCCTTGCTCCATCGATTTCCTTTCTTTTTCTCAAGTCTTTGATTTCTTCACTTCTTCCGGCTCTTTCCCTATTTATGTTCTCTCAGTCTTAAAAACAATACAAAACCAAACAACAGCAAGGTCTGGGAACACCTCCTTTACTGATCCTTTAGTAGGTTCTAGGCAGTCAGGCTGCCCCACGTCCTCATTTCTCAGACTCCTCAGCCTGTTGGAGTGGGACTTTCTCACAGACCGTCTGTTCCCACTGCTCTCACCACGGTTCCAGTGGGCTCCCACTTACCTTCTCCCTGCTTACCTTAGAGGCTTTCCTCTGACACTGTCTGCTCATTCACTTACTCAGTACATCTTCATTCATTGCCTTCGTACTGGGCCATTCTCTTCCGGGTGATGCCACGGTCTTCTTGCTGCTCTGAATACTTCTCCATCTTTCATGATTGATCTTCCTCCCCTTCTGCCGCAGCGCCCCACCCCCACCCTGCCGCTGCCTTAAGCGTGAGTCTTCTGGATGTGATTCGTTGCTTTTCTCATTCAGTGCATTCTCTAGATGTTTTCATACGCTTCAGTAGTTGTATTGCCCATCCTGTGAAGGATCCCAATACCTGTTGATATTCCATTATTTTCAAAACTGGATTCATCTATTTCTTTGCAAATCTGTTTTTCCTGTCTCCGTTAGAAGCACTTTTATCCTAGAATGGAACGTGGAGACCAAACACCCATACAGTTGTCAAAAATATATATATTGGGGGCACTCCTACTGTAGTCCAAGGGAGAGCCGGTAAGTGCCTGGACTTGAGAAATATTATTGAGCTGGAGAGGAGAGGACAGGTTTCAGAGACGTTTAGAAAGTAAAATAAAACCATGGATGGATGTATGGTCTCCAAGTTTACCCAGTTGGTGTGTAGCATTTTATTTAAAAATATGGTACAGAATTGAATTGAAAATAGAAGTAGTATTTTATGAAAATGCTGAGATACATACACACAACGACCATTTTGCCATGTATTTCTTACTATAAATAAAACTTGAGAACCACTTTCTTAAACAGTCTTTCTCTGGTGTACTCTCCTTAGCTCTGCCTTCCAGGGCACAGCCAGATTGTAGTTGAAAAATGAGACATTCAGCAAATGTCATAAAACCCTCTATCAGTCACGAGATGAAACTGAATCTCCTCAGCACAAGGCCCCTGCCCCGCTATGCATCATGCCTCCTCTCTGGGCAGCCCCTGGCACCTGACTCTTTCAGTAGCAGAGGCCTCTTCCACCCACACGCACACCATGTCTCACAGCTCTCTGCATCTGTCTGTTCTCTTCTCCTCATCTGGAACTCACTTTCCTCTCTTAATTTTCTGCTTACTTCCCCTCATTCTTTGGGTGAGGTGACACTTGAAATCTAAGTCCTGTTCCCTTCTCCAGGTGGAACCAGGCCCTTCTCCTCTGTCTTCCCATATCCCTGTACCTACCTCTAGCGTAACTCTGACCTCTAGTAGAACCTCTGCTGCTGCTGCTAAGTCCCTTCAGTCGTGTCTGACTCTGCGACCCCATAGACGGCAGCCCACCAGGCTCCCCCATCCCTGGGATTCTCCAGGCAAGAACGCTGGCGTGGGTTGCCATTTCCTTCTCCAAAGTATAACCTCTAGGATGACTCTAATGAAATATAGTCGTCTATGCCTTTGTATTCTCAAACAGCCACCCAGCACAATGTCAGTTCAATGCTGTGTCTTCACAGTGTGTGGGCCTAAGATGCCATTGTGCTCCACTTGTGTGGTCCAGTAGACCTAGACCCCAGAAAGTCCTCATATATTTCTTCTCAGGACTTCTTAAAATGATAAGTAAGGAGACCTCAGAAGCAGAACATAGGGCAGTTGATGCCAACAGTGAAAATCTTTTTTTTTTTCCCTCACACAGGAAGGAAAAGTGGGATGACACTGTACTTGCTATACCCTTTGATAGGAGTGAATAGCTTGAAAGAAGTGGGTGATGGATGGTCTCCATTGTCACACTCCTGAATCAGAATATGAGAAGCAGTGCCATTACTGGCCTGTGGTTCCATTGGCCAATATGGTAAATAACTCAGGTGGTTCTATAAAGGGGCAGGTTTTCGTGAAAAGGATAAAACTCCTTAGATTTGTTCTGAGTGGCATTTAAGAGTAGCCTTCCTCATGGTTGGAGAAGGCTGGGCTCTCATCCCGTGGTCACCAGTGAGTCTCTGAGCACAGTATGTATTCCGCCTTGTGGAAATACTAATGCGGAATGTCTGGCATCTGCCAGCGTACAGCTCTGTGCCAAGTGTACCTTGGAGCATTTCTGTGATGAGTGTAATGAGTTTTTTCCTTCTGATTTGGGCTGTGCTTTCATTCCTGCCCCCCAGTGTAAGACTAGATCTCTTTGATACCTTTTTTCATACTCTGGCTACCCTACCCCTCCACTTTCCTCCTCCTCTTCTTGAGAGGAGAAGGATGACTCCACTGAGCCTTCCTTTTGTGCTTTGGGCCAATTCTGTTGAGTTGTTTTATGGTCTTGAACTTAGAGCTGCCTCAGCACTCAACACTAGCCCCTGGCCTGTGAGTCTAATGAGAAAAGCAAAATGACCTCAAGTAAAAGGAAGTGGTTTATGTTGTGGAGAGAAACTTGGAAGGATACACCACCAAGAACACAAGGGACTCTGTTTTCCCTACTGTCTACAGCTGGGTTAACACATTTCAAAATAACCAGTCAATTTAGCTAATTCCATCAAATGGCTAGTCAATACAGTCAAGAGGAAGGGAAAATAAACAAATGGTTTTTTGAATGACTGGCTTAGCTTTGTGTAGCCTTGATCTTAGTCATTTCCAGGGAATAATTTCAACTCATAAGGAAATGCAGACTACTGCAGGTTAGTTCAATACAAAAATACTTTTAAGAAGGTATTCATATTCAGCACATATTTGTTTTTCCAGAGGGTCATTAAAACAGGTAGAAATGATATAATGGGCATTGAAACTTGGATTATATTGGGTTGGCCAAAAAGTTTGTTTGGGCTTTTCCATGACATCTTACAGAAAATCCCAATGAATTTTTTGGCCATCTCTGGGAAAGTAAGGTTAAACATCACTAGCAGGAGCTCACTTCTTTCTTTTTCATTCTACCACTATTCAAATATCTCTTCTCCCCACTTCTTTCATTTTATTGTTTGTTCTATCCCTCCTCTTTAAACCTTGGTAATAGTAACACAAACTCTTTGCCAAGCACAGTACTAAGACTTGACATACACGATCACAGTTAATTCTCCCCACAGCCCAAGAAGTAGGTAGAATGGTTCCATCATTCCACGGAAAAGAAAACAGGATATTTCTCTTAGTTGGAAACTCTGGAAAGGTGTAGAGCTAGGACTCAAACCTTAGCAGTTATAGTTCAGATTCCACACCCTGAACAAAATTCTGCTGTCTCTCTCACTTCATTGAAGTTCACTTTAGTTTTTTCCACAGTCGTTCCTTATTCTTATCTTCTGCACTATGCTCACCTCGCATTCCCATTTCATTATACCATCTGCTTTTTCCAATCTTATGTCTCACTTCCCTATTTCTCTGTGACCTCCCATTCCTTATCTAACATCTCTTTCCTTACCCTCTTCTCAGCTCTCTAATCCTGTGTCACTCTCCTCGCAGTCCTCAGAGAGGGCAGGAAGACTGCAGTCTCTCCCAGGCCCAGGCCCTGCCCCACCTGCCATTTTTGGCCTCTGCTTTCCTAACATCTCTCTAAGTTAGAAGTGGTGCCCAGTTTTAAGCACAAGACAAGGCAAAGATATGTTCAACAGCCTGTGTCCCTCTGCTCCCATACATGAGGAGTACTGTCTGTGATAATAAAGGGATTATAAAAAGAATTTCATTTTTGCCAGAGATCTCACAAATTAGGTTTTTGCTGAACTCCAGATAGTCTCTAGTGACTAGAAAAAGATAATGCCTCTTGCTCTGATCACTACCAGGAAGTGAACTCCAGACAGGAGATAGAAACCGACCCCAGAACTGTGAGATCCGAGATAAGTAGAATTCCTGTGTGTAATTCAATTTCAGAAATGCTGAGGGGAACACCATGTAGTATTAGAACACAATTATACTTTATTCAAGTGACCATATTTTCAGTCAGTCAGTATGGGACAGAAGAGTATCATTTCCTTGACTCAAAGCTATTTGATGACTTTTCCTGGCAACACTCTGTGAGTTCCAAGAAAGGACTCCAGATTCCCAAGCTACTGACAAAGAGCAAGCCTCGTCACACAGTAATTCACAAAAGTCTCACATCAGCATATGGTAACATTCCCATCAGATTGGCTTTCAGTTCAGTTCAGTTCAGTTCAGTCGCTCAAGAATTGGCTTGGTTATCAAAAATAACTAGGTCAAAATAGAAGTCATTCTTCCATGAATGACAGGTAAAGTTTTGAGGAATTGTCACCGTTCTAGAGAACTTTAACTTCCTCTTTTGCTTGTAGGATCTGTCTTTCTTGAGACTCTGCTGTGTGTATGCTTGCTTGCTTGCTTGTGTATCTAGTGTTTCTTTTTCTAGATTCATCTCTGCTTTTTTGTTTGTCCCTGCTTGCACGTGGCTTGCCATAGCTTCTCTAGCCCCAGTTTTACTTCAAACCACCTATAGGTGCATTTTTTTTTTGCATCTCCTAACACCTTACTTGGAATTTCTCATTTATAATTACAAGTGAATAGAACCTACACGTTTATAAATATAATTGGACAATTTTTCATTCCTGTGTATCGATGACCTGTGAGCATATGAATTGCCTGCCTTGGGGTTAGATCTCCAGACCTGCTCTATTTAACAATTTGGACATTTTTAAAAAATAATTTCTTGGTCATCTCCATGTGCCAGACCTAGGCAACACTTTTGGGATCCAGTGATAATCAAAAGAGGCTTTCTTCCTGGTCTTAGTCCTTATAATCACAGACTGGAAGTGGGGCCAGTATTAATCAAAAAATCACGGAACTGAATACAAAATTCCAAGCTGAAGTATATGATATGAAGGGAAAATTCTCTGAGAGTGGCAGTTCAGAAGAAACTCAGTCAGACTGCCCATGCTCCTGGAATCTCCTGGAAAAATAAATACTTATGTTGAGCAAACTGGGTGTTCTGAGAAGATTCCAGATGCATGTCACCAATTGAGAAGACTGAGCAGGTTTAGGCCAAAAGCTGTTTCCTCTGTTGTGCTGTTTGTGATGATCTTACTGCAGAATTTACTGGCTTTCTTCCCTCCTGCTGTCCCACCCAGAAAAGGTCTCTTTCTTTGAAAGGCAGCATTGGCTCCTCTTCCTCCACCAACAGAACTGTAACATCTTCCTTCCAGCTCCAAGGCTCTGAATTTGGACCTCCCACGTGGTGGGAGAGACTAATCCCTTAAGCCTGCTATATTCCCAAAACATTCATTCAAATTTGAAATGCCTGGGGCCTCTCGTATAGCCCTGGCTGGAGTAATTTTCGCACTTGCATTTTAAACCCTCAGAGTCAGGATTTCACCTGAAGACTTCCAACTAATTGCTGAGATGGCATAAAAAAGGATATTCAGGTTTAAAAAAATATCTGTATGAATGAGTTTGTTTCTTATTTGTTTTGCAAGATGCTTCCTTTTGGACAACTCTGCCAAGCCATTCTGAGTTGTTGTCAGGCTTGATTCCAAATATGTTGGCAAGAAAAATTCAAAGAGATGGGGAAAGATGAAGTTTACTCTTGTCTTTTTTTTTTTAATTTTTATTTTTTTAGTTAGAAGTTAATTGCTTTACAATGTTGTGTTAGTTTCTTCTGTACAACAACTTGAATCAGCTATAGGTATAATATATCCCTCCCCTCTAGAGCTTCCCTTCCATCCTCCATCCTGTCCCTCTAGGTCATCACAGGGCACTGAGCTGAGCTCCCTGTGTTATACTGCAGCTTCCCACTAGCTCTCTATTTCACACATGTTTTACTCTTGTCTTTTAACTCACCTGTACGACCACAGAGAACCAGTCCTAGAACCCTAACACAAAAATCTTAAGAACTATTTTCCCAGACTCTAAAATTCTCCTAAATCCCCATCCCAGTAATCATTCAAGGTCATAAAACCTCTTCTTGTCCCTAAGCAGTACCTTGTGCCTGAAATTCCTACTCCAGGGTTCCCTGGTAAGTTTAAGAGTGTTGTTTGATGCTGCAGCCAGCTTCTCCATGGTTTGGGAGTTGGCTGGAATACACTGCTTTGGGGTGCTGTAGTAGCTCTTGGAGGACTATTAGGACAAATTAAATTCCAAATAAGATAGCACCTGAAAGAACTTGGTCTCTTAGTGGCAGAACTAAATACTACAGGAAGGAGGGCTTAGTAATTCCTGTTCATCCCTAAATGATTAAGAGGAAGTACTTACTGTGGATCAAACTGTGTTTGGAACTGGCTTTGCACTCAAATGCAGAGCATTCACTTAGATGCACTCATCATTTGTGCACCTAGTTCTGTTTGCTTTTCTGCTTAGTTAAGCCTACGGATGTGTGTTAGTTTAAGAGAAAATGGTATTCTTAAAGTAAAGGGTACTCTTAAAGAAAAGGAGGAGGGGAATAATTCACACCTCGTAGCATCAAATTCTAGGAAAACTGATGATGGCCAAGTTTAGGCAATGATTACTACCATTATTACTCACATAGGTCTGGCATTTCTTACACGTGATCCTCATGCCCCGGCCCATGCTGGGCAAAAGCAATACAGCCTGATATAGAACAGCTTTTCCTTTGAACAATAGTTAAACATCATTTGTGCGTTTGGATCGTGTGTGGCTTTTGGGTAATAGAAACATTTTTCCTGCTGTTTAGAACAACTTTAAAAAACATATACATATATGCACTTACTTTATATACTACGTATTTTTATACATTATAGGATATAGGTACATATATATTTTGGTAAATGGTTTTATTTCCCATAGATCTTTATGATGGGTATACTGAATAACCTATCATCTATGGAATTCCTTTTAAAAATCTTCATTGGGGATGGATTTATTCCAGGGAGAATAGGTTACATGTAAAATACAAGGAGCACATAATTAAAATAATAATAACTTGCATTGAGAGCTTCCTGTACAGGTGCCAGGCTGTGCTCTCTGCCTGCGTTGTGAATCCTCCCTTTCCTCCACGTGAGGTTCAGCTCTGTCTTTATCTCCATGATACAGATGAGACCCAGAAACTTACAGGAGCAATTTGAGGGTTTAGACAGTATTTGGGGAGTTACAGTAAAAAGTAAACAGAAAAGTCTCCTTCAGGTTTTGTAAATAGGCTTTCCCCCCATCCCCAACTTGTCAAATATAATTTCCTCCTCTCCTTTCAACTAAAATAAGGGCCCACAGTCTGTACATTGTAGAACCAGGGCTCTAAAGTCACTGCCACCAAAATTCCAGGAAAGTAAAACCCAGCAATTGAGGAAAATCCATTTATTTTTCTAGATACCTCCATTAATGACATGACTAAATCACCTCGTAAAGATATTGGCTTGAGTACTCATCATCCCTCTACTAAGAAAAAACAGGAAATAACTCAGATATAAATGATGCAAGTGGCTGCTGAGTTAGGAAGACATTCTCGAAAATCCCCTCGTGCCCATAAATTGCACATTGGTGGCCTAACGTAATTTACTGTGGGTGATATTTGTAACTGGCTCTCTTATTTGAAAGATTATAAAGACTAGAGAATGGGAAGGCCAAGAAAAACCTCTTCAAATAGTAGAAGTTTATGGGAAAAAAATAAATACCACATCTCACTGGACATTGTTGGAGAGAAGCATAGAAATTTTGGCGAAAGAAACCAATGATAAAAATTATAGTTGCTAAATTAAAGCTCTCAAATTTTGTTATAAATATTTATAGAGCCAATTAGAACTGTGGAGACAGAAACAGGACTTTAAGAAATTCTAAAAGCTGTATTTTCAGAGAATCCTTAAAGGACTGGAGATTTAAACAGTGTCAAAACTTGTGATCTTCAGGAGTCATACTCAAGATGAGATTACAGATCACTAACACTGTGTTCCAGTTAAGCCAGTTCAGTCCTACTGCTGCCCAACTCATTGAAAAATATTGGCAGCTTGGACCAGCAATTAATTTTATCAGCTTCTTCAAAACTGAATCCATCTTAGGAATAACTTGAAGGTTTTACATTTTAGTTTAAAAAGTCTCCCCTAGTCCAAATGAAAACTCATGATAAGTATTTCTTTTCTTGTGTTGTAAGGAATACTTAAAACAGAGGTATCAAAGACACTTGATTTTTAAAATTTTATATGGAACTCTTGATACCATGGTCAGAGATGTGAAAGCACCGTTCAAGGGGAACTTAATTCTAACTCAAGTATATCCTTTGCTATTTATTTCATTCAAGTAAATTTTTACTCAGGAAATAAAAAATAGGTGATAGTTTTCTGCAGTTTTTCTATAGGAAGGTTTATCTAATTATTTTATCAGGTTAAGTCCTACTGTTCCGCTCTCAACAGAATCTGAATAAGGAGAAACTCTCCAAATCCAGTTTGGAAATAAAAGTATCAAAACTCCTTCAACACTTTGCACTGGACTGCATTATTTGATTTGGAAGAGAGTCAGGCCACTTCCATTTCTTGATGAAACAACTAATTCGTCTTCGGGTAAAGAAATGACTCTCTTCAGTGGCTTGGACATGTAACATTTCTATCCTGTAGCAATTACCCCTCATGCCTAGAACTGTTTTTTTTTAAATAACTGAAAATACTTTTAATAAATAATAGATGCTCATTCTTCAAAATTCAAAATGTGTTCTAGCAAGGATCAAATGTTAACAGTATCTTGGGCATTACAGAAATACATTTTATGTGTATATAAGCAAAATACGTATTTTCTAGAAACCTTTTAAAAACATAACGATAAAGTGTTTAACCGTATTAAGTTAGTATTTCAAAAGTTATCATTAGGGGGGAAAAAAGCTTCCTGCAGTTTTTTTCAGTATTGTTTTTTTCAGTTAGAACAGGATTTTGTTTTTTTAACACCTATTAAAATTGTCTTTCCGGCATATATTTTAAGTTTTTCTTAAATATATTTTAATTAATTAAATGAATATATTTATACTCATTAGAAACTCTGCATAATTTGCCTGGACATGGAATTGTGTGAGTGCAATCAGTAGGTTTCAGTTAGGGCTTAATATCATTATATAGAAGATATCTTTTAGCCTTTGCATCTCTGGCATCATGTTTTTCTTTTCTTTTTTTTTTTTTGGCATCATGTTTTTCTACCTTAATTCAGTAGATTTCTTATATCTCTAGGAAGGGTTTCTATCTAGTACATTCTTTGCAGGAGAATGTAAAATTGCATTTAAAATTCATTCATTGGGAATCTGATTTTCTATAAACCGTACTGGGAAGATGGATGTACATTTTTAGTAACTCAAGCTGGTCAATAAATCTTATAGTATTATTTTCTCATAATCCCAGCCCATCAGATGTGAACTGGGACTCCCCATTCTGCCCCCACCCATCTCGCCCTGAGCCCAATTCCAGACAAGCACTGAGAATGAGAGGAAGCCTGAAAGAGTAGGAAGAGGATGAATTTGGGAGCCTGGCAAACCTAGGTTTAAATCCACCTCCCTAATTTATTTACTGGGTAAATTCGGGAAAATCACTGGCCATCCATGAGCCTCATTTGTATGATCTGTCACATAGAATAGTGATAATATCAGGTATTATTGCAAAGGTTAAATGAGACCATATTGGAGAGTGCCAAAAACATCCTTCTACTTGAAAATGGGCATTCCCTCATCCACCTTATTTTTTCTCTAAGATTAAAAATGTGTTTTTTCTTACATTTTCCAATTTCCTATCTTTAATGGTATATATATATTCTGTAATAAAAACCTACATTTTCACATCTCTTTAAAAAAGCAAAGACGTCTATAAAATAACAGCAACAACAAAAAGTAGCTTCTGGATACGAGTATTTTATTTTTTTCCCAACTTTTAATTGTTAAAGGGGAAAGGTCTCTAACAGGGCAATCTGAAGATCTCTGTTAAACATATCAAGTATTTAAATTATAACCCCAGGTTGGTCAGTCTAACTAGGCAGATCATTTGTTTTGACGTGACTTATATATCATCTTTTAAATAATTTACATTAAATCTGCATTTTTCTTGCCTGTCTACTTGCTTGCAAGTTGCTGCAGGTTAGACTTTATTGAAGCCAAACTTTGTCAAAGTCCAGGACACCTAGATATATCAACTTTATATACTCAGTGCTCAAAAATTCTTGCTTAAGACACATAAAGCGCTGTTACAGGCAATCATTTCATTATTAAACTAATTTTAACAGTTGAATTATCATGAAGATTAACATTCAAAGCACTACCCATCTTTTTTTCTCTTTAAGCAGGCTAAGGAATAACATTCCTTGATTTTTCTTGGTCTTGTTTTGTCTTCCCTGAGGATACAATTTAAAGTCTTCTAGTTCATCTGGAAAAGTCACTTGGTGTGAACTAACAGGCTGTTAGGGCAAGAACGGATCTCACTGATCATCAATGCAAGGTCCAGCTTTAGAGACAAGGCTAGTGACTCAGTCCAGTAGTCAGTGGTCACAGCCGGTCAGTGGCCAGAACTCACATCACCTGACCCACAGCATCTGTAGACTTCTACAGAACTAGCCATCTAGGTTAAGGATAAGAGAAGAATTATTTTCTCTTTACCAGTAGAAAATTAGGCTAGTAAAGTCATAAAAACGATATTTCCCTTTTATAAACCATAGAGGAGTTCCTTATGGCTCCTCTTTTTCTTTTTTGAATTTCTGATCTTCAAGACATGTGGCGAACCTCTATAATAAAAGTGAAAGTATTTGATCATGAGTGAGTTGAAGTACCTTTGCCTAATTCTGCTTTGCTTGCCAGCTTCAGGGATGGAGGTACATGCTGTGACAAGCAGCGAACCAACATCATCAACCTTGGAGAATTCTTGTACCTCCCCCAAGTTCAAGGCCTGCCAATTCATTCTTGATTGTTGTTGTTTAGTTGCTCAGTTGTATCCGACTCTTTGTGACCCCATGGACTGTAGACCACTAGGCTCTTCTGACCATGAGATTTCCCAGGCAAAAATACTGGAGTGGGTTGCCATTTTTTTCTCCAGGGGATCTCCCCGACCCAAGGATACTAAGATCTAAATTGGTAGGGGCATCAAATAGTTCTTTACAAAATGTCAATTGGAGTGAAATAATTGTAAACATGCTAGAAGCACTTAAATAGATGCTCATTTGCAGAATTAGGTAGAATACTGGGAGTGTCCTTTGTTTTATCACTTTGCAATGATATGAGTAGTATAAGACACAATGTTTTGTCGTACTATGCTAATTACTTTGATTGAGTACTTACCATGTTCCAGGCATATCTAAGCTTTAATGAACACATTATCATTTAATCTTCTCAATTACCCTTGGAGATAGGTAGTGTTACTGGTTGTTCATAGGAGGATGTGTGGTTTACTTTAACTCTCACAAGGATGTAGGTGGTGGAGCTGGAGGCCAGACTGCATGTGGCTGACTCAGTAACCTCTTAATCCCTATGCTAAATCAATTTCTCTGCTCATGCTATAAATCTCCTTCATCCTTTAGTTGATTTATTGATGGTGACATTTAAATTTAGTTGTCTTCAAAATGGAACTCTTACTGTAAAAGGGAATCAAATTGACTGGAGTTTGAATTTGAATAAATGTTGGGAGATAACTGAAGATGAGCGTTCTAGGAAGGATAGGGGAGGGAGAAAAAAAGGAAGAGAGGGAAACAAAGGAAGAGATGAGGGGAAAGAAAGGGAAGGAAAAGTAACTTAGTGCCTCTCTAGACACTAAGGGTTTTTTTTTTTTTAATGAATATAAATTTTAGAACATGTTTCCCAATCCTACTTTATTTATATTCCCGTGTAACCCCCCAGTAATCCATTACTTCCAGATCATTTTTATAACCATTATGAAATACTTTTTATTGAAAAAAAAAATCTTCCAGATTCCTCAAGCAAATACCTTCAAGAAAGACTTCTGAGGCTTGAAAAACCGACTTTTTAAAGATTCTATGGAAGATCTTTTAATTGCGGTGATCACTGCAAGAAATTTTGGTCCTCGTGATAGGAGAAGCAAAGTGTTTAAAAATAATCAATGAGGTGAAAATATACATTAGGAAAGTGTTAGTACAAAACTTTTCTCAGACCCCCCTACTCTGCTTAAAAGCCACTAAATGATGTGGTTTCTACACAGAAAGGGCCCACCTTTAGGCAGAACTTAGCCAGAAGGCAAGTCATTTAGTCACTAACTGCCTGAGATCAGGTTTTCCCCCAATAAAACTGTGAAAAGTTTTATTTTTCAACTGTCTAAACAGGAAGATTACAACCTCAAGTTTGCTTTGATATGGAAATACTACACAGTCCCGGACAATTGTAAGCCTGCTGCTAAGCTGCTAAGTCACTTCAGTCCTGTCATGGCAGCCCAGCAGGCTCCCCCATCCCTGGGGTTCTCCAGGCAAGAACACTGGAGTGGGTTGCCATTTCCTTCTCCAATGCATGCAAGTGAAAAGTGTAAGTGGAGTCGCTCAGTTGTGTCTGACCCTCAGCGACCCCATGGACTGCAGCCTTCCAGGCTCCTCTGTCCATGGGGTTTTCTAGGCAGGAGTACTGGAGTGGGGTGCCATTGCCTTCTCCAATTGTAAGCCTACGTGACCTCATTTGTGATTAAAATTGAAAGAGGAAGAAATATGAGGTTGGAGAGCTTAGAGGCTGAGAAGAAAGGAAACTAAATTTGGAGCCTGCTTATATGTAGGAAAAGATGTAGTAAAATAGAAAACTAAAGACGAGAGAAAGTAATCATAAAAATTTCTAAGGAAACAAGTGGAAAACTAAGTTGAACTCATTTACCTTCCTTGTGTGCTATGTGCTAAGTCGCTTCAGTCGTGCCCAGCTCTTTGCGACCCTGTGGACCGTAGCCCACCAGGCTCCTCCGTCCATGGGATTCTCTAGGCAAGAATACTGGGGAGGGGGTTGCCATTCCCTTTTCCAGGGGATCTCCCTGACCCAGGGATGTGAGTACACGCTTGCACATTTACCTTCCTTGTACATCAGGAATTCTTTGACTTTGTCATTTTATCATAGTTACTTTTGCTATCTCTTACCATTTTCCCTGCAGTTATTATCAACCCAGTATTCAGTCAGTCACATGAGTTTCGAGGCTTGTACAAAAACAGCTGGGTGGGTCCAGTTTGGGAGTCTGTGTCCCTAACCTGAAAGTAGGTATGTCACCAAAAAGTCAGGCTGGCCTTAAGCACCCCAAGCTAACCACACCCCATGGGTCCTTGGAAGAAAACAAGGAGATAATTAGAAAGCTGTCTGAGGTCAGAAGAGAGCCCCTGGAAGTATGATAATTACAAGAACATTGAGACTCTCTGTCAGTTAGCCCCCAGAATACCAAGTTAGATTCTGAGGGAAAATCCAAGATGAGTAGGACAGACTGGCCTTCTGGAGCGTGTAGAGTGGCCAGAGACGTCAGGTCATCTTCTCTTCCACTTGGCCAATATATCAGCAAGGTCCAGCATGTACTCACTTGAAACTTTCATTCAGAAGATGATGTCTTTCTTCAAATCAGTGTTTTTCAGAAAGAAGCCCAGTATATAACTCTGTGTAACACAGGGGACTGCTCGAGATGAAGCGAGGCCAGGGGCCATGAGACCCACCTTTCTGCCTCTTTACCACGTTTACTTTCTAGGACAAGAGCCCTCAGGAACTGCCTCTGAACCAACAAAACACCAAAAAACAAGATCCTGAAGTTGTCTGTAGTCCTGATTTTGTTAATGAGAGATTATTATGGCTTTGTGACTTGGACAAATTATTTTACCTCTCTGGGCCTTATCAGTGAATTACAGGTATCACCTAAAGTACTTTTAAAAGGTGGTTTTTGGTGGTGAACATCCTGAAATTGCCCTCACAACTTACTTGGGCAAGCAGGTTAGCTACAGAAAAGAACTGAAAGATTATATAGACTGTGGTGTAATTTACTTTGGGGGATATTTCACTGTAAGTGCAAGTAAATTATTACCTAACTGTGAATTTTCAAGTAATAGCATTTGTAGGAAATGTATTTTATTAGGAATTTAAAAATCACCAAATAGGTTGTCCTTTTAGTCTACCAGTTATATTGCATTTTCCTCCTACCTGTAAATCCTGAAACTTCTGAAATTTTCCTCCTGCCCCATAAGTAAACTACCCACTTACAGTATGTATAAACTTCTTGTACTTATAGATGGAGAAAGATTCTTTCTGATTTTACAAGTAGAACATGTATGTATAGGTATAGTTTTTACCTTCAAAGGAACAAAGTTTCCCTTTAAAGGAATCTAGCTGAAACTCCAGTACTTTGGCTACCTGATGCGAAGAGTTGATTCATTGGAAAAGACTCTGATGCTGGGAGGGATTGGGGGCAGGAGGAGAAGGGGACGACCCAGGATGAGATGGCTGGATGGCATCACAGACACGATGGACGTGAGTCTGAGTGAACTCCGGGAGATGGTGATGGACAGGGAGGCCTGGCGTGCTGCGATTCATGGGGTCGCAAAGAGTTGGACACGACTGAGTGACTGAACTGAACTGAACTGAACTGAGTCAGACTTTTGCTGTCTTCAGAGAATGACTATTTCCTTGGCCCTAAGATGTAAATCTGGTAAAGGTTTTTACTTTTCTGACAGAATCACATCAAGGAATATTATTACTGCTTCAGTTCCTATAATCATTTATTGAGGATAAGAATGTTGGCTTTTCATTTCAAAATGTTTACCAGTTGAAAAAAGTGCAGACACTTTTACCTGTTAAAGGATACAGATAGATATCTGTGTACATGTTATATGTATACAACAGAATATATATTTCTGAAAAAGATCAAGGAACAAAATTTTCACTGAAAAAAATGTTTTTCTAATTTTCTAATTCTTTCAAAACCAATTTCTAGCCTTCTGGACTATAGCTTATGACAAAGTAGTGTTAAGAACTTCAGTACTCTGATTTTTGGTTTACCTTTTTCATTACAAAATGAATATATATCCAAAGTGAAATAAGTCAGAGAGAGAAAAACAAATATCATAGATTAATGCATATATATGGAATCTAGAAAGATGGTACAGAGGACCTATTTGCAGGGAGGCAGTGGAGTCAGAACAGACTTGTGGTCACAGTGGGGGAAGAAGAGGGTGGGATGAATTGAGAGAGTAGCATGGAAATATATAAATTATCAGATATATATAAAACATATATCTGATGATTTATTTATATATATAAATTCAAATTATCAGATATATATGTAAAATTATCAGATATATATATGAAACACATATATGATAATTTATCTATAAATCATCAGACATATATGTTAAACATATATATATATGCTTTACATAGATATATATGTAAAACAGATAGCCCATGTGTGCAAATTTGCTGTATGATGCAGGAAGTTCAAATCAGTTGCTCTGTGACAACCTAGAGGGTTAGGAGGTGGGAGGGAGATTTAAGAGGGATGGGCATATGTATACCAATGACTGATTCATGTTGACATATAGCAGAAACCGACACAATATTGTAAAACAATTATCCTCCAATTAAAAATTTTTAATGAATGTATATCTTAAAAAGTCTGTATTTTCAACCCAAGGAGATATTATAACAACCATCTTTTTTTTTTTTTTTTTTAAATTGGCTGCCCAGTGCTGTTTTCAGGATCTTAGCCCCCAGCCTGGGATTGAACCCATGCCCCTCAGCAGTGAAGTTGTGGAGTCCTAACCACTGCATTGCCAGGGAATCCCCTCAGATTTTCAATTCAAGAAGTAAATTAACTCCACCAGCCCAGAGTGTAGATCCCAATCCACCCCCCACCCCCATTCCTGAGTTCTTTAACTAGACTCAGTTTGCAGGACATGACTTGACTTTATATATAGCTACACTGAGACATACGGCTAAAGAAAGCTCTTAGGCCAGCCATCACCTCAAACTTCTAAAGCAGTAGGATCACTTAACAGGAGTATAACCTTTGGCATTAATTACATCAGTGCAAGTTGCAACTGCTTCATCTTTTCCCAGCATCTCCAGCTGTTGCCCTTAGAAGAATGAATGTCTCTGCCAGCCTGACCATTCATGGGGCTACATCTGTATACATTTTGTGTTTCTCAACTGTGGAAATTTACTCCTCTTTTGCCCTTATAGTCCTTCCCCAACCCTGCTCCCCTCTAAGATGGATCGGGGTTTCCAGGATCCATTGTCATCAGTTTTGTAACTTATATTTCACACTTGCATGTTTCTAAACATAAATGCAAGTAGGACAAAACTGAGGCCTGAGAAAACCTCAGCTTTTCTGTAGGAGCCATGAGACACTGACCTTTTTGCAAGAAGAACAAGAAAAAAGAAAAATGTTTCTCTGTCCTTTGGGAAAGCTTCCTTGAGGTTCTCCCTGTCTCTAGTTACCCCTCCTGCATGTAACTGTCAGAGTAATTTTTTCCTGAAATGCAGTTCTGATTGTATCTGTCTCCTGCTTATATTCATCAGAGTCCTCAGTGTCTTCCAGGGAAGATTTAGACTTCTTTACCTTCCAGTGTCCTGACAGAATGGCCGAGGGCTTTAGTATCAGATGCATCTGATCTCCAGTTGTGGCTCAGCCCAGGTATACAACCTTTCTAGGTCTTCTGTTTCCTCGTCAGAATGATGGAGCAACAGGTGCTGTTAGAAGATTATTGGAATAATCATAGAAGATAGCAATTATAAGAAGTCTGGTACCAAATAAAGGCTTCCCTGGTGGCTCAGATGGTAAAGAATCTGCCTGCAATGCAGTAGAACAGGGTTCGATCCCTGGGTCAGGAAGACCCCCTTGGGGAAGAGAATGGCAACCCACTGCAGTATTCTTGCCTGAAGAATTCCATGGACAGAGGAGCTTGCTGGGCTACAATCCACGGGGTCACAAAGAGCTGGACAAGACTGAGCGACTAACACACACAAATAAATGCTCAGTTAGTATGAATGCCTTTCTTCCACCTTCCCCTCAAGGTCTGCTTACACTGAAAATTTTTCAGGCTCCTTCTTTCCATCCTGTTCTTCCCTGGATTCTAGCCCACAGTTTGTGGTTTCCTGATGAAGCTCTCTTCTCCCATAACTCTGTAGCTTTTGCATAAGCTGTTCCACCTCCCTTGGAAGTCTTCCCACCCTCACCTCTTACAGAAAACAGAGGGTCCCTCCTTGCCCTTTAAGATGGCAATTCCTGGCTTCCTCTTGAGTTTAAGCTTTTCTCCTCCATATTTCCATATAATCATGCACACACCTCTTTCATTGTATAACATCCCAACATTAGTTGTATTACCAGTTTTCTCTAATGTGCCAGTTCCTCCTGAGGCTGAAATCTGTGTCTTACTCACCTATGAAGCTCCAGCCCCTGCACTCACTACCTAACTGGTTGAAGGATTGCATGAATAGCCCAGAGAACTGAGTAAATATGGTTTTGAAAAAGTATCAGAGGCTGCTGATTAATTAATGTGAAAAGCAATACACCCACCCCCTAGAAGAGCAAAAGTGTTGAAGGCAGAAGACTAGACAGTTTGTAAATCGCAGGATTTCTGTCTGCAGGAAATCTTGGAAAATGCAACCAAGCTGAAAGAGCTTCAGCTTTCCTTCAGGAAGTGGTTACTGTGGGGCTGGGACATATGTGAGAAGAATACCAGCATGTCATGAGAAACACATGCACCGAAGAGCTATGCTTCTGATACCCTTATTCTCAAATCAGAAATATTACCGGCTTTCAGGGACAAAAGGGAAGTAGCGTGTGTCCCCAGTGTTTGGCTTCCTTCTTGCCATGGACACTGTTAACAATGAGATTTTCTGGGACTTCTCCTTAAACCTTATTAGGGTTGATAAGGGTGATCACTTGTGCGTAGCATGGCACCTGGCACTGGGGATAATTTAAATCCTCTGCGGTTAGCTGCTCCCTCCAGAGGATCCTGGGTCATATGGATGGTTTCAGAAGAAGCATCTATGCTATTAATTACGTCCAGTGGTTCCTAAGGGTTGGTGTGTTTTGTTTGAAAAGTTTTCCGCTAAAACGCCCCCCACCCATTTTTGTCTCACTTAATATCATAGATACCAGTTCAGTTTCCAATCTATTTGAACTTTTCCCTCTTGAAAACCTCTTAGGGTTTATTATTCCCAGCACTACAAATAATTTTTTTTTTCTTCAGATCCAAATTCCTTCCATCACAGTTCTTTCACAATAACTTCTTTTGTTCTGGCAAATTGTACACAAACTCCAGAAAACCCCCAGTTTTAGATCCTAATCCAAAAGGTCACATCATCAAAGCAAACATCAAAATCCTTGCACCAGAGGATATGGAAAATTGTATGGACCTTTGGCCTCTAGGCAAAGGTACAGGAGAGCTGGAATATGGGCAGGAAAGAAAGCCTGTCAGCTCCCCTTTTGCCTTCAGTTAATGCGTAAATCTCTGTACTTACTTTAAGGCAGGCTAGGGAGACCAGTGGTTCCAGATGGCCTGGGACAGAAGAGCTTCCTGTCATGTGGGCTAAAACTAGGAAAGTCTTGGGCAAATTGAGACAACTTGATCCCCTTATCTACCCTTCGCTGCTTATGTTTCTCTCTCTCCTCTCCCCTTTTAGTCCTCTTTCCTTTGAAACCATGTATTGAGCTTCATTTCTTCCTGATTCTGCTGCTGCTGCTGCTGAGTCGCTTCAGTCGTGTCCAACTCTGTGCGACCCCATAGCCGGCAGCCCACCAGGCTCCGCTGCCCCTGGGGCTCTCCAGGCAAGAACACTGGAGTGGGTTGCCATTTCCTTCTCCAATGCATGAAAGTGAAATGTGAAAGTGAAGTCACTCAGTCGTGTCTGACTCTTCGCGACCCCATGGACGGCAGCCCATCAGGCTCCTCCTTCCATGGGATTTTCCAGGCAAGAGTATTGGAGTGGGGTGCCATTGCCTTCTCCGCTTCCTGATTCTAAATATGTGCAAATCTTCAAAGATCTTGGACAAGCACATCCTTCAGAGAAAGCTGTGCTTGCAGTAAATATTTCCACGTGAGAGAGCAGGAAAGCATGTTGGTGTCCCTTGTACAAGCTCTAATCGATGGGTCATGACTGGCTGGGATAAAAGGTTACTGTTTTCTTGCAGATCTTTCCAGAGAGTACTATGGCTACTTTTCTGCACCATGCTCTTTTTAACTTAGCAATATATCTTGAAGCTCTTCTGTATGTGTCTTTAGTCTTAGTCTTACTACCTGGCACATAATATTTCCCTTTGTGTGTGCAATAATCCATTTAACTCTATTGATAGACCTATAGACCATTTCCAGTTTTTTACTACTACAAATAACCTTGAGAACTTCCTTCTGCCTGAACAATTCTGTGCCCTTTTGTGAGTATGTTCATTGAATACATGTTTGGCAGTGAAATTGCTTCTAAAATACTTGCAGATATTGCCAGACTGTCTTCCAAAAAGACTAACTCACTTCCAGAAAGTTAGCATCTTACTCCCATGCCCACTGACTCTGGAATTTCACAAATAATGTATTTTGACAATCTAATTGTAAATGAGGTTCCTCACATTTTTTTATATTTATTGTTCACTCTTTTCCTTACTTTTTAAGAATGAATGCAAAGATTCATTAAATCAGTTACCCTTTTAGGGTTGTTTTTTTTTTTAATCAACATGTTAATGTGTTGCTAAGAAAATGGGCCTTGTTTGCAATCATTTTCATTATTCTAACTCAACTTCATTTAGGGCATGCTTTACCATTTTTAAGCTTTTAAAATGTTTTTATAGCCACAGTCATCTTTTTCATGTGATTGCTGGATACTTCCATATCTTTTACTTGTTTCCTGGCACTTGGTGTGGCATATATTACATGGCAGAACTTCAGTAAATGTTTTTTTGAATGAATGGATAAAGAATCTGTGAATAAATGAATGATGTTATTTGCTTCTTCTTATTTCTCTTTTGGTACATAGAGACTTGGGAAGTGAATACTAAAACCTCTATTTCAGCAGGATGTAAGTGTGGGTCATCTTAGGGCAGGGATCTTGCTTGACATGTCACCCCTTCCACACATGTCACAGTGTCTGTCACACAGAAGGTATTATATGTGTTGAAAGAATGAATGAGCTATCAGAATAATGAGATACATAAAACATGCACGAACTTTATCCTCCTGTACCAATGACAGGCATTTCTGGAAAATAAGCTCAGACTTGCAAGGGTTATGCTTCCTGGGCCAGAATTTCAACTTATTTTAATGTTGCCAGAGTTTCACACTTATTCCCTTGGTTCCAAGTAAATTAAACAGGAGTGGCAAGAAAAAGAAAAAAGGATTCAAGCCATCAACCTGGGACCAAGGACCACGCTTAAGTGAATTTATAATGCCCATAACATCTCTGCTGTGTTTGAAAGGTTAAACATTTCCTGGAGAAAACAACTATTTCTACCACTTGCCAAAGTACTCATAAAATGGCCTGATTGCTAAGAACAGAAAACAAACCAAACCAAAATAAAATGAACCAAATAGCAACAGAAATAAATGTGCCTTCGTGTAGTTAGATGATTACCAGATCTGTTCATAGACCACCATCCTTCAAAGTATGGCCATGTGCTTCAGGATAAGTGCATCCTGATCAGGTGATGTTTAATGCAGTTCCTTCCATGTCAGTTTCCTGGGTCATTTGGGGTCTTAGGCAAATCCTCTTGTTCATGCACTGAATTGCATATACATTATGTAACTCGTTGCAACCCAATAGCTGAACCCATGGTTTCGTAGCTATTAAAGTATGCCACAAACCAAACCACCTGTGAGGCGCCAGCTCAGCAAATGTGCCTATGTGAAAAACAGTCATAAAATACAGAAAAGGAGGATGAAAGAAGACTGAATAACAAGTGAGAGCTCCTATATTTGATACCATGAGGCATGCAGAAGTGTTCCATGTAAGTTGAAGGAAGATGGCAGCATGGGCACTGGCATTGAAGACCATTATCACTGTGTGAAAGGATCATGCCGTGTGGCATGAATCAGAGTGACTACTGTGGGTCCCCTGTTGGAAAGACTGCAATTATGGATAATTATGTGCAAGCACTAGGGGAAATGCCAGACGTTAGAATCTATGTTTAATGTGAAAATTGCACTTCGTTTTTTTTGTGGAACCTCAATATATAGCTTACTCTATAAAATGTGGGCATATTTCTGAAGGAAAGAAAAATGCCACGGTTGCATTTTGACATCCTGTTACATTTTAGTTAAATACAAAGGACCATGACTTTTCAAAGAGAAAAATCTCTCAACATCTCTCTCCCCTCTCTGTCTCTCTCTCTGTATCTCTCTCTCCTGATAGACAGCATTAAGTGATTCCAAACATGTCATCTTAGGTTATAATTGAAATTAGACTCTATGGAAGGAAGGCAATGATGAGTTGTCCTGAAAATCCCCTTGGTCTACTGATTTGATCAGTTGTGCATGCTAGTAGCTTCAGTCGTGTCTGATTTTTTGCTACCCTGTGGACTGTAGCCTGCCAGGTCTCTGTCCGTGGGATTTTCCAGGCAAGAATACTGGAGTGGGTTGCCATGCCCTCCTCCAGGGAATCTTCCTGACCCAGGGCTCGATCACTTCTCTTATGTCTCCTGAATTGGCAGATGGGTTCTTTACCATTAGCGCCACCTGGGAAGCTCAATTTGACCAGCTGTTCTTTGTTAATAAGGTGGTAATGTGGCCTTAAGAGCTTCCACTGTTGCTGGAATCCAAAGAATTCTAGATAAGAAGAATTGGTATATTGGTGAATTGGAGTGTTAGGCATTTTCTCTCTCTCATTCTTATACTGTGGTTGCCTTGTTTTTTCCTAAACATCACAGTCTTACCCCAGATTCTCTTAGAGATTATAGCTTCTGTGCTAATGTTTTGTGGGAGAGGGGGAATCATGTAGCTCAAGGAAGCAAGAACAGAGTGGAGTTGGAGGGAATAGCAGGAGGGGAGTAGAGAAGTAAATACAAGGTAATGCATTACCAAACCTGTCACATCTTTATAAGAAACACCACAGCTAGTTGCTAAGTTACAAAAGATATTGCTTATGAGGTTATATTGAACCATTGTGTTTTGGAATGTTCCATTTGGGGGCGAAGGGATGAGCAGATTTCTCTGCCCACAGATCTTTTATCTCTTGCTGGTCAATTTATAGAACCTTGACTCCCTTGACCCTCCGGAAGTCCCTGGGGAAGCCACAGGCCCCACGTGTCTTACATGGAGCCCAGTGGTTCCTGTCAGATCAGAGACTGTTGCTCAGGCCAGGCCCTCCAGAAAAAGGATGGGGAAGTCGAAAAGATGAGGCACTTGCAGTGATAGCCAAGACCTTATTGGAACTGCTCCAGCAAGGAAGCTGGCAAAGTAGCATGTACCCAACAGGTTGACTGGGGAGAGTTGACCCTGAGAAGGCCAGATTGGGGGCCCAGTGTACTTACTTACAGTTTACTGGCAGAATTAGAATGGATTACACCAGAGGTTTATTAAATTAAGCTTCTCTACTATCCTGATAGGGGCTTCGCCAGGTGGCTCATTGGTAAAGAATCGCCTGCCAATACAGGAGATGTGGTTTCGGTCGCTGGGTGGGGAAGATCCCCTGGGGAAGGAAATGGCTACCCACTCCATTTACCTGGAAAATACCATGGACAGAGGAGCCTGGTGGGCTGCAATCCATGGGGTCACAAAGAGGTGGACACGACTTAGTGACTAACAGCAGCTGTCCTGATACAGCGCACTGTGGTTTCGTGCTGAATCTCTTGTTATCTGAGTCCCTCACTTGTGGCAGCAGTTTTGCTGAGTCCTTCAAATAAATGTATCTTCCTGAACCTCCACAACTCTGTGGAATCCATTTACACATGAGAAAACTGAGACCGAAAGAGGTTAAGTCACTTGTCTGTGTTCACACAGCTAGGAAGCAGCAGAGCTGGAATTTGAACCTAGGGCTTTCGAATTCTAAAGCTGCTGATTTCCTAGGCCATACAATCAATATCCATTTTACTGTTCCTACTCAAGACGTATGACTCCTAGCTATGAGTCGCAGTGAAGAGAGGCATTCTCTTCTGCTTCATGCTAACACAGTCTTCACCATTTTCTTTGTTATTTCATGGATATGGCAAAATTATCATATATTGTGTGTTTGTGTGTATGTGAGAGAGAGAGAGAGAGAGAAGTTTTCAGGTGAATTTTCCAATTTTCCAAATAATACAAGAATGAAAAAACAGTGATGAGCTAAATGTTTGATGCCAGTTTATTCTTGGACATACACTGATCACAGTGCTAAATTCAGTCAAAGGAATATAGAAATGCCTGTTACAATAGGAAGATCTCCCTTCACTAGAACAGTCTTGACTTGCCCCCGTTGTCAAATCAGGCTGAACATATGCAACGACATGATCATGTCTCCAGCTTCATGGGGTTTGACTCACAAGGGAATTTCTAATATGTCATCTTGAAATCAAGTATTAACTCCAAAGCAGAGCTAAAAAAAACAATGTCACTTCCACAATCCGGTAGAAATGTTAATCATATCAGCATGCCATAAATGCCATGAGGTCCCATGCTGTGTATGTAACAGAAATAGGGAAAGGAACTTTTCTTAAAGAGAGGATGAGGCTAGTGTTATCTGTATTTCTTCATTATTGTATTCTTCCCTCTTCTAGTAACTGTTTTAAAAAGCTACAGCTGAAATATGCTGAATAAAAATTGAAAATATTATTCCATTGAATAAGGTCATCTGAATAGCTTTGAATTTTGGTAAGTTTTTTTTGCATTTTATTGAAATTTTAGTTTTGAATCTCAATTACAACTTACATGTGCTTTGAACATGTAAATGTCATTTAGGTCAGTGCTTTCCAAATGGCACATTTGGAATTGGAATTAGTTTTCTAGTGAAGGTTAGATAAATATATTTCTCATGAATATGAGAGTAAATAAGGAATGTAGCTTGTGTTCAGTCTCCCACATGTTTGCTCCAAGGGCTGAGGGAAATCTCTATCTTGGCTCAATTTTTGATCCCTAACCCGTGACATACCATTAGGAAGTCTAATGTATGTAGAGAATGCTTAGTTTACCTTACCTTTAAAGGTTATACCTTTAATTATTCCAGTGGATTGTGGGTGAGTGTATCAGACCCATCTTTATAAGGTATATCATTGGAATTTTAAAATCTTATTTCTCTTAAAGTGAAATAAACTGTGTAATAGATTCAGAGGGCATAAAGTGGGGACAATTGTTATACAGATTTGCACATTGAAAAAAATAAAGTTATGAAATGGTATGGTTGTGCAGAGCATCAGAATAGGCAAATATAAGGATAGGGAAATGAAAGAAGGAAGAATGGTCAGCTGTAGCCACGCACGATCAGAAATAACGACCTGCATCACAAAGATCCTCATCTCTGTTTCGCTGGGAAAATTCTGCTAAGTCACAGGTTCCCAGACTTCGGGATTTCAAAATTTAAAAAAATAAGTAAATAAATAAGAATCCAGCAAAGGAGCAAAAGATTACCAACCCATCACTCCTTTTTGGCCAAATAAAGTTCTTTTCAACAGAGCAACTGCTATATGCCAGAACCATGATTTTATATGAGGATATTTATATCCCATATCCTACATACATGTTATACCAAAAAATAGGAAAGGAACAAAAACAGTAGTCATTCCTAAAAGGGGACTTTTGAAACCTTTCATTAATCTGTGTGTGTACGTGTTTTGTGTGTGTGTAACTATGTTACACTGACCTTGTGTCACTTCAGTCGAGTTCAACTCTTTGCCACCCTTTGACTGTAGCCCACCAGGCTCCTCTGTTCATAGGATTCTCCAGGCAGGAATACTGGGGTGGGTTGCCAGGCCCTCCTCCAGGGGATCTTCCCAGCCCAAGGATCAAACTCCTGTCTCGTAACGTCTGTCTCCTGCATTGGCAGGTGGATTCTTTACTACTGGTGCCACCTGGGAAGCCCTATACTGACCTTAATATTTTTGTAATAATTTCACCCATACCCATAATGTTTAGAAATGACCATGATAAAATCATTCATAAGAGTATGAAATTATTCCATATCCACTCAAAGATAACTTCTAGTGAAAAATACAGCAACTGTTGAACATGACGTAAAAACCCAACTCTATATGACATTTTTATTGACCAGCTACTTGCATATCAGGCACTATAACAGGATTTGAGGATATGTAGGTGAGCAGCTTGGGCTTCCCAAATGGTTCAGAGGGCAAAGAATCTGCAGTGCAGGAGATGCAGAAGATGTGGGTTCAGTCATTGAGTCAGGAAGATCCCTTGGAGGAGGGCATGGCAACCCACCCCAGTATTCTTACCTGGAGAATCCCATGGACAGAGGAGCCTGGCAGGCTACAGGCTATGGGGTCACAAAGAGTTGGATACCCTGAGCAACTCACTTTGTGCATTATAAAAAGACACCATCTGTAGGCAGATAGATTACAAAAAATGCTATCCCCTTGGATGGATAAATTAGAAAGTGAAGCCCTTTCCTCAGGTTTACACAGGTCTGCGTGCTGGGAGCATGGCCAGGTGGATGGAGCCTTTCTAGAGAAGGGTTGTAGAGGGTGGAAGAACATGATCAAATTTACACTGTAAGTTATTAGTCTGGAACAGTTAGAGGCAACTAAACCTTTTCCATTTGCTTGAATGAAGTGGAAGCCATATCAAACATTTATAGTTGGCTAAGAGAGAGTTGGACTGTGAAGAAGGCTGAGCCCGGAAGAATTAATGCTTTTGAACTATGGTGTTGGAGAAGACTCTTGAGAGTCCCTTGGACTGCAAGGAGATCCAACCAGTCCATTCTGAAGGAGATCAGCCCTGGGATTTCTTTGGAAGGAATGATGCTAAAGCTGAAGCTCCAGTACTTTGGCCACCTCATGTGAAGAGTTGACTCATTGGAAAAGACTCTGATGCTGGGAGGGATTGGGGGCAGGAGGAGAAGGGGACGACAGAGGATGAGATGGCTGGATGGCATCACTGACTCAATGGACGTGAGTCTGAGTGAACTCTGGGAGTTGGTGATGGACAGGGAGGCCTGGCCTGCTGTGATTCATGGGGTCGCAAATAGTCGGACACGACTGAGCGACTGAACTGAACTGAACTGAAGATATTGATTGGGTGCAAAACTTTTATTAGGTTGGTAGGTGAGACCTAGGGCTTCATTTAGAAAGGTCAGTGCATTTTCTCTAGTGCCCCAGGCAGAGTTGATTGGTTTAGGGCTAAATCATAAAGATGGATACTCTTTTCTGAGTCACACACAGGTATTTTGACATCTCAGTTCACTTGATTCACATCCAACCTAGAATTTACTCAGATCACTCCAGTTTTGCTTATAAAATTTAGGTGAGCCACCTTAAACAGGCATGGCTGTAATTTGTTTCTGAGTTAAACACTATTATTTTTTTATATTAGCTTATTGATTTCTCCAAAGAGAAAGCATCTCAAGTCTGATACACTTTCTTGTTAATTAAATGAACCAAGTTTTGCAGTCATGTGGTATACAGTGAAAATAGGCTTTACGGGAAGTGGCAGCTTAGGTCGAAGATGGACAGCTAGACTTTACAAAGCCCTTGCATTTTTAATGTGGGTTTGCCTTTAAGTTGAAGGAATTACTTAGGCTTCTTATCTCAGTGTACACAAAGCTACTTATCGTCTTGAGTATTGGTAGTTTGTCTCAGAAAAAGGAGAACCAGAAACTGGCTCAGCCCATAAGTACTTACCTTTAAAGTCTCTCTCACAGACCAGTTTCAAAATAATCCTTGAAGAATCTTTAAGAGCACGATTGGTAGCTACTTGACATTCAGTTGCAATTAAACGCTCAGTGCAAAATGCATTTTATAGAAATTTATCATGCTGGCCTATGCTCATATGTTTGGTTCGGATCATTGGATCAGAGCATTAGAAAAATGCTTTAAAGGAATATACCCTTCCCGTTTTAGTGGTATTCCACAGCTCTAACTCTGGTCACAGGGGGGAAATACTCTCTGTCCTTTGTGCTACTTTATTTGTTCTTACCAATTTTATGATTTTCCTCATTTGTTTTTTTGAGCATCATTGGTATCATTATCCTTTAATAAAGTTTCTCTTATGTGCCAGACATTGTGATAGGAGCATTGTAAGCATCATCTCTAACCCTTTCAATAACCCTGCAAGGTAGGAATTATTCTTCCTGTTTTACAGATAAGGAAACCAAGACTCAAACAGATTAAAAGATGCCCTAAATTTTTAGAGTAGCAAGTGGTTAGGCCAGATTTCCAGTTTAGGTCTGACTTGGAAGCCATCTCTTTCAACTCCATTCCATCTCTTCTCCTTCATTCTGAACCAGAATGTGATACATATCTGTCCAAAAAGAAAGTGCCAAAATGTGACTTTAAAAAGGAGTCAAAGTTTTCTGCAGAGAAGGCAAAACTAATACGGAGAGTGCTGGGGGGAAGGAGTGGCATGAAGATCTTAGGTAGAAGTGAGGAAGCATTAAGCCAATGGCTTGAATCAGGAAGCAAATAAAATACATTAGAATTATAACGTTACAGTCAGGTGGCTGGAAGCTAGGTAGTAAATGCAGCAGAATGATGGCTGGATACAGGGGGTTCACGTGTTTGGAACCCAGAGAAATCTTTGCTCTTTCTTCCCAATTCTATCATTAAAAACAAACAAAAAAACTTGAATTTCATGTATATATTATTTTGTAAAATAAACTCGGAGTTACTCTTCAAACTTTTATTAAAAATGGGAAAGTCCTAGGCAAATGGATTTGGGCTTTAAATAATCAGCAGCAATGTGTTGTAGTAGAAAGAACAAACCATTTAGTGTGGGATAGTTTGAGTTTTTCAGTCCTGACACTTCATAGTTATGTGGCTTTGAATAAATCATGAACCACAAAACCAGGCCTCGGTTTCCTCACATGAAGCTGGAAGGGTTAAAAGAGGTGTAAGCAGATGCCCCTTTAATTTTGTGATCTAAATAGTTCCAACCGGAATTAATGATGGTGCGTTTCATATGTTGTTAAGTGGCTTCTTCCAGTACAATGACTCCTGCTAAGTTTATTATGGGGGGCTCAGTAATCTTCAGGAGCAACCATTGTTGTTTGGATGCCAAGACCATTTTAATGTGTCCCTATCAAAGATTGGGAAGATGAAACTTACCTAGATGTGCAATTCTGTCATCATGTTAAATGACCTTGAGTCTTTAAACATATCGATTTGAACTGGAGACATTTCTGTAATGTTTGGGGGTACATTTGGGTCATGATAAACTCCCTTGCCAATGAAAGTTTCATCATCATCGTGACAGCTTCCCCCAAACTTCTGGGTAGGTAATGGATGTTAGCCAGTAGGCTAGCTTATAACTGGAACCTCTGTGATCAGGCCTCTTAAAAACTCAGGAGCGTTTAGAGGAAAATGTTAAATTCTCAAGATGCTCTGCTCATACTCAGCTGTTATTATTGCTATTACTATTGTTATTCAGCTGTGAGTCCTTCCCCTCTATGTGCTCAACCTCCAGTTTTTCCTCTTATAAGAAGAAGAGGAGAGGGGTGTTTGCTGCACTCTGGAGAAGTGGAAATGG
>SJYQ01094375.1:0-65337 GCA_006410935.1 Redunca redunca
GGAAGGCCTTGCGGGGGCCACGGTGCACCGGGTGGGTCGACGATCGGATGCCCGCGCGTCCGTCTGGGCCTGGGCCTCGTTCGGCGGGGGCGCGACCCCAAGCGCCCCAAACACCCGCGGGGGTCCCGGCTGCCCGGCGGCGGCGAGGCGGGACTCTCGGGCTCGGGAGCGGCCGAGACTTCCGCCCCGGGCCCGCGCCGCCCCTCTCCGCGGGGCAGCGGCCGCCGCCAGGGAGGCCCAACCGCGGCCTCGTGGCGCCCCCTGCGGTCGGCACTACGCGGGCTCGGGCCGGGCGCCCGGGGGCGCCGGGGCGGGTGGTGGCACCTCCTCTCCCGGGCTCCTCGGTGGCCGCAGACACCCTCCCGGAGCGGCCGCGTGGAAGGGCCGGGAGCTGCCGCCGCGCGGGGGCCCGGAAGCCCGGCCAGAGCCCCGCGGCGGCCGCCTGCCCGGCGCGCCCGGCTCGCACCCCAACCCGGCCACGCGGGGGGGCTGCTTCCTCCTTTGACAGAGCGGGAGACCGAGGCGGGGGCGCACAGCCGGGACGCGGGGAAACCTGGCTGGGACCTTGACTCTGGGGCATGTGAATGGGGGGTCTCCGAACCCGGCCGGCCACCTCCTGGGTCGTATTGGTCTCCTCCGGGCACCGCCTGCCTCTGCCCGCCCCAGCCCTCCTCTGAGCCCACCCACCCACACCCTGCCCATCTGTCCAGGAACTGCCCGCACGCACTTAACACTGTCCTGGAGCCTTAAAAAAATCACATGCGTGTCCATGACATGTCGCTTCAGTGGCGTCCGATTCTTTGAAACCCCATGGACTGGAGTGGGTTGCCATGCTCTCCTCCAGGAGATCCTCCCCACCCAGGGATCAAACCTGCATCCCGTGCCTCCTGCATTGGCAGGTGGGTTCTTTACTACTAGCGTTCTGGAGTCTTAAAACAAAAATCACACCAGGAAAAAACACCTTAGGAGCCCCAGCCTCAGGGTCCACCTTGGGGCCAGGAAACCAAGACCCATGAGAGCCCCTTAGCTTTGGCCTGGTCTCTGTGAGTCAGTCTGGTTGTCTAACTACACTGAGATCCTTTAGGACCCCCTCTGCCCCCTTCTGTGCCAGCAGGGAGGTGGCACCCAGTTTTTTGCACTTACGACACGTTCTGGGCCAGGCCCTGTGCACCTGTCCTGCGATCCTCACAGCAAATCAACCCTGTGGGGTGGTATTATTATACTGCATCCTACAGATGAGATCAAGGCCCATGAGGTGGGAGACTTGCCTGAGCTCACAAATAGCAGGTGAGTGGCAGAGCTGAGACTGCAGCCCTGATTTGAGACTACCAGCCCCGTCTACGGTTACCATGTGGAACCCATGCCATGCACCAGCACTGGCTTTTTGATGTGACTCACCCTAACATGGAGAGTGGCCACCTCCTCACACCCATCACAAAAGTCACAGTCACATTGGTAAGGCTCCAGCCCAAGCCTGGCCCTCAGAGTCCCCAAGAGTCAGATGCCTCCAGACTGACCCTCCATTTTACAGATGGGCACACTGAGTCCACAGAGATACGGGGTCTTGCTCAGGATCACACAGAGCAGCTGGGTCTAGGCTGCTCAATACCCCAGGCAAGAAAAGAGTTCAGGTCCCAGGATCTGACCCATCTGTGCTTCAGGGCTGCAGTCCTCGTTGTAGGGTCAACGGTTTAGCTGCGGTTCTGTCTGGAGGGAGGGATGAAGAGCAGGAGACAGACACTAACACAGAACAAGGACAAACCTAGAGATCAGAGCTGAGATGAGGGCTTGGCTGGGGTTTGGGGAAGTGCAAAGGAGAGACTGGACATGGGAGGGGTCAGTCAGCAAAGGATTCCCAAAAAAGTGACATCAAGTGGACTTTAAAAGGATGCATAAGTTTGCCAATGGAAAAATTCAGGCAGGGATATTTTAGGAGAAGACGTGGGGCTCAGAGTCCTGTTCCCATCTGTGCCTTGGTGGTTAAGAGTATGGGGCCAGGTACTAGACAGTCCTGGGTGGGAGCCCCAGCCCTGCTGTGTGACTTAACCTTTCTGAGCTTCCACTTCCTAGGCTATAAAATGAGAGTAGGGATGATCTCCGTCACGAGGCAGTTGCCGGGTGATCAAGGGGCATGGCACACAGGAAGACAGGGACTAGAGACTGTTGTAGGGAGCAGTTCGGGACTGGAGGAAAGAAAGACATGGCTGAGGCAGTCATCTGTCTTCTGAGGACAGACAGACTGCGAGGGACCTTGAATGTCAAGCTAAGGAGCTTGGCTTCGTTCTGAAGGCAGTGGGGAGACATGGAAGGGCTTTGAGTCAAGGAGTTACAACTGTGATTTGTGTTTTAGAGGATGCCCACCCGCAGGTGCTAGGGTGTCCTTGAAGAAGGACAGGGACAAGGCTCCTGATCACTAAGCCCAGCCATGTCCTGGCACCTGAGATCCCTCCAGCCCACTGCCTTCTCCCTCCCTCAGCTCTACGAGGCTGAGAAGTTGCCCTGCCCTGATTCCAAGGCTGGTCCAGGGCCGAGGAGGCAGGCGGCCTGCAGCCCCTACCCTCACTGCCCCATGGTCCCAGAGACCCCTGCCCAGGAACCCACAGCCTCTGCGACCAGTTCTCTGCTTTCCTCGAGCTGCCCTCCCCCCTACACACACACACACTCCACAGTCCCCATTACAGACAAAGGACGGGCAGCACCGCCATAATTTCTATTTCCTTCTAAATAGATGCTCCCGGACCTGCTCCCACAAAACCAATTAAAGCACCTGCCGAGGACGGGGCTTTGTCAGCAAATTATTTCCAGGCTTCGAGACTCGGGAATAAATCTCAGAAGGATGAAGTGAATGGAATGAGTAGGGGAGCTGGAGATAGGGGGCTGAGCAGGCAGGGGGGGGAGGGTCACTTTGGGTCCAAGCACCTGCAGGTGGAGCCTTCATTTCTGCCGCCAGACCCCCAGCCAGGTCCCAGCACTGGCCCCCTTTACAGTCCCACCAGAGAAGCGGCCTTTAAGGAGTCGGACATCCTGGCCCCAAGTCAGGAATTCCCCTGGAAAATTGCCTGGAAACAACTTCCAGAACCACGGGGTGGGCGGCATGGCTATCTTTATGTCCTTGTCCCATTGCTGCACCCCTTGGCTGTTTCCCCACCGTAGAGGAAATGGCACCATAGCCTCAGTGCGGAAACAGGATGTCTGGGCTCCTAACTCACTGTGGGGACCTCAGACAAGTCCTTCTCTGATCTGACCATTTGTGTTTCTATCTGCAAAGTAGGGGTGGATGGAAGTTCAGCCAGCCCTCCAGCTTCAACTCTTCAGGTGCCCATGAAACTCCAGAAGGCCTCCTGGTTCAGGCCCGGCTGGCCTTCTGGGATGCCCGTGGACTCTCTCTTTGGGCAGGCAAAGGCCAGGGAGCAGGCAGAGTTCCCTCCAACGCAGCCATCACGGCCCCCACCAGCTCTCAGACTGGCAGTGGGGAGCGAGGGGCTGAGTGAGCCCCAGGTGGGCCCACATCCAGCGCTTAGCAGTACACCTTGCCCATAGTGTGGCCTCAATAAATGTGGCCATTTTTACTGCTACTACAGCAACACTTGCCTCTCTAGACTGCCAGGTCCTTCAGCTCCAGGTCACATTCCCATCACTCCACCAACACCCACCTTGGCCCAATCAACAGTGAGGACTTGCATGACTGAGACCTTGAGGTGGGTATCATCAGCACTACCATCTTACCTGAGCAGACAAAGCCTCAGAGAGGTTAAGCCACATGCTCAGAGTCACACAGCTTGCCCAGCAGGACATGATGCCAGAATGGAGCCTCAAGCTAATTCCCCAGATGAATCTGAGTTGAATGCACAAAAGGGATCAGACCTGAGAGGCGGAGATGCCAGGAGCCAGAGCTACAAGCTTACCAGGGGATAGGAGCCTCCCAACCATCCCAGATTAGAGGCCACTCATAAGGGATGCAAATTAACTAATTAACTCAGAAAAGAATGCCCTGGCAGTCCTGTGGTCAGGACTCCATGCTTCCACTGCAGGGTACCTGAGTTCCATCCCTGGTTGCAGAATTAAAAAAATAATAATTAAGAGCTGCAGACTGCTTGCCTCCACAGAAGTTAGCTTCACAGAAGTTAGGGTGCCCACCCGTCATCCCAGCACCTGGCCTGGGGCACCTGAGAAGCCCTGGAATCTGGCCTTATACTTCCATAGGCCACAAGGGACCCAGTCAGGCCACAGATTGCTGGCAATAATAACAAAACAATAATTGTAGGTGGTACCCGTCCTCTGGACCTTTGAATTAGTTGAAGGAACCCTGACAATACCCCTGAGATAGGGACCAAGATTACAGGTAAGAAAACTGAGGCTGGAGAGAAGTCACCCGTCTGGGGTCACTCTGCTAACACCAGGGGCACAGTTTTCCTGGCCCCTCTCATCAGTGCCTGAGTGGGCAGTGGCCCATGGGCTCCCAGGAGCATTTTCCTCTAATAGTTACACATTTGACTTCATATGTGTCCGGAAAAAAATAGAACCAGCCCTTCAAGCCCAAATAGTTTATGGATATGAAAACTGGACATATTTTTTGAAACAAGAAAAATCCTAAGTCAATGAGAAGAGGTAGTACTTGTCCTGGACAAAGGTGGGTCAGTAACTGAAACCCAGCATCCACATCCCTCCTGCGCATCCGCCCAGCTGGCTGAGGCCCCAGAGGAGGAGGGGATGCCGACACAAGAGCTGAATGGGCTCGGGGGTGCTCCGCTCCAGGCGAGGCGCAGCACTTCGGCCACTGGCAGTCACGCCACCGTTGCTGCCTGAGGTGTGTTCGTGCTGCCTCTTCGAGGATCTGACCTTTAAACTTGACTTCTCTCCCTTTAATGAGGGCTCAGAGAGGCTCATGCCCAGGGGCTCTGAGCTCCTAAATTGAGGCCTGAGATTCCAGGACCAGTCCCTGTGCTGTCCAGGGGCTGAGAGAGGATGGATTTGCCTGAGGGAGTTTTCCAGGCCTGCAGGGCCAATCCAGAGCCTCTGTATCAGTCCTGCCCTTGCCCAGGATTTGTTTCTTGTTGCTTGTCTTTAATGACTTTTCTTGCTAACTATACGCGCATTCTGAGTCGCTTCAGTCGTGTCCAACTCTTTGTGACCCTATGGGCTGTAGCCCACCAGGCTCCTCTGTCCATGGGGTTTTCCTGGCAAGAATACTGGAATGGATTGCCATTTCCTCCTGCAGGGGATCTTCCCAACCTAGGGGTGGATCCCACATCTCTTGGGTCTCCTGCCCTGACAGGCAGGTTCTTTACCACTAGCGCCATCTGGGAAGGCCTCATTGTAACTAAAGAGGTGACTGAGCACAGCAGCCCAATAGTAAGAACTCAAAGAGCTTCTGAGCATCGTGACAAGCTGTGTGACTTTGGGTGCATTACTTAGCTTCTCTGAGCATCAGCTTCCTCATGTGCAAAGTGAAGATCCTAATATCTCCCTCAGAGGGGCATTTTGAGAGTAAAATGAGATCATGTGCTTCTGTCAGCATTCAACCATGAGAACAGTACTTCAACAGGTGGAATTTGATACAGCCAATTAACTGCACAGGTAACCAAAATGCTGAGAAGCCAGTAGGAACGGAACAGAGACCCAGAGATCATTGAAGCAGACAGCCAGCTCCCCGCTGTGTGGGCAGCACAAAAGGAGGAGATGGGGTTCACAGGGGCCATGGGGGTGGAGCTGCAGAGACAGCATAGTCCCTATCAGAGGCTGCCAGGGCAGGACGGCAGGGGGAGAAATACCCTGGCTTCTCCCTTCTCCTGCCCTCCTGTCTCCCCCAGGGCCTCCCACAGGCCATCTGAGGGGCCTGGGAAGCTCAGTTGCAGGGCAGGGCAGGGCTTTGCAACACCAGGCAGAGCTGGAATAACCAGGCATGCATCTGAAACATTTGCACAGGCCCGAGGCCACACAGTACGCGGTGCCCTGCCCAGTCAGTAAATGACTGTGATCTCTATAGTGTTCCTTCATATTATTAAAACAATACATGTTCACTATATTAGGACTATTTTGGTTGCAACAGAAATTCATTCAAGCCAGATTCAACAGGACAAAAACGGAATTTAACAGAACACTACAGTGAAATCTCCTAAAATCCAAGGGCAGGACCACGATAAGGCTTGGCAGGATTGTCAGGTCTCCCCTGAGGATCCCTGCTGTCTCCTGCTTCTCTCCGGCGAGGGCCGCTCCATCCTCGGGGCACACAGGTTCCTTAGTCCACCAGACAGAGGATGGCCGGAAACAGTTCCCAGACTCAGACAGCACTGGGATTCCTTAGTCTCTTTTCCAAATTCCTGGGGCAGCCATTCTGATTGGCCCAGGTTGAGTACCTGTGTCCGCCTGGTCCAATCAGCTATGGCCAAGGGGGTGGAGTCACAGGTGGGGAGCGCAGACCCTCCTACCAAACTATGTAGGAATTACAGAAAGCCTTAAAACGCACTGTATTGTGTTACTTTCGGGTTCTGTTTCGGCGTCCCTACTCTTCCGTTTAGGGCTTCTCTTGTGGCTCAGCTGGTAAAGAATCCGTCTGCAATGCGGAATACCTGGGTTCCATCCCTGGCCTGGGAAGATCCCGCGGAGAAGGGAAAGGCTGTCCGCTCCAGTATTCCGGCCTGGAGAATTCCATATAGCCCATGGGGTCGCAAAAAGTCGGACATGACTGAGTGACTTTCACTTCCCTGTTATGTTTAACACAAAAAATGCTGCAGTCCCACCCCCACATTTCGTGCGGATGAATTCCTACTGGTGACTCAGCTAATACTGAGAGGGCCCGTTACTGCCCCCTTCGCATAAATGCGTTGCAGCTGGTGGGACATCTTTAAATGATTGTTCTTGAGGGTTTCAGAAGCAAAAGACAGCCAGGCCCCACTGCAGGCCATCCCCTCTGAGGTTTTATTTGGCTTTCTTGCATATTTGTTTAATTAATTATTATTTGATTATCTGATTAATTAATTAATTCCAGACTCCAGTAATCCATAATGCAAAATCATACAGATGCTGGACTTAATTAAATGGACTTTTTACCTCATTTGGGAGAAAAAGAGCTTATTTAACAAGAAAAGAAGGTAAAGCGGTTCAAGGCAGCCAGTTGGGATGTTTTTTCTTTCCAATTTTTATTATGAGCTTTCAAAACAGGAAAACTGAAAGGACTGCACACTGAACTCTTGCAAGCCCTCCAGCAAGATTCAACAATTCATACTTTGCCCACTTATCTCTGTTTCTCTCTCTGGGTCTCTGGCTCCCTCATTCTCACTCTCTCTCTCACTCTCTCTCTATATATAATATATTATAAATTATATGTATCAAAATATATAGCATTTATATATAAATATATAATTTGTGCTAAATTGCTTCAGTTGTGTACAACTGTTTGCTACCCCATGGGTTGTAGCCCTCTAGGCTCCTCTGTCCATGGGATTCTCCAGGCAGGACTGGAGTGGGTTGCCATTTCCTCCAGCAGGGAATCTTCCTGACCCAAGGATCGAACCCATGTCTCTTCTGTCTCCTGCACTGGCATGGCAAGGGGGTTCTTTACCACTGCACCACCTGAAAGAAAAAAAGAATGTATATATAATATATGTAAATTACTTTCCTGGGCCATTTGGAAGCAAGTGACAGATATCATGACCTTTCACCCACAAATTTCTTTTCATCTCCTAAGAATAAGGACATTCTTCTATGTAACTACAATGCTATTATTATGCTAAGAAAATTAACAATGATTCCATAGTTCCATTAAATATTTCAGAAGGACTAATTCAAATTTCAGGGAGACTAATTGCCATTGATAAGCAATTTCAAGAAATAAATAATATATACAAAAGTACCCAACATAATGTCTGGCACACATAGGAACTTAGTAAATGTCAGCATCCCCTGCTACCCGCACCCCCCCCCAACACACACACACGAATTTCCATCACCACCATTTTTAAAACCACTAAGTAACTACAAACAGCACGGTTCAATGTGATGCGACATCAGAAGAGCATGATCAGACCACCGGTGTCCCAGATGGGGCTCCCCCAACTCTTCCCCGCAGACACTGAAAGCAAGAGGAAAATTGCTGGAGACAAAAGACACAGTAACAGGGCGCTGAACTTGGCCTCACCAGCCTCCTAGTAATGGCGTCAGGGAGGGGATCGGTGCCAGCCAGTGCTGCTCAGCCACCACGTGGCAGACAGAGCTGGGCTCCTGGCCGGGGTCCCTCCACTTACCAGGGCAAGAGCGGGGTTTTTTTTTTTTTAATTGTTTTCAAAACAGATTTCATGTGGTCCCAAAATGAGACCATGATTGTAAATTAAAGTGTAATTAGCCTTTACGCTTTTATATTCATTAACTCTTCTCTGTTAATGATGCTAGGCTGGAGCAGAAACCCTGCATTATGAAACCACATCCAGGAAATAAAATAGTGATTTAGATAATGGCCACAATGTATTGCTACTTACACATAATTAAACAAATGCTCCATTTAAACTTGGAAACATGACTGAATGTTGATTAACCCTCGCCCAGCAATTCTGCTCGGAACTGAGGAAGGGGAGGCACCGTGAGCTCGTCTGTAACAAAGTGTCTGGACCAGTCACGTGTACATGCTACATTGCCAGCCATGCCTACCAGCCCCACCTGTGCCGGCTGGGTGGCTACAGGTCTCAGGCCAGGGAGTGTGGCCGTGGATGGAGGTGACCGTGAAAGTGATCCCGGAACCACTTAAGAAACCAGCACACTAAGTGAAACAAGCCAGACACAAAAAGACAAATGTTGTATGATTCCAAATTTATAGAAACAGAAAGGAGAAAGGTGACCCCCCAGGGGCAGAGGCTAGTGTTTAATGGATACAGCATTTCAGCTTGGGGTGGTGAAAGATGATGAAAGATTCTGGAGATGGATGGTGGTGATGGTTACAAAGCCATGTGTACACACTTAATGCCACTTAACTGTATCCTTTAAAATGGTTAAATAGTAAATTTCATATATAATTTACCACAATTTTTTAAAGCTTATTTAAAGCATTAGGAAAAAAAGGAAAAAGTCACCACACCCCAACCCTACTGCCCACAAATATGAAAAGTCTGAATCTTACCTTCTCAGAGATCAATTCACACGGTTCAGCACTGACTCTGATAAGACCTGACTCAAAGTTAGGAAAATGGAAATTTTTTTAGGTTTTAAAAAGTATAATGAAGTACTGCTTAACATATAACTAATTCAGGCATGTATTGACTAAAAAGTAAAGTTTTTGATTCTCAAACCCACTCCCCAAAAAGAAGCACCCAATCATTTTCCCATTTGTCATTTTTTTACATGTAGCTTTTCACATAATGTGTTGCTCTGCTGGGTCCCCCAGAAGTAGACCCGGGGACAAGAAAGGGAGGGCAGGTGGGAGATGTGGGAGGTGATCCCAGGAGAAATGAGTGGAAAATAAGGAGAGAGAAGAATAAAAAGTGTATGACCCTATCTATTATTTATTGCTGCATAACAAGTTACTGCAAAATCTAATCGCTTCAAACAATCATCATTACTTGACTGTTGATTCCTGTGGGTCAGGAATGCAGACAGTAGGGAAGAATCGCCACTGTGCCACCAGGGTCTGAGGCCTTGAACAGAAAGCTGCAAGGCTGGGGCTGGAGTCGTCGTGAAGGCTGCCCGCTCACACATCTGGTAACTGATGGTGGTTCTCCTCGGGGGACCTAGCTGGGTTGTGAGCTGGAATACCCACAAGTAGTCTCTCCTGGTGGCCTCGGTTCCTGAAACATGGTGGCTAGGTTCTAAGAGCAACCACCATGCGAGTGAGAGAGAGAAAGGGGTGGAGGGCATCGAGAGAGAGAGAGAATGAAAGGCAGAAGCCACATTGCCTGTTAGGACCAGTCTTAGGAATCACGTCGTATCACCTCCACCACCTGTGATGAGGGTCTGCCCAGGCTCAAGCAGGCAGGAATGTCAATGACCCGTTGTAACAAGAACATGCTGTTGTTGTTCTCTAAGTCATGTCCAACTCCGTTCACCCCCGTGGATTGTAGTTCGTCTGTCTGTGGGATTCTCCAGGCAAGAATACTGCAGTGGATTGCCATGCCCTCTTTCAGGGGATCCTTCCAACCCAGGGATCGAACCCTCATTTTTATGTCTCCTGCCTTGGGAAGCAGGGGTTCTTTACCACTAGCGCCACCTGGAAAGCCCAGCGAGAGCACGTGGGAAGTACCATCTGCCATAGCCAGGCTAAGTACATTTGCAGTGCTTGATTCCAGTAGGGACCTCTGGGAGGTAGCCTGTCACCCTAATACTTATGGGGTGGTCACTATGGGTCAGGCTTCCCAGGTGGCTCAGTGGTAAAGAATCTGCCTAGCAAGCAGGAGACATGGGTTCAATCCCTGGGGTGGGAAGATCCCCTGGAGAAGGAACTGGCAACCCACTCCAGTATTCTTGCCTGGGAAATCCCATGGACAGAGGAACCTGGCATGCTACACTCCATGGGGTCGCAGAGAGTCAGACACGACTTAGCAACTAAACACCGCCACCACTGTGGGTCCGGGCCTGTGCTGAACGCGCACATATTCTGTCATTTACTGTGCAGTAGCTACTACCACTGCCCCCAAAATAAAGATGAGGCAACCGAGGCTTAGAGAACACCAGGCAAGCCCCCCCATCCGTCCACCAACTCCCGTCTTTCCTGCTTCCCATGCACACAGCTAGAGCACATCTCCCGCTGTCCTCATGGTTAGGTGTGACCGTATGACTAAGCCATCTGCAATGAAATATGGGCCAAAGTAAGGGTCACCCCGCCCTGGCCGGGGCCATAGGTTGTCCTCCATGTGCCTGTGCTCTCCTTCTCCCATCTGGCCAGAATCAACAAGCAGCCTTGGAAAAACACCTGGTGAAGATGTCAGACTTTTTTTCAGTGTGGTTCCCTGAATCGCCTCATGGAAGAGACCCCCCCACCCCATCATTTATCTCATCCCCTTTCAACCTGGGACTGTTAAGCAACAAACAAACCTCTGTTGTGTTTACACATTACGTTTGGCTCTGCTTGTCACCACAGTGCAATCTAGTCTAACACAGGTGTGTAGTATGAGATTGAATCCTCTAAAACTGCCATGACAACTTTGTAATTCCAGATAACTCAACCTCACACGCACAGCTCTTTTCACTCTTCCACTCCTGCATAGTGTTCCACTTGTTATTTAACCACTTATATAACCACTCCCCCCTTGATGAGCATCTATCCTTACAAATAACACCGCAAGGCCCATTCTTAAATATTTACCATTATGAGTTTTATGAAGCTGTCCATCAGACAGATTCCACAAAGTAGGACTGCTGGGTAGGTGCTGCACATTAAAAACATTTATTTGTGTGTGCCCACTCTAGCGGCATAGACACTAAAGCTGGAACAATACAGAGATTAGCGTGGTCCCTGCGCGAGGACGACACAAAAATTCGAGAAGCATTCCATATTTTTATCCTGCAATAAGCCATGATAAAAGAATATGAAAGAGAATATATATGTTTAATAGATATTGTATAACTGAATACCTTTACCGTACATCAGAAACTAACACAACATTGTAAATCGATTATATTCAGTAAAAAAGTAAATCTTGGGACTTCCCTGGTAGTTTAATGGTTAAGACTCCAAGCTTCTGCTTTGGGGGCACAGGTTTGATCCCTGCTGTAGGAACTAAGACCCCCACATGCCACACAGTGCAGTCAAAAAATAAATTAAAAAAAATCTTTAAAAAATAAATAATAGTCATGTGGCAGTTTAAAGAAATAAATCTTAATGGATAACAAGGACCTACTGTATAGAACAGGGAACTCTGCTCAGTATTATGCAACAACCTAAATGGGAAAAGGATTTGAAAAAGGAAAGATACATGTATATGTATAGTGAAAGTGAAGTCGCTAAGTCATGTCCGACTCTTTGTGACCCCGTAGACTGTAGCCCACCATGCTCCTCTGTCCATGGGATTTTCCAGGCAAGAGTACTGGAGTGGGTTGCCATTTCCTTCTCCAGAGGATCTTCCTGACCCAGGGATCAAACCCAGGTCTCCTGCATTGTAAGCAAGATGCTTTACCGTCTGAGCCACCAGGGAAGTCCTACATGTATACGTATAACTCAATCACTTTGCTGTGCATCTGAAACTATCGCAACATTTTTTTTAATTAACTAAAATAAAAAGTTTAAAAAATAATAATATAGGGCTTACTATGTGCCAGGCAGTGTTCTATGTTCTTTACAAATATTACTTAATCCTTACCACAACCCTGTGAGGTAGGTATTATTATTATCCCACTTTATGGATGGGGAAACAGGCCAAGAAAGCTAACTTGCGCAAGGTCATGCCCCTGGTATGCGGTGGAGCTGGGATTGGAACCCAGGCACTGGGCTCTGAGTGTTTCTTCAGAAGCACTAAGTCCTCTGCACGTGCGAGTGAGGCCTGCCCTGGAGAGGCCCCTCGACGACAGTGTGGCGGCTGGGCCCGCCCAGGAGCCTGCACTCGTCCCTCGAGGGAAACGTGAACGAACTGCAGCAGGGTCGCTGCCACCGTGAGCACTGGGCCTGCCCTGGGGAACGGGCTGCACAGGACTTTTTTTTACTTGCTTAATCCTGTCCCACTCTTTCTTTGCAACCCCATGGACTGTAGCCCACTCTCTGTCCATGGGATTCTCCAGGCAAGAATATTGGAGTGGGTTGCCATTCACTTCTCCAGGGGATCGTCCAATTGAACCTGGGTCTTCTGCATTGCAGACAAGACTCTACCATCTGAGTCACCAGAGAAGCCCCGTATGTGCTTAATAGAAGACAGCTAATAACCTCAGATATGCAGAGGACACCACCCTTATGGCAGAAAGCGAAGAACTAAAGAGCCTCTTGATGAAAGTGAAAGAGGAGAGTGAAAAAACTGGCTTAAAACTCAACATTCAAAAAACTAAGATCATGGCACGTGGTCCCATCACTTCATGGCAAATAGATGGGGAAACAGTGGCTGACTTTATTTTGGGGGGCTCCAAAATCACTGCAGATGGTGACTACAGCCATGAAATTAAAAAACACTTACTCCTTGGAAGAAAAGTTATGACCAACCTAGACAGCATATTAAAAAGCAGAGACTACTTTACCAACAAAGGTCTATCTAGTCAAAACTATGGTTTTTCCAGTAGTCATGTATGCATGTGAGAGTTGGACTATAAACAAAGCTGAGCACTGAGTAACTGATGCTTTTGAACTGTGGTGTTGGAGAAGACTCTTGAGAGTCTCTTGGACTGCAAGGAAATCAAACCAGTCCATCCTAAAGGAGATCAGTTCTGAATATTCATTGGAAGGACTGATGCTAAAGCTGAAACTCTAATACTCTCGCCATCTGATGCGAAGAACTGACTCATTTGAAAAGACCCTCATGCTGGGAAAGACTGAAGGCAAGAGGAGAAGGGAATGACAGAGGATGGGATGGTTGGATGGTATCACCAACTCTATGGACAGGGGTTTGAGTAAACTCTGGGAGCTGATGATAGACAGGGAGGCCTGGCGTGCTGCAGTCCATGGGGTCACAAAGAGTCGGACACGACTGAGCGACTCAACTGAACTGAACTGAAACCTGAGTAACTCGCAGGAGTCCTCTCCCTGACTTTATTCTCACTCAGACGCCTGGCTTTATTTGTTTATTAGCCCCTGGAATTAGACCAAGCTGAGCATAGCCAGAAGCTTTGTGCCCTTCTCTGAGCCTTTGTTCTTTTGTCTAAGAAGTGGGGATTTAAAAAAAGTGGGGATAATAACAGAACTTACCTCAAAGTTTGCAAAAGTAACACAAGAACAAACTAAGTGAAACACCACAATTTCAGCCACTCACTCAAGAATTTCTAGAGCCCCTACTGTGTGCCCTGCAGAGCTGTGGGTCCCCCCACCCCACAGAGAAAAGCTCCCCACACCCCCACCGAGTCCAGCCAGGGTACAGGTTGCCCCAGGAGTCCAGCTCAGGCTGCTGAGCAGGGTTCCGTGGTGAACAGTGATGATCAGGGAGGCCTCTAATCTAACAAACCGGCTGAGTAGTAAGTTGGGGAGTGCGAGGGGGTCCCTGGTCCAGGCTGGGACAGGAGAGGCTGCTCTGAGGAGGCAGCATCTAAGGGGTGAGGAGTGTTCTGGGCGGGGGTGGGGCAGCCGTGGGCAGGTCCAGGGGTGAGAGGATGGCTTTGGACTCATCTTAAGGAGGCTGCACCATATCCCAAGGGCAATGGGAAGCCCTGGAGGGATTTAGAGGTATCCCTCTGGCCCCCTTGTACAGTGTGGACCAGAGAGGCTGAGCCTGGAGACAGGAGAGAACTCAGGAACTAGGTTTCTGTTTGTGTCTGCTGTTTATGCCATGAAGATTAACCTTAACATGAACAAGACCATCCCCCTTAACAGCAGAAGTCATCCGAGTGGCTTCACTGGGTGGTCCGTGTGAATAAGACTCTGTGCTTGCGATGCAGGGGCTGCTGGTTTGATCCCTGGTCAGGAAACTAAGACCCCACATGCCACATGGCCAAGAGAAAAATGTTAATAAATTATTTTTAACAACTCAAAAAAAATTAGCAGGAATCATTCTAGAAATCAAAACCTAGAAACAGCCTGAAGTGAGGGCAAAATAAAAACCTCGCTCTTTCAGATGTGTGCCCTGGGTTCGCATCTGCACAAGCCTTTTCCTCCCTCGGGAAGGCACACCTAACTCCACCTGTTTCAGTCCTCCCTGCTCGGCACCCCCTACAGGAAGTCCTCCAGGATTCACTGGCTGGCAGGGGCGTCGCAGCCTCTGAGCTCCCTGCCGGTCTCTTCCTGGGCTCATCCAAGGGTGCTGGACACATTCACCCATGTGTGTTCCAGTCACTCACAGGTCAGCTCATCTCCACCTCCCTCCTCCACCTTCAGCCTCTCTCCAGGGTCATGCAGAGTTTAAGCGCTCAGTATTGATGGCCGCAGCCAGCCTCCTCCCTGTCTGATTTTTCTCCCGGCTTTCCTAGAACCCAGCAACTATCATTCATTCATTCATTTATTCACTCACCCATTTGCAAACATATATTGAGCGCTGCCCTGTTCCAAGCTTGTGCCAAGTGCTGGTTGCACCGTGGAGTCGGGAGACTCAGCCCAGCATCTCAGAGCTCACAGTCTGCTGGGGGAGGTGGGGCAGCCATCGGGCAGGTGTGGGGAGGTGCTGGGACTGGGGAAGCCTGGCCTAGGAGAAGGAGACAGGGGAAACGCAGGGAGGGAGTGTGCCGATGGTGCTAACGGGTGTTTCTCAGGGTGCCTTCCTGCATGGTGTCTGTACATGAGGCCAGAAAGCAGCGGTGAAGCAGTGATCTCAAGGTCACAGTTGTCAGATGTGGAGACGGGCAGACCCAGAGTCCCGGGGGGTCCCGCTTGTCCTCACTCCCCTCACCTCTAGTTCCATGTCCCGCCTGCTGGCCCTGCTGACTATCGGCAGCCCCCTGCCCACCTCCAGAGGCTCAGCCAGGAACCAAGACCACAACTCCCAACAGGCTCTGGACGTGCCCGGCTTCTCAGATTGCCTGTGGAGGCTCTTTCTCTGACCCTCCAGTTCCCGCTCTGGACCTTCATCTCCCTAGCTCCTCCCACTGTAATGTCAAACCTAATCCCCATGATAAATCCATATCCCATAATACTCACAGGGCTCTGCCCCCCGACCCAGTGCTGCCTGATACAGTGATTGGCCATGGTGATGCTTCCAGTGGAGCAGAACTGTAAGGAGGGGAGGCTGGCATCGATGCTCTAATCTGTCGATTTAGGGGCATTTTAGGGACCTGGCTGCTGGGGTAAAGGGGACATTGGTGGTCCGTGGCATGCAATGTGAAGCCATCACTTAAGTGATCACCTTTTGACCGTTGGGGTGATGGCCTGTAGAAGGCTCTGGTTGACCAAGCAGCTGCTGGCATAGAGCGCACCTGGAAATAAAGAGCATCAGGACCATGGGGCTGCTCCTTTGCTTCTAAGTGGACCAAAAACGGGGGGAAAGATGAGCTCAAGGGCTTCAATTCCCAAAGTCTGAGTAAAGAGCCAGAGGTCTTCTTTGTGCCTAGAGAAACTCTAGTGGCCAAGGGATAACACTTCTCAGACTGAAGACCTGGCAAGTTTCAGGGTATCAGGCGCACAGTGTGACCCATGAGGAGGCGTGTGTGTGTGTGTGTGCGCGCACACATCCTCAGTTGTGTCTGACTCTTTGTGACCCCATGACTGGAGCCTGTCAGGCTCCTCTCTGTCCATGGGATTTCCCAGGCAAGAATACTGGAGTGGGTTGCCATTTCCTCCTTCAGGGGATCTTCCTGACTCAGGGATCGAACTTGTGTCTTCTGTGACTTCTGGGTTGGCAGGCAGATTCTTTACCACTGCGCCACCTGGGAAGCCCGGAGAAGGCATAGTACACCCCAAAGAGCTGCAGGATGTCCCCAGTGTATGTGAACAGGGGAATGTGTCTGGGAATGGACACTAAGTAGCGCATTATGATGAAAGGAGTATCACGTGTTGAAGTGGGTGGCTGCGTTAATCATAGATCCTGCATTCCTCCTGTTAGCTCAAACAGCTGGGGATGGCGCTAAAACAGTGGTCCCCAGCGTTTTTGGACCAGGGACGGGTTTCATGGAAGACCATTTTCCATGGACTGGGCATGGGGGATGGTTTCAGGATGATTCAAGCGCGTGACATTTATTATGCACTTTGTTTCTGTTATTATTACATTGCGATATATAGTGAAATAATTACACAACTCACCATAATGCAGAATCAGTGGAAGCCCTGAGCTTGTTTTCTGCAACTAGACGATCCCATCTGGGGGTGCTGAGGGACCAGTGGGGAGTGGCTGTAACATGGCCTGGGGCTTGCTCTAAAGGGTTGCTCAGTTGATTCATCGAAGGCCGGTCCCAAGGTAGCCTACACTGAGTGAAGCTGAGAGGCCAGGATTCCTTTAGTAGAGTGTAGAAGGAAGGGTCCAAAAGATTCCAAAGGTTGCTCAAATGCTGAGTGGACTTTTTTTTTTTTGCCGTGCCATTTGACTTGCAGGATTCCCCACCAGGGATCGAACCCAGACCCTCGGCAGTAACAGTGTGGGGTCCTAACCACTGCACCACCACGGAATTCTCTGAATGAATTTATTTAATTTCTGCTCACTCACCTCACCACCTCACTATTGTTCTCCAGTTGTGGAGGGTGGAATGCAAGGGAATGGAATTATTAGTAATCGATTGATTGATCAACCAATTATGGTGCTCCAAGACCAAAGTAAATGGGCAGCCTAATAAAATCTTGATTTGCAGAAGCAGGAAAGTTCTAGATCTGCTGAACAGAAGTCTGAACTAAAGCAGAATAACAGAGAATGTGAGTCACTGCCCACCCATGCCAGGACCAGGCGTTTCGTGGACACAGAGCGCCTTGAATGAAAGAGGAGGCTGGAGTCACTTGAGGAAGGACCCTACACAGCCGAGACTATACACCATGCATTCTCCTCTAGTGTTCCCCTGTGGGACCTGAGGCCCGAGTGACTGAGTGTGCTGGAGAAGGCAAAGTGCCAGCTACTTTAGAGATTACTGGATGCTGGCTCTGAGCTGGCACTTCCAGGAGACCCACAATGGTCCCCAGAGTAAGGGCTTCTGGAGGTATTGTGGATAGCTTTGCTGCGTAACAAACCACAAACTGTCTTATGCCCTGTTAACTCACGGGTGAGGAGTTCGGGCAGGCCTCAGTGGACATTCTCCTCCTTTGGGTGTCAGCTGAGATCATTTAGTGGCACTCAGTGGCAATGGGCTGTTTTGGAGAGGCTGAGATAATATCTCACATACTCGGTGCTTTGGCTGCCACGGCTGGTGGGCAGGACTCAGCTGGGACTGTTGATGGGGCCTGGCGTGGTGGTCTCGAGAGGTCGTGATTCTTACTCAGGGACTCCGGGTTCCATAAACAACTGAACAAAGTCAGCAAACAAAGTGAGAAGGCCATCGCTCAGAGGCCTAGCCTTCAAGGTCACGTAGCATCACTTTCTTTATACTTTATCGGTCAAAGGAGCCACAAGCCCACCCAGATTTAAGAGGAAGGGACACAGTCTGCACATCTTGATGGGAGTAATGTTAAGAATGTATGATCGTGTTTGTGTATTGAGTTTGAGACAGTATTTGCTTGTTTCTTTATTTTTTAACAGTATTTATTGGAGTATAGTTGCACAATGTTGTGTTAGTTTCAGGAGTACAGCAACGTGAATCAGTTACACATACACATATATCCAGTCTTTTTTAGATTCTTTTGCCATATAGGTCATCACAGAGTGTTGAGTAGAGTTCCCTGAGCTATACAGTACTTCCCTAGTAGTTGCCTATTTTATACACAGTAGCGTGTATATGTCAATCCCAGTCTCCCAATTTATCCCTCCCACCATTCCCACCTGGTAACCCTATGTTTATTTTCTACATCTGTGAATCTATTTCTGTTTTGTAAACAAGTTCATTTGTGCCCTTCTTTTGGATTCCATACATAAGTGATATCATATGCTATCTGTTTATCTCTGTCTGGGTATAGCCATGTTTTTAAAATACTCTTGGGAATCAGTCAGGTAACTAGGAGAGTCTTGTTCACATCCAGCTCATTTGGACCCAGCGGATCCCTGAATACAGCTCAGGGATCCTTGCCCAGTTCTGAAAGCACTTGTGAGGAAAGGTGCATTACGGGAGAAAGGCCAGATGGAAGCCCCCTCCCAAACGGGTAAACCAGGAGCAGAGCACGTTCCTATTGGTGCCTCCATCGAGGACACCACATCGTGAGGGGGTGTCCATTCCTATCACATCCCCTTTGCACTCACCTCCCGGGTCCGCACAGAAGACCTTGGAGCATGGCAGTAGGTGATCATCAGCTTCCTCAGGTGGTGATTCCCACTGCAGCTATTGTTCTGACGTCATTTCTTGGCTGGAGCTCACCATCAGTACTTCTTGTACCTCTTCTCTCTTTTTCAAAAAATGTTTATTTATTTGGCTGTGCCAGGTCTTAGCTGTAGCACTCGGATCTCCAATCTTCGATGAGACGTGCAGGATCTTTAGTTGCAACGTGTGAACGCTTTGTTGCAGCATGTGGGATCTAGTTCCCTGCCCAGGGATTGAACCCGGGGCCACCTGCATTGGGAGCTCAGAGTCTTAGCCACTGGACCACCAGGGAAGTCCCTGGTACCTCTTCTCTTAGCAGCAGTTGTTTACGTCCAGTGGGTGGGGCCAGTGATATACCTTCAGCTTTCCAGCCCTTTTCCGTTGTCTAGACCACAGGAACGTCGACTGCCTTTTCTTCCCTAAACCATCACAATAGAGCTCATGCTATGACACCACTCCCAGGGAGACCAGAGCACCCTGGTAGCAGGCAGATTACAGAGCACACGACCCTCACAGAAGGAGCAGCACTTTGTGTTTCTTGGCATAAACTTTTCCTGAGTATAGGTTTGCTTTCCCAGCCCCAAATGCTCTGCTAAACCCAGCATCTGTGGACTTACAGAATGCCTTATCCACCAACATGGTATTCCACAAAGCTTTGCTTTACTCAGGACATTCACTTTGCAGCAAATCAAGCCTTGCAATGGGCTCATGGGATTCCCTGATTCACATGGAATTCCCTATCCCACTAAAGCAGCTGGCTTTAGAGAAGGGTGGGATGGGGCCTTCCCTGATGGTTCAGAGGCTAGGACTCCAAGCTCCCAATACCAGGTGGGTGGGAAGGATGAGATTCAATCCCTGGTCAGGGAACCAGATCCCACAGGCCACAACTAAAGGTCCTGAATGCCGCAACTAAAGATCCCACAGGCCACAACTAAAACCCAGCACAGCCAAAGAAATAAATATTTTTAAAAAAGTGGGATGATCTTCTGGAGACACTGTTTTTGGCACTGGGCATGCATGCTAAGCCGCTTCAGTCATGTCTGACTCTTTGTGACCCCATGGACTATAGCCTGCCAGGCTTCTCTATGGAGTGTTTCAGGCAAGAATACTGGAGTGGGTTGCCATTTCCTCCTCCAGGGGATCTTCCCAACCCAGAGACTGAACCCGCATCTCTCATGTCTCCTGCACTGGCAGGTGAGTTCTTTCCTGCTAGTGCCACCTGGGAAGCCTGAAAAATAAATGTTCACTTTTTGGCCTCATGGCATGTGGGCTCTTGGTTCCCCAACAAGGAACTGAACCCATGCCCTCTGCATTGAAAGCACTGAGTCTTAGCCACTGGACCACCAGGGAAGGTACCAGTGTGGGGCAGTACCTCACAGGGCTGGGTCAGGATCCTCCACGGTGCAGACTCTGATCTGAGTCAGCACTCAGCACACGGGGCCGTCTCTCTCACAGTCAGGATTCACGAGTGTAGGAGTCAACGCTGGACAGAAGATGGAGTAGCTCTTCTCACCACTTTCTCTCGTGGCCCACTAGCAAAGTGTTTGTTTCCCATCCCTGCAATTTCTAATTCCCAAAGGAGAAACATTCACACTGGAGGACATAACAATTGTTCCACGGAAGCAATGCTTCCTTCTGGCTATTTTGGGCTCCTTATGCTGCCAAAGCGACAGCCGAAAGGGGGTGATTGGCCCTATCTAGGGAAATAGGGCTGCTAAATATGTAATGGGGGACTTCCCTGATGGTTCAGTTGTTAAGACTCTGTGCTTCCATAGCAGGGGATGCGGGTTTGATCCCTGGTCGGGGAACTAAGATTCTGCATGCTGTGTGGTACAGCCAGATACATGCATATACGTATATACATATCAGCACAATGGGATTGAGGAGGGATATGCCCACTCCAGTATTCTCACCTGGAGAATCCCCATGGACAGAGGTGTGCCTTGTGGGTACACAGCTGCAGAGCCAGAGAGGTGGGAGCTACACACAGACTTCTGGGCACCCCCTTCACAGTCAGGATGGACGGACCTTTCTTCCCAGATTGGCTGGTTGTGATTCTTACTCTGATCCCCCAGTTTATCCCTCAGTCATCACTATCCCAGCTCCTTCCACGACCCCATCAGACCTCATCCTAAACTCCCCCCCACCGCATCCCACAGGACCGGGTGGCTCCAGAAGGACATTGATTGGCACAAGGGGTGCCTGTGAAAGGCTTGGAGGTAAGAGTGCAGGGGGGCAGTTCTATGGGTCCTAGAGGGGGGAGGTGAGCAGCAGGGAGTCACTCTGGGAGGGGCTGTGGAGAGGAGGGTCTTGGTCCCCCCAGGCCTCGAAGCCCCTCCAGAGGGAATGGCCGAGACATGGCCTCTCGCTGGCACAAAGCCCCCCAGCCCTGCTGACCCAGGCCTGTCATTCCTCTCTGTGTGGCCTTGGAACAGGCCTTGCCCATCTCTGTGTCTGTTTCCCCAACTGTGCATATGGTGGGAGACTCATCTACGAAAGCTTTGCCAGCTTCCAGACTTGCTGAGTCTCTTACAGGAAGTACTGGTTTGGGAGAACAGTGCTGCTCTTAGTTGCTCAGTTGTGTCCAACTCTTTGAGATCCCATGGGCTACAGTCCACCAGGCTTCTCTGTTCACGGGGCTTCTCCAGGCAAGAATATTGGAGTGGGTTGCCATGCCCTCCTCCAGAAGATCTTCCCAACCCAGGGATTGAACCCAGGCCTCCCCCATTGCAGGCGGATTCTTTACGATCTGAGGCACCAGGGAAGCCCTGTGAGAACAGAGCCCCTCATAAAAAGACAGCTGCTGCTGCTGCTAAGTCACTTCAGTCGTGTCCGACCCTGTGCGACCCCATAGACGGCAGCCCACCAGGCTCCCCCGTCCCTGGGATTCCCCAGGCAAGAACACTAGAGTGGGTTGCCATTTCCTTCTCCAGTGCATGAAAGTGAAAAGTGAAAGTGAAGTCGCTCAGTCGTGTCCGACTCTTAGCGACCCCATGGACTACAGCCTACCAGGCTCCTCCACCCATGGGATTTTCCAGGCAAGAGTACTGGAGTGGGGTGCCATTGCCTTCTCCTAAAAAGACAGAAACACCAAGAACAAAATGGGTGGTTCCTGACTCAAGTCTTGAGGGGTAGGGATCCAGGCCTGGGCAGCCCCACAGTGAGCCCCTGGACCCTGGGCTGTGTCTGAGGCTTGGAAAGTGGTTGGCAGGCAGTAGACTCAGGATGAGCAGAAGGAAGGGATGCTTCCCGTCTAAATTTCCAGGCACGTGACCCAGTGACACTGGAGACCTGGCACCCCAGCCCTTCCCAGTGAAGGCAATAGGCTTGGTGGTGCTGTTTCCTAGGGCTGCTATAACCAATANACTTGGGGTGATGTCCCATCACTCTGTGACTCTGGGGAGGCATAGATGAGGGTTGGGGTTTGTGTGATGGGTGGTGCGAGCCAGACTCCTTATTGATGAGTCAGGGATAAGGAGTCTCCCTCACTGGGGCACCCAGATGTTGCTCATCCTAACTCCCCCTGCTCTGGCCCCTTAGATCATCCAAAATCCCGCAAAACCAGGCTTCCTCCGGGAAGAGTGGTCACAGCTGCAGGGCCTCAGGCCTGGTCCCGCCCTTCTAGAAGCCTCCCCAGGGGCTCAACCCATCCCAGCCCAGCATCTCCCAACCCCTCCCCACCCTACACTTACTTCTCCATCCCACACACAAAAAGTGTTTTAACTTGATTACTACTGAAAGATCTTGTCTCCAAATAAAGTCATGTTCTGTGGTCCCGGGGGTTAGCACTTCCACATGTGGATTTGGTAAGGGGACAGGATTCAGCTTTAACAGTGACTAAGAGTTGGATTTGCTAACTCGGCCCCTTTTTTTGTTGTTCAGTCACTAAGTTGTGTCCGACTCTGTGACCTCACAGAATACAGCATGCCAGGCTCCCCTGTCCTTCAGTATCTCTGGGAGTTTGCTCCAATTCATGTCCACTGGGTCGGTGACGCTATCTGACCATCTCATCCCCTGCCACCCCCTTCTCCTTTTGCCCTCAATCTTTCCAAGAATCAGGGTCTTTTCCAATGAGTTGATTCTTTGCATCAAGCAGCCAAAGTATTGGAGCTTCAGCTTCAGCATCAGTCCTTCCAATGAATATTCAGGGTTGATTTCCTTTAGGATGGACTGCTTTGTTCTCCTTGCTATCTAAGGGACTCTCAAGAATCTTCTCCAATACCTCAATTCAAAAACATCAGTTATTCGGTGCTCAGCCTTCTTTATGGTCCAACTCTCATATCTGTACATAACTAATGAAAAAACCACAGCTTGACTATAACAGTGACTGAGGTTCGGATTTGCTAACCAACCCCGCTCTGCTCCAAATCTCCCCTGGATGGTTCCCTTACTAAATTCATAGGATGCTGGTCTAACTCCCTTCAGGAGGCAGAGGGCCAGGTTGCCCTGCCTGGATGGAGTACGGTGATCAGCCACGGGCACCCCCAGGGGGCCTGACAGACCAGCACAGCAACTTCTAGGCAAAGTGGACTCCTCTTCATCCAGCTCTGCCCTTACCAGTGGCCTGGCCATGTGGGCACCTCGCATATCCCCCCATTTGCCCCTCACAACCATCTGCCAGTTAGGGATAAACCATTCCCATTTTACAGATGAGAAAACTGAGGAGGGAATTCACCTCCCTGTGGTGTCCCAGCTGATAAATGTCAACACTAGCCAACCTGGCCTCTGAGCCTGAACTCCCACACTCAGCCACACAAGTGGACTTCAGAGCTCCGTCCCCCTCCTGTGGATCTGCCGGCACGGGGTTGATCTCGGGTGGCCCCGGTCTGCAGTGACTTAAAGCAGGATTTCAGTTCCTGACCAGAGATTGAAGTCAGGCTGTGGCAGTGAGAGCGCTGAATGATTGCCACTAGACCACCAGGGACTAGTGTCCAGCGACAAGTCCCTGGCCCGTCCGCTTTGTAGAAATAAGTTCCCGCAAAGAGATAGAAATTAGTGAAACAAGTATAGTGTTTATTAAGAGGAAAAAGAGTACGTGTGGTTAGGCACACACAAGCAGACTCAGACAGCCAGGCCTCACGATAGCTTGAATCGCTCCTGTGGGGCATTTCTTCCGGGTTTCCTTTGGCCAATCGTCCTGTTTCTCCTGGTTCTGAGTCCGTCCTGGATCTTTCTCAGGGTCCTCCCCGTGTGCATAGACGCATCTCTTAGTCAAGCTGGATTCCAGCAAAGATCCAGTAGGTTGCCATCACTCCTTTTTGAGCCCCAGGGAGCTTTTCTGCCCATGTACAGTGGGAAAGGTCTCCACCTTGAGAACAAGAAATATGTGGTCTCCATCTTTTATCTGGGCAGGGCTCAGCCCCTCCTATCATCCTCCTGCTGTTATCTTCGTCTTGCAGTATCTGTCCACAGGGGACAAACTGCAGCTGTTTAGCCTGGGGTCCATCTATCTCCTGCCTCAGGGTGGTGAGCAAGGTGGAGGGAAGTGGAGGCCCAGTGACTACAGCCCTGGCCGCCAGCTCCAGGCAGGGCTCAGCTGCCAGATGTACCTGGCAAGGAGCTGGACCCCGACCGGAACTGCCTCTCCAGCCCTAATGGGCTGGTCTTCCCATCCAAGCTCAGGTTTGCTACTGTACAGTGGAGACCGCAACTCCCAGTGGTTCAGGGGAGTCTCCAGCGAGAGCCACCAGGACAGCCCTGTGCCCCAACAGGGCACTTGCTCCATGTTGTCCCCTCCTGGGCCCAGGGGAGCCTGGCACATGGAAGGCACCAACAAACACACAATACCAGACTTGTGGTTTCCAGAAAGGTGAATAATTAGTCAAAACTCTCAAACTCTGGGTGGGGGGTAGAAAGAAACACATCCTGGGCCCAGACCCTTAGACCTCACTTGCCATCAGGTGAGCAGCAGGGTCATCAACATCCAGCTCCTGCCTGTAAAACAACAATGAATGCTCCTCCCCCAGCCAGGCTAAAGGTGCAGCGAGAGGAGGGGCAAGGCCACCGAAGTTGCGGAGCCAAGTACAGTGGGAAGACCGAAAGCTAAGTGTGGAACAGACGCTGAGAAAACTCCTGTGGCAAATCAAGCCCAACCCTTAAAACACAGAAACGCTGAAGGAATGTTAAGCAACCCACTTAAAAAATGGGCAAAAGATTTGAATAGACACTTCATCAAAGAAGATATGCAAATAATAAGAACAGGAAATTGATGCTCAGTACTATTAGTGGTACTAATTACTTGATGAAAGTGAAAAAGGAGAGTGAAAAAGTTGTCTTAAAGCTCAACATTCAGAAAATGAAGATCATGGCATCTGGTCCCATCACTTCATGGCAAATAGATGGGGAAACAGTGGAAACAGTGGCTGACTTTATTTTTTGGGGCTCCAAAATCACAGCACATGGTGACTGCAGCCATGAAATTAAAAGACGCTTACTCTTTGGAAGAAAAGTTATGACCAACCTAGATAGCATATTCAAAAGCAGAGACATTACTTTGCCAACAAAAGTCCGTCTAGTCAAGGCTATGGTTTTTCCAGTGGTCATGTATGGATGTGAGAGTTGGACTATGAAGAAAGCTGAGCACCGAAGAATTGATGATTTTGAACTGTGGTGTTGGAGATGACTCTTGAGAGTCCCTTGAACTGTGAGGAGATCCAACCAGTCCATTCTAAAGGAGATCAGCCCTGGGTGTACTTTGGCAGGAATGATGCTAAAGCTGAAACTCCAGTACTTTGGCCACCTCATGTGAAGAGTTGACTCATTGGAAAAGACTCTGATGTTGGGAGGGATTGGGGGCAGGAGGAGAAGGGGACGACAGAGGATGAGATGGCTGGATGGCATCACCGACTCGATGGACATGAGTTTGAATGAACTCCGGGAGATGGTGATGGACAGGGAGGCCTGGCGTGCTGCGGTTTATGGGGTCACAAAGAGTCGGACACGACTTAGCGACTGAACTGAACTGAACTGAACTGAACTGTTAGTGGAGCCAGGGAATGCTAGAGGGATGTGAGGGTCGCCATAACAACATGACCCAAACTCAACTCAACTCCTAGTCAGAATGACTCAAATCCCAGAAGACAGGCCTTGCAAAAGAAAAGATGTGTCCATTTCCAGATTGAAATACCATTTACCAGATCAACAGCAATGGTGGAAAGTAGGAGACGATGGAATAAACTCTCAAAATTATCTGGGGATGTGACTTCCTACCTAGAATATCACACCCAGCCAAACTATCAATCACGCAAGTGCATGGTATAAAGCCATTTTCAGACTCACAAGATCTCTATTACACCGCATGGAAAACAGACTTCAGAGGCGTTAAAGAGTTGGGGAAGAATTAACAATTGGGACATTAAAAAAACTAATCAAACAAAAACATGAGGATCCAAAAAGCTACCAGAGAAAGGAAATGTGATCAAAATTTCTTACAAGGCTCAGATGTGAACAACACTTACATAGATGCTGAGTCCTGATTTAACAAATATTGCTTTATACCTACACTGTGAGCACAGAAAAGAGAACGGTGAGGGCAGATGAGTAAGAGAATTAAATTTTCATGTTCCATTATAGGAAACGAGTAGAAAATGTCTAAAGCTGTTGGGATGAGAAATAGTAGGACCAATGAATTATTGACAAATATGAATTAAATGCCTGTAAGTTGTTTAAGGTCTTCCCTTGTAGCTCATTTGGAGTAACTGCCTTTGGGGAAAGGGACTCTGGAAGGAGGTAGGAATGGGTCAAGGGACAGTTGGCTTTTGTTAGGAGCTGTTAGTACTATTTGACTTTTTTTTTTTTTTAAACTATGTGCTTATATACTTTGGGAGAAGGGGGATTGAAATAATTAAAATACAGTGAAGAAAATGATGAGGTTGCACTGATTGGCCTCAGAAAGACTTTCTAGTTCTGCCAATCTGTGGTTCTACAACTGCCATGGAAAACGAGACAGTGAGGGCCATCAGATCTGGGCCAGCCCTTGACCTCAACATCTGAGAATCCACTCACAAATTCTGCCAATTGTACTAGTATTTGACTAATATTATCATTAATATTTTAATTACATGGATATATTTCAGAAGGTGTTATGGTTTAAAGTGTGTCCCCTAAGAAGATATACAAAGAAGGCTGAACACCAAAGAATTGATGCTTTCAAACTGTGATGCTGGAGAAGACTCTTGAGAGTCCCTTGAACGGCAAGAAGATCAAAGCAATCAATCCAAAAGAATATCAACCCTGAATATTCACTGGAAGGACTGATGCTGAAGATGAAGCTTCAATACTTTGGCCACCTAATGCGAAGAGCTGACTCATTGGAAAAGACCCAGATGCTGGGAAAGATTGAGGGCAGCAGGAGAAGGGGATGACAGAGGATGAGATGGTTGGATGGCATCCCCGACTCAATGGACGTGAGTTTGAACAAAATCCAGAAGACAGTGGAGGACAGAGAAAGCTGGCATGCTGCAGTCCATGGGGTCGCAAAGAGTTGGACACAACTTAGCAAGTGAACAACAGCAAGATACCCTGAAATCCTAACTCTCAGCACTTGTGAATGTGGCCTTTTTGGAAACAGTCTTTGCAGATGCAATCAAGTTAGGATGAGGTCGTTAGTGTGGAACCTAATCCAATATGACTGATGTCCTTATAAGAAAAAAAGACACACAGAGAGAATAAAGCCGTGTGACAAGAGAGGCAGAGGCCAGAGTGATGAGGTTACAAGCATCACCAGAAGCTGAGAGGCCAGCAGGGACTGACCCAAGGTCTGAGGGAGCACGGCCCTGCTGACGCCTTGCTTTCAGACTTGCGTACTCCAGAACAATGGACTGTGCTGAAGCTGAAACTCCAATACTTTGGCCACATGATGCAAAGAGCCCACTCACTGGGAAAGATCCTGATGCTTTGGGAAAGGAAAGAGTGAAGGCAAGAGGAGAAGGGGGCGGCAGAGGATGAGTCACCAACTCAATGGACATGAATTTGAGCAAACTCCAGGAGACTGAGGACAGAGGAGCCTGGCGTGCCGTGGCCCATGGAATCGCAAAAGGTCGGACACGACTTAGCAACTGAACAACGACGAACCTCCAGAACTGTGAGAAGATACCCTTCTGTTGTTTTAAGCCCCCAGTTTGTGGTACCTACTGATGGGAGCCTTAGGGAACTAATGCAGAAGAAACCAGAATATTAGCAGGAATTCGCCATTAAATCTAAGATCACTGTAGGAAGAGTGCATTTTTACTGCAATGCTTATAACGTCTGGCGCCACAGAGCTTGTCCCTGGAAGTGGCTCAGTCTCCTGCCTTCTAGGCCATGCCTGGCTTTGGGACACCTGAGGAACTGGGCTCGCGGGTGTGCCATTTCTCCAGACACTGTGCCACTGACAGGCTTGAATGTGCTCATTCTTTTCTTTAAATGTGTATGTGTGTGTGTGTGTGTGTGTATTTTTTCTGTATTTCCTTCTCTTTGGCTGTGCTGGGTCTTTGCTGAGTTTCGGGCTTTCTCGAGTGTTGGAAGCAGGGCTACCCTCTAGTTGCGGTCACGGGCTTCTCATTAGGGTGGCTTGTCTCCGGGAGCAAGGGCTCCAGGGCACACAGTCTTCAGGAGCTGCAGCTCATGGGCTCAGGAGTGCAGTTAGAGGCCCTAGTAGGGCACGGGCTCAAGAGTGGTACTTCCCAGGCTCAGCTGCTCTGCAGGACGTCAGATCCTCCCAGACCAGGGATGGAGTCCATGGAGCCCGTGTCTCCTGCACACTGGCATGTGGATTCTTTACCACTGAGCCACTGGGGAAGCCTTCTTTTTTTTTAAATTAATTTATTTGCAGCATGTGGCATCAAACACAGGTTCCCTGCATTGGGAGAACAGAGTTTTAGCCACTGGACCATCAGGAAGTCCCCAAAGAGTTCTTTCTGCTCAAAAACTGCAGCTCAAGAGCCCTGCTCAAGGTGGGGCTCCCGCAGCTCTCAGCCCTACTCTCCAAGTAGAAGGGCAAGATAAAGGTCTAGAGGGAGGCGCTTTTGCAGCCCAAGCAACTGCACATGACCACAGGTTCAGCTGAGTCGCTCAGTCGTGTCCGACTCTTTGTGACCCCATGGACTGCAGCACTCCAGGCCTCCCTGTCCCTCACCAGCTCCCAGAGTTTACTCAAACTCATGTCCACTGAGTCAGTGATGCCATCCAACCATCTCATCCTCTGTTGTCCCCTTCTCCTCCCACCTTCAATCTTTCCCACCATCAGGGTCTTTTCCTGTGAGTCAGTTCTTCATATCAAGTGGCCAAAGGATTGGAGTTTCAGCTTCAGCATCAGTCCTTCCAATGAATATTCAGGACTGATTTCCTTTAGGATGGACTGGTTGGATCTCCTTGCAGTCCAAGGGATTCTCAAGAGTCTTCTCCAACACCACAGTTCAAAAGCATCAATTCTTCAGCGCTCAACTTTCTTTATGGTCCAGCTCTCACATCCATACATAACTACTGGTAGACTCCCCCTTTATAAAATACATATATATTATTTTTTGGCTGTGCCAAGTGGCATGCGGGGTCTCAGCTCCTCAACCAGAGATCACACCCATGCCCCTCACAGTGGCAGCACAGAACCTTAACCACTGGACCACTAGGGAAGTCCCATAGGCAGGCTGTCCCTTGAAGAGGTTCTATTCTCTGTCCCTCCCCCCCTCCCCTCAGTGTCTTCTGGCCCCCATGCCTCTGACTCATTGAAATGAGCTCATCTGTCTGGAAGGCAGGCTTACAGAGAGTTCCAGAGCAAGGGATGGTTTGGAAGGGGGTCCAGGCCGATAGGAAAATGGAGCCTAAGGTCATGAGGCTAGCCTCTCTGGAACTTGGCCTGTGTGTGCGTGTGTGTGCATTTGTGTGTGTGTCTTATGTGCACGTATGTGAGTGGTTATGTATGTCAGCTTGTGTACACATGTGCTTAAGCACATGTCTGTGTGTGCATGTGCGTCCATGCGCCTTGTCTGAGTGTATATCAGGCTGGAGCAGAACAGCTCTGTAAATCCACCTAGGTCCACCCCAGATGGCTTTCCACCGCCAAACTTTTGGCCCAGGAAGTTCATTTAAACATTCTTCCACCTCCTTTCTTTCCCTCCATCACTATTGATCACGAAGATCCCACCCTCCGGGTCCTCCTTTTGGAAAGTCTTTTTCTGCCTGATGCTCACCAGCTCGTGACCAACTTCCAGGTAGAGTAAAGGATTAAATGGAAGGCACAATAAGAAGTGAAACAATTAGAATTTCTGCCTCATTATCATGGTAATCTTATCAGTCGGATAATGAGGTATTAATGGAGATTTAATGTGCATCTCATAACAGAATCCCTTGGAGAAAACACACAGGGAAATTGCTGTAAATCCACTTAATGATGGAGAAGTCCCAAAACACCATATTCCAAAGGATGAAAAATGCAGGATGCAAATGAGAAAGAATCAAGGTCAATAACACCGCGGGGACAGGCCTAATGGCAGATTTGGAGATATATGTAATAAAAATTGCATGTTGCTTTTAAACCTCACCCTCTGTTGTTTTCAAATGTGCATTCCTCGTAATGAAACACAGAAGTGCAGCCAGAATGATTTGTATGTTTTAGAAACCATAGGGGGGATGGAAACACGTCTTGCAACCCATCAGTTCCCCTGCGGGGAGCCACGGGAGAAACGGGGTGCTTTACCAAGAGGCCTCGAGAGAAGGAGGGCAGAGGGAGAGCCCCTTGTTTAGCGGAGGGGAAGCAGCCTGTCTGAGTTCAAGGTCATCTGGGAAACACTAACGGAGAGAGCCACGTTTATTCACACTTCCACTCCTTCATTCAATCAGCATTTGTCAGGTGCCTGCTGCGTGGCTGACCACAAGCAGCTCAGAAAGCTGAAGGACACGACAGATACAGGCGGAAAATAAAAGCTCTAATTCAGAGAGCACCTACTAAGTGCCAGGCATTACTGAAATGCCTGATACATGGATGATCTCATTAATTCCAACAGCAACACTGGAACGGAGGAACTTAATTAAGAGCCCCATTTTTCTGATGAGACACTGAAAATGACAGTGAAGTCGCTCAGTCGTGTCTGACTCTTTGCGACCCCACGGACTATCAGGGTCCTCTGTCCATGGGATTCTCCAGGCAAGAGTACTGGAGTGGGTTGCCATTTCCTTCTCCAGGGGATTTTCCCAACCCAGGGATCGAACCCAGTTCTCCCGCATTGTGGGCAGACGCTTTACCATCTGAGCCACCAGAAGCTCAGAGATATTAAGTAAGTTGTCTCCAGTTGCTCATGGCCTGAACTTCACCGCTACTATCTGAGGTTGAACCCTATGAATTGACTGTTGGGGATCCACAAAAAGACAATTTTCATACGGTTCAGGCTAACAGTTTACTTTCTGCCTAGGGACCCTTTCTAGATGTGGATGCCTCTAACAGAGGCAGGAGGGAGGGACAGAAACGTGACCTGAGTTGAGAGTCACAGAATTCAAGGAGCCTCACAGGGCCCTCCTGCCTTAGCCCCTGGTAGCCTATGTTCCCACACCAGCCCTAGGGGATCAGGCCGTGGACGCTGAGTAAGTGGAAAGGAAGCCCTGAAACACTCATCCTGCAAATTAAAAGCAGTTTGTGGATTGAAAAACACTAAGCAAATGTTGGCTATTTGGTTCTTATAATTTATTGATGATAATAAATAACCCTTGGGCCTTCCACACGTTTGCAAGCATTGAAGGTAAAGTTAGCTCAATTTTTTATTTTAGGGAACTTGGAAAAGCAGAGTTTCATGGGACTTTGAGAGCAAACTGACTAACTGTCCCTGTTTTAGTTCTAAAAAGCCTACATCCTGGGAAACCCCACATCCTGGGCAAACTGAGACTGTTGGCCGCATCATCCCAGAGGGACACCTGGACGCCTGGAGTCATGGACAGGAAACACCAGGTCAGTTCCACCCAGCGCTGGGCAAGCATTCCCTATGTGCCAGGCTCTGTGCTGGGTCCCCATGGTAGCAGACGCAGATTTGCCTTGTTCAGGGCTGTCTGGGGGACCCTGGGGCCTGGGTCTTAATGGCAGCCCAGAATGTAAGGGGTACAGAAGGTATCTTCACCATCCAGTTTCTGACTGGTGCCTAGAAGAGCCACTGAACACCCATCCCAACAGCCAGAGGATCACAAACCCATTATACAGATGAAGAAACTGAGTCGTTGGTGCTGGTGCTGGCACTTGCTCAGAGTCACAAGCAGTCTGTGAGTGCATAACAGCTGAAGAAGGATGACAAGACGCCACTTGAGGGTAGAAACGGCCTCCAGAGAACAGGTCCGTCTGAGCCGGGAAAAAAAGGCGGATGGATATTAGGCAACATTTCTGGAGTCTTGCAGCTGTGTTCCGTTTAATCACAGACTGCAAATTGAATGGAGTGAAGACAGTGTTGCCTCTTTGAATTTCCCCCAGGCCCTGTTTAATGAATAAATAGGCATGATTTGTAATTAGCTGATCCGTTGTGCCAATGCTGTGAGAACACCTGAAGCGAGTTAAACATGCCCCCTGCAATCTGGTCGACAATATTAATACGCCCAGCAAACCTTCCTTCCTGGTCCACGGTGCATGTCACCCAGTGATCACACACATTGCTTTGAAGGGGACGTATTGCGGAAAAAAAAAGGGGGGGTTTCAGCCTGGAGAGATGAAGACACAGGGTCCTCATGAGCCCTGCCTTCCCGTGTGAAATTTTGGAAGCTACAAGTTCAATTTGTTGCCATTAGCAAGTGCTAGACAACCCACAAAGTCATCTCACCTCCGCACCCTCAACCAGCCTTTCAGAACCCCACGGCTACTCTCAGGAAACCCTTCTGGGCAGGACCGCCCCCTGGTCGAGGGGTCTACAGCTGGGCCGGGATCCTCAGCCGTGAGGGCTGCGTTTCTTTGTGCAAGCTGGCGTCTGTTTGCAGGGGCCGTCTGATACCCACACGCAGCCGCTGAGTCCACAGATTCCTGCCAAACTAACGGGCATCCTGTATCATTTATCCTCTAATTGGGGCTGCTTATCACGAGTTTTGCCTGCTTTCCGTGCTAACCATGCGGCTGGTGCTGAAATTCCGAATCCTAACGTTTCCCTGCGCGGAGCTGGTGGGAGGGCCCCGGCCCAGGTAGCGTCTTGATTGCCACATTTTCCAGCAAAGGGGTTTCCATTCATCTTCATCATGGCTTCAATCTGTGCGCCGAGAGGAGGCGGCTGCCCCTGTGGATCCTCTCCACCCAGTCACCTGGAGGCTCGCTCTCATCTGTTCCTCCGCGTGCGCAGGCGCATTTATATTCCCCTCGCCCTGCTGCTTTCTCGCGGCCTGCGAGGGATCTCCCGCCAAGAAGCCTTCTCCCTCTGGGCCCTGCGTGGGAGTCCAGGTGCCAGCCTGTTGCAACCAAGGAGGAAAAGAAGGTCACCCCTTCCTCTGAACGAAGTGAATCATGAGGCAGAGACTATCCTCGCCTCGACCATGAACCCTAGGAAGTGGACCTGGGCCTCATGCGGATGGGTGCGGAAGTGGGCATTTCCCTGCTCCCCAGACTGCCCACTGGGTACCAGATCCGTGCTGGGCCCTGAGGATGCCATGAGCATCCAGCCCTGCCCTCAAGGGGCTCACACGCAGAAGGGGAACTGCACACCAGGAGCAGGACAATAATGCACCGTCAGGGGCCCGCCCTCTACAGTTCACAAAGAAAGCTCTCTCCACTCCTGCTTGATATGATTCTCCCATAATCCTATGGGGCTGATATGTTGCAGAGAAGCAGACAGGGTCCCTTAGTAGCTAAAAATAAGGACTCAGGGGATTTCCCTGGTGGTCCAGTGGCTAAGACTCCACACTCCCAATGCAGGGCACCCAGGTTCCATCCCTAGTCAGGGAAATAAATCCTGCATGAGTGTGCGTGTTAAGTCGTGTCCAAGTTTGCCACCCCACAGACTGTAGCCCAGCAGGCTCCTCTATCCATGTCCATGGGATTTTCAGGCAAGAATACTCGAGTGGGTTGCCATTTTCTCCTCCAGGGAATCTTCCCAACCCAGAATCAAACCCACATCTCTTACTTTGGCATGGTGCTCAGTCGGGGGGATTCTTTAACTCTGAGTCACCTGGGAATCCCAGATCTCACCTGTGACAACTGGAAAAGATCCCTCATGCCTCAACTAAAGATCTCCACGCCACAACGAAGACAGAAGATCTCACATGCCCCAACTAAGAACCAGCACAGCCAAATAAATAAAAATAAATATATATTTAAAATATTAATATATTTTTTTTAAAAAATAAGGATTTGTGAATCCTCCAGATCTGGATCAGATCCTGGCTCTGCCACTGATTTTCTGGGTGGCTTTAGATGAGCCACTTCACCTCTCTTCCTCATCTGTAACATGGGGCTCATAACGCTACCCGGCTCACAGGTGAGGGTTCTGTGAGATTCTGTAAAGCACACAGCACAGCTCTGTGCTCAGCACCAAAAAATGAACCCAAGGCATTCCTGTGGCCAATAATACTTCCGTCCTTGGCAGCAGCTCCCCGGATAGTGGGGTACACGACACCTGCAGCTCTCAGCCCTACGTCGGGCAGCTTGCTGCAGCCTGACAAAGCTGGGCTCCAGTCCTGCTGTGGTTGCTCGGGGCTGCTGCCTCGTCTGCAAAATGGGAATAATAACCTGCTCACTGTGTGCTAGCCACTCAGTTGGGTCCAACTCTTTGCGACCCCATGAGGCTCCTTTGCCCATGGAATTCTCCAGGCAAGCATTCTGGAGTGGGTTGCCATTCCCTTCTCCAGGGAATCTTCCTGAGCCAGGGATCACCTGCATTGCAGGCAGATTCTTTACTGTCTGAGCCACCAGGGAAGCCCTGGTCACTAGCTTGCTATATAACGCTAATTTGCCCCAAGAAGGGGTGGGCCAAGAGGGACCCAGTATATTCGTGTGTCTAGCTCAGGGGCCACAAGTGAGTTTGGGGGTCTGCCTGGATCTGTCCTAGAAAAGAATTCAGTGAAAGGGTGGGTGCAAGGGGGCTGGTTGGGGCTTCTGAGTCCGAGAGCCTGCGGCCTCCTCCAGAGGAGCCTGAGGGGGGCCTTTGTTCCTTAGCCTTTGCCTCCGCGAGTCTGTACCCGTCCTTGGCCACAAGATGTCGCCCAAGCAGCAGCAAAGCAGGGGCCTGGGCGAAACCGGGCAGTCCAGAGTCGACTCGGCGAACAGAGGTCCAGCCGCAGCCCTCTCGCACCGCCCCGCAGCTCTGGGACGCCTCGGGGGAGGAACCCCTGCTGCCCTGGGTTCAAATCCCAGGATTTCCTACCCGACACGATACTGCTGCCCCCAGAGGACACCGGTTTGTAGACCCCACCTAAAGTAGTAAATACATAGAGTTAATAATTACTCCTACTCCTTCACGGTGTAGGATTAACCCGTGCCTGCGGAACAAGGAGGACGAAGGGGCGGTGCAAACAGAAGACCACGTGGCCCGATTCGGGGCTGCAGCCGGGCGGCGCTCCGTAGGGCCCCGGAGACCCTCCATCCCCGCCCGTGCCTCACGGGGGTGCGGAGCAGACACCGGACAGGCGATAGTGTGGCACGTCCCAACAGGGCCCACACCAACTCTTCGTGGCGGCCACCTGGCACCGGGATCTGGCCCGCCAAGTGAGGGAGGAAGGGTGAGACCCCTGGGCTCGGGTCCCTGCAGGCAGCTTGGGCCCCGAGCGCAGCCCCGGGAGCTGGAAGAGCCGTCGAGGGCCGGCTGGAGCTGGAGAACCGCGGGCGTCCTGGACGGCCAGCCTGACCTCCCAAACTCCCCGCCGGCCGCCCGGCCGGCCGCCCGCCCTGGACTTGGCGCGGCTGTGCCGGCACTTCGCTGGGTGGGGGGCTCCTTATCCGACCCTCCATCAGCTCGAAGGACCACCTCGGTGAGCAGGCCTCTTCCGCTGGGGATGCGAGGTCCCAGCGGGGTGACCCGTGGGCGGGCTCAGACACGCGCGCGCCGCGGGACGGGGCTGCCAGGAGCCTGCGCTCACCTCCGCCTCCCAGGTGGAGGTCCGGGGCTTGGGGCGCAGTGTCTTCCCGAGGACGAGCAGAGCTTTCGGCCCCGGACCACGTGAAGGTGATGGGGAGAGAGCCCCTTTCCCTGCAAAGACTGAATCTGGGAGGAAAAAAGAGTGGAATCCCCGCACCCAGGGGCTACTGTCTGACTTCCTACCCTCCTCCCCGGCCCCCGACACTTGGGGACACCTGCCAGCTGGGGATCGGACAGTCCCTAAGGAGAGCTCAGGTTCCAGAGAGATCACTACTTTGTAGAGAAGTGCAGGGGGATGAGCCTCCTAGGAGAGGGAGGGAAGGATGTGGACATCTGGGCAGTCGCCCGCCCACAAGAGCTGGAGAGCCTGCTTAGGGAGAGCACTGAAACCAGAGGGCGCTGTAAAGGCGGAGGCTTAGGGCAGGTGTTGACTGGAAAACAGTGCACAGTCTGAGGGTTTTGAGCTGTTTTATTTGGAGTCAAATGAGGACTATAGCTTGAGACAGCATTTCAGATGGCTCTGAGAAACTGCTCCAAAGAGGGTGGGATGGAGGGAGAGCAGTATGTATAATTTTATGCAGGGCGAGTACATGCAGTCAGGCACATATTTTTTTGCAGGACGTTTCTGCTAGCCACAAGGAGCAGAGGTCACCGTGAAGGAGAGGCGATGCAAGAACTGGGCTCATAAAATCATCTCCTGAAATTATCTGTCTGAAGACCCGTTCTGCCAGTTTTTCACAGAGCTCAGAGGGCCTCATTCCTCCTGATCTCCACCCTGAACTCCCTTCAGGGGGGTGTTGAAGGTGAGCAGCTGCAGTGGTTCATAATCTGATCCTTGCAGAGGTAGAGGGCCAGTGCCAATTTGTGAGTGATGCAGGTAAAGCATGATTTACTTTGAGGGGCAGGAGTGGAGCTGGAGGGGAAGAAGAGACAGAGGCATAAGAATGAAATGCAGGTTGGAAGCAAAATAGAAAAGGTTCTGGACAGAAGAGAAATCTGATCAGACTTGACTGACTCTAGGAGAAAGGGGGAAGGGAAGCATGGAAATCCATCAGTTGTGATCATGGAGGTGAAAAATAAAAAAACACATCAGAGCTATTTCCTCAAGAGACTCTTCAGGGGGTGTGAGTGATCCAGGGATTGGAGCAGTGAGGAATAGAAGAGGTGGGTGGACTAGACCACTAAAGATTGAAATAGCCAAATCCAGAAAAGAACGGACAACTAAAAAGTCACTCGCCATCTGCTTTTAGGAGGGTTAGGTCATAGCCACTGCAGCTGCTGACCTTCAACAGCCCCTGAAAGGAGTTCAGGGTGGAGATCAGGAATGAGGCACCCCTTCGTCTGGAAAAAACTGGCAGAGAGATATTTTCAGGAGAAAATTTCATGAACCCAATTTCTTGCATCTTCTCACATCTAGGAAAATCACTAAAATCATGCATGGGACGCCTTCTCATGACTAGCAGCAACCTTTTAGTGAGATATGTGCTTCACTGCGTGCACCGCCTTCACCAAAATCACGTATGTATCAGCCTTCCCCTTCCTCCAGAGCAGGTCCTCAAAGCTGTTTGAGAGCCATCTCCTCAGTAAGTCCCCAGATAAAACTGGAGTCACAGCTCTTACACTGTGTTTTTTTTTTTTTTCCAGTCGACAGTATAAAGGGAAGTTTCAGAAGTTGTGTTACTATTATTCATGACCAAAGCACAAGGGAAGCCTTTAGTTAAAAACAGGTGGAGCGGTTTTTGTGTTCATAGGTCCACTGTTCCTGGGATGTCACAACGCAGAACCAACGCTGCCCCTCAGCTCTGCTGGCTGTCAAAGAGTGCTCCTCTAGGATTACCCGGCCTGTACCTGGTCACCCACAATACATTAGTCCTGGTTCCAGTTCATTAAACCAGATTAGAAAGAAGCTGCGTGCCTAAACTGGTGTTCACTGGCTGGAGTCTCAAGTCCCTTCTTGAGTCAGCTCAGTGGGCAGCCTCTTCCATCAGGGTTTCCAAACACCCATGGTCCATGCTGGCAACCTCCACAGTGTCACTGCACTCTACTACATCCCTCAGTTAAATGCTGGCACAGGAGAACTATTTCAAGACCATATAAACACACACACACACACATAAATGTATATACACACACACATATGTATATACACACACGCCTGCCTGCCTGCTGAGTTGCTTCATTCACATCCAACTTTGCGACCCCATGGACTCTAGTCCACCAGGCTCCTCCTCTGTCCATGGGATTCTCCAGTCAAGAATACTGGAGTGGGTTGCCATACCCTCCTCCAGGGGATCTTCCTGACCCAAGGATCAAACCCAGGGATCTCCTGCACTGCAGGAGCGGGTCCTTTACCGCTGAGCCACTGGGGAAGCCCTAGATACACATACATATATGCATATATACACATATTTGTATATCCATGTGTAAAGTCCGTGTATACATATATATTCACCAAGACTGGATGTCCAGGACCACTGAGGCAGTAGAGCCCAACTCAGGAAAAACCCTTCAAAGAGGTTTTCATTGGCCTTAGAACTGATTAGTGGCAGATCTAAAACAAGAACCATTTTCAGGCTCCTGGACCTGATGTTACAAACACATACCACTTGAAACCAGTGGCTTTCCGGGAAGTGGCAAGAATGATCTAGATGATCCCAATGCTGTGGCCCAGCTTTGCTGTGGAGGAGGTGTTTCGGGACATCACTGTGACACTGTGCTGGTGGGGCGGCCTTAGCGGCCTTCCTGTCACTTGTGACTTTCTTATGCGCCCGCCTCTCTCCGTCTCCCCCCACCCCACCAGGCTGGCTCACTCCCAGACTGCTACCCCTAAGCTGCTGCAGAAAGAAAGTCACTCAGTCACATCCAACTCTGTGACCCCATGGGCTATAAAGTCCATGAATTCTCCAGGCCAGAATACTGAATGAAATAGGTAGCCTTTCCCTTCTCCAGGGGATCTTTCCAACCCAGGGATCGAACTTGGGTCTCCTGCACTGCAGGCAGATTCTTTACCAACTGAGCCATCAGGAAAGCCCCCGCTGCAGCAGACACAGCCTCAACTATCAAAATCACAGCCACAGGAAAAGGAAAAGAACGTTGTTACTGATCAAAAAGTGAGAGAGGAAGGGGCTGGAACTCAGGTATCGACTGAGAGGATCAGAAACAGGAGGGGAAGTGACCGCTTACAGGTTCTCTCACTTTCAGCAGAGGGCAAGCCGGGGGGCAGGGAAAATCCAGCTGGGGGAAAAAATCCAGTTGGAAGCTGGGGCTGCTGGAAACAACGCTGTTACTTAACATGGGACAGCAAAGGCAACAGAAGCCAAACAGCCATTTTAAAAGCTAAAACAGTGAGGAAGATCAGATGATACGTTTTCACATAGAAATCCAAACACCGTGATTATCAACGTGATTACCAAATGTTTAGCAATTTGAGGTTTGGGAAAGAAACAGTTTTTATATAACCAGAAGATTTTCAAAAGAGAAAACATTTGGATTTAAGCAAAGTTTTAAAAAAAGAAAAAACTATCCTTAAAGGATATCAGATTGGCTACTAGGTCCTTTATCCTTCTTCTTCTATTTTTGGCCGTGCTGTGCAGCATGAAGGAACTTAGTTCCTTCATCAGGGACTGCACCTTTGCCCCCAGCAGTGGAAGTGCAGAATCTTAACCACTGGACCACCAGCAAGTCCCTGCCAGGCCCTGTATCCTTTAAAAGGGGCTCCACCCACCTTGGGGATGTGGAGCCAAAACTTGAGGAATTGAACACCTTTCACAGATCACACATTTTTCAGTTAGCATCAGTCAGAAGGGGAGTTTGCTAGGCATGCAGAATTTTTCTCCTGTTCTTCCCCCAAAATTGACTCGATGTGCCCTGTGAGATAGTGAGTCGGCAGTTTATCATCCCAGGTGGACAGTGCACGTGGTCCTCCAGCTCACACTTTGTGAGATGCTGACTCATGTCTAAGTTCCACAAAAATAAGTCAGTCACTTGGAGTACTTGTTTAAAGATTCCTGTCCCATCCCCATGCGTGCTGATTTATCAGCAAGAGCACCAGGTGATTCTTGACAGTGAGGTCTGAAAACAATGTTTTACAGAACTGCCTAGGGCACTTGGAGAAGGAAATGGAGACCCACTCCAGTGTTCTTGCCTGGAGAATCCCAGGGACGGGGGAGCCTGCTGGGCTGCCGTCTATGGGGTCGCACAGACTCGGACACGACTGAAGCAACTTAGCATCAGCAGCAGCTAGGGTACTTAAAAATGGACCTGTTTTGAGTGCCACCTCCGAAGACTGTGGGCTTCCCTGGTGGCTCAGATGGTAAAGAATCTGCCTGCAACGCAGAAGACCTGGGCTTGACCCCTGGGTCAGGCAGATGCCCTGGAGAAGGACATGGATACCCAATCCAGTATTCTTAAGAATTCCATGGACAGAGGAGCCTAGTGGGTTATAGTCCACGCGGTCACAGTGTCAGACATGACTGAGCGACTAACATTTTCATTTTCCCAAAGTTTGTAGTTTATTTGGTCAGAGTGAGTCAGATCAGACAGATCTCTTGACTAAATTCACTAGGAATTACTGATAAGAAACATCAGCAGTTACGTATATTAACCAACAGGCTTGGTGACAAAAGTTCTGTCAAAACTACAAATTAGTAGGGCTAAGGAGAGCGGAAGTAAAATGGTCCATGTTTAAAAATCACACTGGATACTCTTTTTTACAGGAGCATAAAATTTAATGATTTGGGCCAGCAATATGCTGAAATCCTAGTTAACAGAAATGAGATTACCACGGTTTCATGTTCACTGTCAACAACAGTTTCAATGACAGAATTGAGAGCTTTTTCCATTTTAGCACAAAACGTGGAAGATGCTTCCTGGATCCTCATAACCGGATTTTCCTGCCTCTCTGATCAATTTTTCCCCCCTGAAGTCTTTGTACTGTTATTTGGTACCGTAAGAAGATGGAACAGGATTCTTCTGGAATGAAATGACCGGCTCGAAAGCTCTTCAATGAATACTTAAATCTCTAGGTAGAGACACATTTACAGCCAAGAGGAGCTTCTGACCTGATTTCACTTTTCAGGATCGTGACATATTTTACAGGCAGCACTGCAGGGAGGCCTAGCTGAACATCACTAGCTCTGCATGCTCAGGGAAAAGCCACAGAGCCGCTTCCTTAGAGGGGTGAGTAGGCACAACTTAACAAGAGTCCAGGTGACATAGAAAATCCCAAATTGGCAAGGAAAGTTGAATTCTATTTTCAGTTCTAGGAAAGTCATAGCATTAATCTTAATACTGAACAGACTGAGTGAAAACTGGACCCTAATCCAGTTTTTAAATGTTTCCTTCCAAATTAAGTGCAATCAATATGAACAAAGTGCTTTTCCACCAGCAAGTAGAATGAGCTGGCCTCTGCAACAAGGGCTCCTTGGCTAATAGAAACTCCCCTCAACTGAGATTAATCAAGGCTCCCGTGAATAACATGATTAGGACTTCTGCACTCAGAACTAAGGCTGATGAATAGCTAACCAAATACAGGGTTCAGACAGGAACCGTGTTAAAGGAGTGAATGTGCACCATCTCATTAGCAGCTGCTGGATGATTCCAATTCCTTCCTGTACTGTAGTTAACAAATAGATGTTCAGATGAAAAAGTCGAGTGTGAATTCATGGAGAACCTTAGTTATATCTGAGAAGTCAGAGAAATTTTCAGAAATGCTTCCAAATACAAAAGAGATGATGGAAACATAAAACCCAATGAATTCAACTGCTCTCCCTTTTTAATCAATTTTACACAATGATATTGAACATGAGTAATCACATTAGGAGACAGGATGAGTTTCCTGTACATGTACAAGATGGTGCAAGCTCATTCACTGAGGCTTATAGGTTTTTATCAGTTTCAAGAGGAGAGGCAGTACAAAGCTTTTTCATACAAGTGAAACACAAGAATACAGTAGACAAGACAGAACATCAACTCAGCAGAGGTGAATTCTTAAGGCCTGTGGCTCCTGCCCACAGTGTCTGCCACGAACCAGGTGTAGAGGACTCTCTCCCGGGTATTTACCCTTCGATGAGCACAGGCCTGTGGGACATGCCGCTCTGTGGTGGTACCACAGCTCACCACACCAACCTTGACACTGAAGCAAAGCGTATCTTCCTTTCTCCAAGTATTCCCCAAAGTAATAAAGCTAATCCTGGTTACCCTTCTCCTTGGGTAACCTACATTCTAAAATATATGATTATTAATCTGGCAACATTCTCAAGCATTTTGGCAAAGTACCTCAAATAGCTCATCACTGTTCATCTACTCAACTAAAAATTCTTTGAGCTTCAAGATCTTTTCTGACTTCCCCCCTAAAGTATGGCAATTACATATAGGGTAAACTTACTAGTTAAAAGAACTAAACAGAAGGCAGATTTTTCCTTACAAAATAAAGCAGGAATGGAACTGGAAGAGAAAGTCTAGGACACACATCAGTGGAGGAAGTTGAGTCCACTAACGATTCTATCACTTTGACACAATCCACTAACAATTCTGAGCATGTGTGTTACTACTTTCCCTTTCCACACCCAATCCCATCAGACACAGAAACTGTTAAATCTTCACGATGTTGATCTTCACTTGGCCACGGAATTCCCATGGCAGGCAATGGGGAGCAGTGCCGACCGGCATGCACAGTCAGGTACAGCTTCCTGTGGCCACAAGTAGACCTCGTCACTGGCTGGGACGGGTATTAGTTCTCTCGCTTACGTACCTCAGGAACATGTAGGTTGAAAGTCTACATTAAACAAAAGCTTCCAGGACACAACAGGGAGAGAAAAACCCACGCATCTCATCCACATCTATTTTCCATCCTTCACAAAGTCTAACCCTCTTACAGTGATTTCATATCTGTATAAAATGGCTTTTATAAACAGGTTTCTAAAAAGAAAAAGTAGGAGAAATCAGTTAACTGTGGCTGAGATTTGACCTAAAGCAGAGAAAGAAAACAAAATGTTTACTAGATTTAAAAAATAATACTTTTACAAATAAAAGATAATCTTCAATCTGTAATTCTATCACTTAACTATCTCTGGAAGCAGAGTATTAATACAAAATATGAACTGATTTTTTTCATGAGATAGTTCCACAGAATTTCAGTGAACATTTAACATTCATTTTCTTTGTAAATTCCATGTAATAATCGGTGGCTCCTGAAGGTTTCCTACGTGTGATTTTGTAGTTTTGCACAATCCTTCATATAACCTATGTCCTGGGAGGAACTGTGCTAAGCAACAGCTGCAGGACAACTATTCCTTTCCTGAAAGAATACAATCAGATTACTCCCTACCTCACGCCCACCACTGCCACACACACAGTTGTTGTTTAGTCACCGAACTGTGTCTGACTCTATGTGACCCAACGGACTATAGTCGGTCAGCCTCCTCTGTCCGTGGGATTTCCCCGGCAAGAATACTGGAGCGGGTTGCCGTGCCCTTCTCCTGACCCAGAGATCGAACCTGGGTTTCCTGTATTGGCAGGCAGATGCTTTCCTGCTGAGCCGCCTGGGAAGCCCATGCAGACAGCTACCAACTCCTAAGCTCAGAACTCAACACTACGCTAAACCCTGTTACAAAGCACCAGTGACAGTTAACGCTGCAGTAGACCTCACTCCCGACCAGAAGAAAACAGCTTAACCTTAAACAGCTGGGCAGTGCGCATCTCTGCCGGCACCTGAGTCAAGACACAGGCACCCGGCTCCATCTCGGATGTAACCATGATGCCAAAGCTCTGAGGTCCTCCTCTCACGACTGTCTCAAGCCCTGCAGAGCCCTGCCTCCTGCCTCTAGGAGATACAAACTCACCACCTTCTCCGCAGAAAAGAGCCCCATGCAGTGTCCACATCTTCATATTTATTTCCATAGTAACAACATGGAATAGAGTTAGTAACCACCACGGGGGTGAAAAATTGCACTGACTTCTGAGTTAAATCCCCAAACAATAAATTTCAACTATTTCTGTTGACTTAACATTTATTGAATCAAGTGCTGAATGCCCTCCTCTGCCTTAAAAATCATGTTAAGACAGTTTGTCTTGTAAAATATCTATGATGGGATCTGACTTCTAAGACCTAAATGAGCTTGACCGTTACAGTCCGTGAAGCATGACTGTACAAAGATTTCTTGATCTAACATTCAAGAGGACATTTTTCATACTACTTTAATTTTGATCTGCCCCTAAAGGCAGAAACCTCATCTCACAATCCTCTGCAACTTATCTCAGTATTTTAGAGTAAAGGAATGAGAAGAGGTCAAGCAAGGCATAAAGAAAACCCAGCTTCTTTAGGCACAGTGGAGCACAGAGTTCCTGGAGAGACAGCCTCTGTCCTTATCTGCTCAAGGCTGTTGGTCACAGTTCCCTTAAACATGCCTGGAAATGCTGCCAGCAACAAGAGACTCAAAGGAGGGGACCGATTTTCATAAAAGAAGTTAAACACGTTTAGGAATCATACAGAGCGAAACCAGTCAGTGATGGCCTATGTGTAAGACTTGTGCTTGAAGCTTTGGTGGGCCTCCTTGGCCTGTTTCTCAGACACCAAAACCCATTCCTGATTAATTAGCAACACACGATCAAACCAAAATACAGAAACACATATGTTTGTTCAGAAGAGGGAAACAAAGGCACAGAAACCTGCCAAAATAGATTTTCGCCCCCCGTAAGAATAGTATGGTTGATTAAAATAGTTTATCACTAGTAAAACTTGTATCACTAAAGCAGACAATACAAATTAGTTTTTAAAAAAACTGACATTCACTGAATTCCTGGTCTGTGCATTCAATGTGAATCATCATCAAAAATATATTCCAATTAAAGGTTTGTAAGGAGTTCTGGCTGGGGTTTCTGCACTATATTTAGCATTTCAGATGAGAAGTACCACAAGGATGGGTTAGATATCTACTGTTGCTTTGTATGCCATGTATGACAATTACAAACAGTCTATCTCCTACTGCAGGCTCAAAGATGTCCAGGGTGAGAAAGTCTAAGTGATATATTCAATAAGTTCTATACCCCTCATCAAAGGCAGCCCTGTGCATCAAATTCCATACCTAGAAAGTTCAATAAACTGTGTTACACTTTAATAAATACTTCTGTGTATTTGTTCTCCTTTTGCTTTTAAGCTCAGCTTAAATGTTGTCGAGGAAACCATTTCACAGGAGGGTACATGACAACCTACTATCAGCAATATTCCTTGTTTATTAGAATCTGAAGATGTCCATATTACATCAAATATAAATATATATCATATTTACATTTCCTTCTTAGCTTTTCAATTTAGGTGAGTGTATTTATAGATAATGCCACTAATGTCACCACTATGATCATCCTCAGTGCAACTGGTATTTTCCTTCCATTAGATGCATCCAAGATTAGACAGCATCTTGAAAGAGGTGTACTGTTCTTTTTTTTTTTTAATGAAAAGAAAGAATGAGTATCCATAAACAGAGATCTAGGAATTTTCTAGGAGATTGGGTTTTTTTTTGTACTTCAAAATACCTGAAAAATGTGGTCCCTTTTTGCAGTACTATTCTCTATGTGGGGACAAGAAATTAATGAAATATGCAACTCAGAAAGGAAAAGAACCCAAAGAAAAGAGAACCTGCTTGTTAGCTCATTAATCTGTTTAGTAAAGATCTGTTTTAAAAGGTCTGAACACTGTACAATATTATACAAAAACAATCTTCAGCTTTCAAAGCAGCTGGTACATTTCTAAGAGACCTGCCTGCCCTGCTAACAGTCTGCTGCCTTGGTGGGCCTTTGTCTGGTCACTTTCGGTCATCGATAGTCTTAATGAATTCCACGGCTGCTGTGAACTGCATCCACCAATAGGACTCCTCTCCAGACAGACAGCTGGCATAAAAGCTACTGATGTACTGAACAGTGGACAGCAAACAGGGTGGATTTGCCTAGAGAAGTGAAAAATAAAGTCAGTTACTCAGTTGGAAAAATCATTTATGGTAGCATCTTTCAAATGTTTTCCTGTGAAAAAGAGATGCCAGTCCTTTTGAAAATAATCCCCCAAATCCTTTTTGGAATTAATTTGTAAACCCGAGTTACTGTGAGGAGCAACAGTGTATTGGAAAGAAGACTTAGGTTCTAATCCTAGCTCAACTATCGAGAGCTTTCTAGCCTAACAAAGCACTTGACCTCACTGGTCCTTAGAGGGGCCGAACTAATCCCAGTGGCTTCACTCAACATCCCAGGATTCCAGATAAGGAAGGAAATGCTGCAGACAAATTGAGTTATATCTGTTTAGTAAGTATGGGTAGAACCAGCCAAGAAAGAAACACTAAAAAAAAGAGTAGGCCCTCTGCTGCAGGAGGTAGCACAGAAAAACTCCTGCTTGGTCACCCCCAGGTTCGGGTATTAAATCAAGAGGACAAGCTAAGGCCTGCTTCTTCAAAGGGGCTTAGACTGGCTCTGCATAGAGACTAACCACATCACCTATGGAAGAGAGCTGAGCAGTGGGCAACAGGAGGAGTGAAGAAGGCTGACCCACACGGATTCAGAGTCAGGGCTCTGACTCTGAGCTAAGAGTTCAGGCTGCAGAAATACCGCAACATTAAGAATTCGCAAGCTATATGTCAAACACACTTTAGACATCACCAGAGGGCTGAGCTGACTGGAGTGCACCCAATCTGCAGGGTCCCCACCTCCAAACCAAAATGTTCAAAATAAACCATTTGAATGGTGACACTTTAAAGTCAAAAAAGGACAAGAGGTGCCAGTACTTTAAAAAACAATATGGTACAATTAATCAAACATGAGGTCAAAAGAGGAAAAAGATGACAGGAAAATGTAGCAGTTTATGTGATAACCACCATGAAGAATTCAACATGAAAGAAGATGGTAAAACATTACGGCCAGAGCACCTTCCCTCATTCATTCATTCAGTAATTACCCACCGAGCTCCAAGCAAGACCTTCAGGCACTGCTCTAAAAAGCTGAAAATGTTCATCTAGGAATCTAGCTCTTCCTTTCTTTGGAAAACCCTAACTTCTGGACAGGACATAACTTGACGTTAGCTACTTTCTTCCTGGCTATCACAGAGCTGGAAACTTGTAAAAGAGTCAAAGTCTGTAACATCCAGAGACCCTCTGCACACCACCCGACTCAGGACACCAAAGAAACTCTTCTCATGGGAGGTAGCGAGGACCTACCTTGATCAACACAAACACCAGCACAGGGACGAAGTCATCGGCCCCCGGGACGGAGTCCTCGTTGGCCAGGCTCAGGAGGTTCATGATCGTGGAGCACATTCTCAGGATGCACTGCACTTTGTCCCGGGGCGTCTTGTAAGCACTTATTGTCCTGATTTCTGACTGTGCCGAGGGCCACGGTGCCTCCTTAAGATAAACCTAAGCGAGACCACACACAGACCATCATGCAGGTGGAAGGCAGTGACCAGAGCAACCTCCACGTCAGGAGGCGGGTGGGTGAAGCCACTGCCTTTTCCCTTTTTCAGAAAAACCAAATTGCAATTTTCCTTTTTTCAGAAAAACCAAATTGCAATTCCTCCCCATCCTCCCACTTCAGGATTGAAGCCTAACTTTTAAGCTTTTAAATTATTTGCTTTGCATTTTAAAATAAAACCACCCAGGGGAATTCCCTGGCTGTTGCGTGGTTAGGACTCTGAGCTCTCACTGCCAGAGGCCCAGGTTCCATCCCCGGTCACTGGGGAACTAAGATCCCCAGGCTGCATGATGGGGCCCCAAAGGAAAAACCCAGATATATAGTAGAGGCATATGATAACCCAGAACCTAGAATTCATAAAATTTTAAACAACTATCCTTCTTAAAGAGCTAGAATGGGACTTATCTATGTACTGCAGCTGATTCCAGAAGAACCAACAAGCTACTTTTAAAATAGCTTAAAAATCAGTATGTACCTGTGTTGCAGCAGCTCTAGAAATCAAGGACAATTAAAAATTTTATGTCAATTAACATCCAGATTCTAATGAAACAACCAGAAAACTCATATACCTAAAACTTTCCCATTTTCTGATTTTGTAAGAGGTGTTAAGACAGGTAGAAATGTTAGTATCAGGAACTAAAAGGTAATTCTGAGGTCACATTCAGATTCAGTTCCCTCTCCTGAATGGGAGTTTTCACACTCTCTTTGAAGTTCCACCAGATCCCTTCATACGGGACATTCCTGCAGAATGTTCTGGAAAGAACACGGGCTGTTGTGTGGTTTGAACTTCGAGGCTCTATATGATTATAAAAGTATCCGTGGAGAGTGTGGCTGCCGCAGAAGGAGTGAGCTGTGAGCAGGAAGCCCTGCCTAAAGGGGGTGGTGTCAAGGTGGGGGGCTCTCCCAGGCTGGCCCTCCCTCCACTCACCTCTTACTACTAAGGTCCCTTCCCAGGCTAGGGAATTTTAATCCACGGAAAGACCTTTGAGAATTTTATCGACTAAAGGACATCCAGTGCAAGTGGTTTCTTTATAACTTACTATATTCTGCTTCCCTGAAAAATTGGTAACATGTACATAGTACACCAAGACACTTTTAATTGAATAATACCATCCATACTGTATAAACTGTTATTACCTCTGGTATCTGAAGAGCTCTGTGATTTGCAGTCACTACTTTAGACAATCTCTGAATATGTTCATGAAGAACCCTGAAAATGCCCCAAAACACATATGTGAATGTATAATTCAGAAGAGAAGGTATGCAGGTAGTCATAATCGGTTTCCTCAAAACACATTTAAACCATTTTAGACTCACTTCTAGATACAGATTACCATTACAGTTGAGACTCTCTCTTAGCTGTAAGTATTCTGTCTTGGTCAAAAACTCTCACATTTAGGATCTGCTTAGAAAGGCTCAGTGAGCCAAGGGGATACAGGGGGAAGAGTGGGAACCCCTCTTTTCTGGACCAGGGCAGCGCCCACGGGAGAGGTGAGGGGACTCCTTAGCCTGGCCGCTACCTGGACAAGCTAACTGGTGAACAGGCCAAGTGGAGGGGTCAAAGGCCAGAAACTGGAGAGCACAGACGATCTGATGGAGAAGGGACGCTGAGGACGCTCACCTCTCGTTTCAGAGATGACAAGGATTAGGCCTAAAACGGTGAAGGATCTCCCTAAGGTCACACAGTGGTGAGCAGAGGCTACACCCAGCCTCCTGCCTTTCCAGAACACAGTGCTAACTCTCTATAAACCTGCAAAGACGACACGGAGGAGACAGAGGCGTAATCGGCTTCAACGGTGCTCTCCGCGGTAAGTAGTTTGAATATTCCCATTCCTTATCCCACCCTGGAAGCCCAAAACTGGGGCTCTGGAGAAAAAACAGAACCCAGCTGGCAAATTGCGTACAGAACCTTGGGGAGGGGTAAAAAGCCTGAGTCTAGGAACAAGTGAGAGAGGCAGGTGGGAACAATCCTAACCCACTCACACCAAAGTGAGCTCTCTCAAACATACATGAGATATCTTTAAATTTCTATGCAAAAAGAAACCTTACAGAAACCACCAGTGTCCCACCCTGAGGTCCTATTACATGGGCCCCTCAGGGTCGCTGGCACAGTGAGCCACTGTCACTGCTGGCGTTCACGGCGGCCACCGAGCAACACACTTGGGGGCAGAAACCGGGTCGTAAGCCAGTGGTCAAGAAAATGCAGAAGAGGAAAAAATTAAAATGCTGCCTCACTACCCCCAAATAACCACTGTTACCCTTCTAGATATTTTTTTTCAAGATTAGTATTTTTAGGATTGTTTTTAAAAATAGGCTTTATTGAGATTTAATTCATATGCCATACACTTCTTGATACTCTGATATTCAAATACATATCATTCCCAATAAATAAAAAGTACATATCAGAAGTCACACACTGTGCTTGATGCCCTGATGGAGAGATGAATGAAGCGTTGTGTTCCTGTACTCATGGAAGGAACCATCCGGTGGAGGACAGAGGCGTTCATCAAACCATCACACAAACCAGTGATCTGGAACAGGGGGCGGTTCTGCCCCCAAGGGGCACTTGGCAGTGTCTGGAGACAGCGTGCTTCTCACAGCTGGCGGGTACCACCAGCCAAGGCCAGCCACGACACTACGTGTCCCACAGCGCACAGGACAGCCTCCCACGTTAAAGAATCACCTGGCCTGGACTGTCAGCTGTGCCAGCTTGAGAAGCCACGACTCAAGTGTAAAACTGCAATGGCGGCAAGCGCTAAAGAAAGGTACCCAGGCCTCAGGCAGCCCTGCCCTGCTAGGGCATCTCACCCAGGCAGACAGACTAGGAAGGGTTTCCCCTGAGGAAGGGAGGTCCGAGTTCTGATCTGAAGGGTAAGAGCAGGCAGCAGAAAGAAGGGAAGAGTAGCTGTGGCAGAGTAAACAGCAGTGCCTTCCACAACGGCCAGACCAGTGTACACGACCCTCCAGCCCAATACCCTGCATCCCTGAGAACAGAGCACTTTCCTTCTTTCCGGTCTGGTAACTCTGAGAGGTGCAAAAAGGAAACATGTATCTTTTCCTTTATTACTCAGATGTTATGTCTGGTGAATAGCTTGTCTAAGCTATGGGACTGGCTGGGATAGCCCTACTTAGTCCGTCACAGGCAGGAGCACTCACTGGTCACGGAGTATGTCCCCGTCCTGATTCGGGTAGAAGGCAAGTTTGAAGATCCGGTTCATCACACTTCGCTCGATGGCCAGCTGAGCGTCCTGAAGCTGTTCCTCGCTCGCGTTCTGCCATATGACGTCCTGGGCCATCGCGCCATACAGGAACTGCAGAAAATCTTCCACCTGGGCGGTTTTATCATCAGCGGCTGTGAGTTTCTGAAAGTCTCCAATGCAAAATAATATGCTTTAAAACAGAGTATTTGAACGATTTTAAATAGGAAATTATTAGAAAGTAGTTAAAAAGAGAAAACTATTAGAATCATAATCCACTACCTATGCAGCTACCATGCTCTCAAAGCCGGGGGTAACTGGGCATGCTTTCATTTGGGGAGAAAATACATCCAAATCATTGAAAACAGGGGAAAGGTAAGACACGTGCAGAAGTTTAAGAACAAGAGGTTTGTTACAAAGTGATATGCTTTGTTTAAAAAAAATAAGAAAAATTGGGTGCATCCAAAACTTTGTTAATTTTTCTAACTTTTAAATAAACTATAGATATTCAACCAGGATAAACATGACATCTATTGGCTGAACATCAAGGTTTAAGTGCTAAGAAATAACTGAGAATTTAAGGAACTGCTCTTTGACACGTAGGTACTTAAAAAGTAGCAAAAGAAAACTTCCCAAATCTTCCCGCTAACATACGGCTTCACCGAAGGGTCTCTGGTTACCTTGAATGAACTCCCTGATCTTCTTCTCTTTGCTCTCAAGCAGCAACCTCACACAGACGGTGGTGAAGTATCGATTGGCCACCTCTTTGTCCCGCAGAACCCTCTGCAGTAGCCTTTCCAGGTGAGCCTGTGTGGTCTGCAGTCCTTGTCGACAGCGAGTGAGGTAAGCAATGTAGGGGGCTCTCTTCCTGAAAGGAAAGACACTGCAGGACACCAGACACACGGTGCACACCCTCCCTGGAAAGAGTCCTGACTTTTCTCCAAAGGGAAAAAACGACCTCAAAGACTCTGGTTTTACAAATGAGCCTATCGGGCTGCAGACAACCATCCTGAGAACTGATTATGTTGCCAGCTCAAGAAACAGAGTCAGGACTTCCCTAGCAGTCCAGTACCTGCAAGTCCGCCTGCCAAAGCAGGGAACATGGGTTCGATCCCTCATCCGGGAAGATGTCACATGCCGAGGGGCAACTAAACCTGCGTGCCACAGCTATGGAGCCTGAGCTCTAGAGCCCGCGTGCTGCAACTCCGAAGCCGACACACCCTAGAGCCTGAGCTCTGCAACAAGAGAAGCCACGCAGTGACAAGCCCGTGCCCCACAATTAGAGAAAGCCCTCACGCAGCAATGAAGACCCAGTGCAGCCAAAAATTATGCAAGGGCAGAATGCACACCACAGAGAACAGAACCAACACTTTATAACAACTTTAACTGAAGAATAATGTTTAAAAAGAGCGAATCACTATGTTGTACACCTGAAACTAATTTAACATTGTAAATCAACTATATTTCAATTTAAAAAAATAAAGAAAGAAACAGAACCATTTACTGGTCTGAACACTCAGCTCCCTAACTCCCTAAACACTACTAAATCTCTTCACATCACTGGTCTGTTCTGCATTGGAGCACAGTTTCCATGCTGATAGAACCTCGTACTTAACAGGAAGTTGACTGCTACAAAAGACTAAAACACAACAAAATACAGGTTGATATACCACAAGATCACTAAATATACCACCAATTATCTGCTTGTAGTCTAAACACAACAATCATTAGAGCATCCCTAAGCCTCGTTACTTCCTAAGCTTCTCAACTTAAATGTCAGCAGTGACAGGCAACAGGCAAATGATAACAATTCCTAGGACTCCTCCTGCTTCCCTGGTCCATGGAAGCAGTCTTTTCTATCACCACTAAAAGAGGGAAATGACATCCTAGTTATCCTGGCCCCACCTCCACCAAAGATGCTTTTGGGCAAAGCTGAAGTCAACTGTACTCTGTTAGTAAGATCTGAGTGAGTGAGTGAGTGAAAGGCGCTCAGTCGTGTCTGACTCTTTGTGACCCCGTGGACTATACAGTCCATGGAATTCTCCAGGCCAGAATACTGGAGTGGGTGGCCTTTCCCTTCTCCAGGGGATCTTCCCGACCCAGGGATCAAATCGCGCCACAGGCAGATTCTTTCCCAGCTGAGCCACAAGAAGCCCACGAGTACTGGAGTGGGTAGCCTATCCCTTCTCCAGCAGATCTTTCCAACCCAGGAATCGAACTGAGGTCTCCTGTGTTGCAGGCAGATTCTTTACCAACTGAGCTATCAGAGAAGCCCTAGTAAGAGCTGCTCGCTTACAACTATACTTCCAGACTAAATATCCACAAATGTTGCTTGGAAATCTACACCCAGGAAAGCCCAGCACTTTGCAGTGAGCCTAGATTCATTTCTGAAATAAGGGCTGAGAAGAAAATACCTGTGGCTGAAAACAGGCATACAAGTGAAACAGGCTGGGGATGTTACCTGTAGTCCTCGGCGATGGACGCCAGCAACTTCCTACAGGTCCGGTTATCAAAGCGGCACACGCAACGCATTGTTTCCTGAAGCTGAGCCATTAAGTTCTTATCTTGTAAGTTAATGGCTTCAGCTATTTGCACTTTTAAGAAGCAGACAATTTCATTGTCTAAATAAAAAAACATCAGAATTCTGTTACTGTTGAGAAGTTCCATAGGCTTTATATAACCTGAAGGTCATCCCTCAGCCTGTGGGATGTCAGTTACGTCTGTATCATTAAAATTAAGCAGAACCAATCAGAGAACATTTTCACAAACCATCAGTAATCCAAGTGCCCTTAACTGATGCTAATATAAATGTGTTAAGTTGAACTGGATGCAACTGCTGTATAGTTTAAATACAGTTGAATACTGGCAGTTTCACATGGTTCCTATAAAGCATAGGAAAAAAACTCTCACATAGCAACCTACCTTCTGGGTCTGTATGGTCTGGTAAACCGTTTCTTGTTGAGTGGGTTAGCACTGGGAAAGCCACAGAATCCGCAGAGCAAAGAGCGAGCCTCAGTTTCTTTTTTGCATCTCTAAAAAACAGATGAAAATATAGTCATTTCTTTGTCCAGATATGGTCACATTCTATAAACTATTATCATATTTACTATACAAATTAACAGGCTTGCCAGGTGGTGCCAGTGGTAAAGAACTGCCTGCCAATGCAGGAGACATTAAGAAACACGGGTTTGATCCCTGGGTTGGGAAGATTCCCTGGAGGAGGTCACAGCAACCCACTCTAGTATTCTTGCCTGTAGAATCCCATGTGGAGAAGGAAATGGCAACCCACTCCAGTGTTCTTGCCTGGAGAATCCCAGGGACGGGGGAGCCTGGTGGGCTGCCGTCTATGGGGTCGCAAAGAGTCGGACACGACTGAAGTGACTTAGCAGCAGCAGCAGAATCCCATGGACAGAGGAGTCTGGTGGGCTATGGTCCATAGAGTTGCAAAGAGTCAGATACAGCTGAAGAGACTTAGCGCACAGGCACATACACAAATTAATAGGCTAGCTCAGGACTCAATGCTTCAAATGGTCATAAATAAAAGATGATTTTTGGCTTACTGACACCTTGCTTAAGGAATGGGCTTTCTGGTTATCTGAGAAGCAAGGTTGTAAAGGTGCTCTGAGCAAGGAACATTTAGTAAAGTCACTAGAATCAAGCAAATCCTTTCTGACCTTCCAACATCCACTGAATTCTATGCTGAACGTGATGACGAGTCAGAAAGCCAGATTTTGCCCAAGCTGGGAAGGAATCAACAGAAGTCATCAGGACCATCTCAGCACCCAAACTAAGGAAGCCTTCTCAAGAAACGTTGATCCTGCCACAAGACAAGCTTGTGACAAGAAGACCTTTCTGTTGCCCTGTTGATCAAAACTCTGTAGTGAACCAAAACCTGCTCAATTTCTGACCACCGAACCTCCTGTTACCACCTGGCAGAGCACCCTTCAGCAAGACATCACCCTCCTCAACAACACAGTCCTTCATCTTGGGAGGTATTGGAGGGCAGGGATCAGAGCTTCTTCAGAATGGCTGAGGCTGCCTCCCAATAAAAGGAGTCCAAACACCTCGAGAGCAAGCCAGAGTTTGCTCCTATTGCAGGATGATCCCCTGTCCACCTCACCCGACTGGTTCTGAGACCAACCTTAATGGTTTGCTTCCTCGAAAATGAATCAGCTCAATCAACTGTAATATTTGCCTACTTTGTAAAGACTCCAAATCTATATAAAGCAGTGAAGTCATGACTGGAAAATAAAAATTGTCTCCCACTACCCCCCACCCCATTTTACCACAGGAAAAAAGTATAAAGCTCCATAATATTTAATGCTAAAATGATATGTACAGCACAGGGAATATTGTCATTATTTTATGATAACTGTAAATGGAGTATAATCTTTTAAAATTGTGAATCACTATGTTGTACCCCTGAAACTTAAACAATATTATAAATCAACGATACCTCAATAAAAGTAAATAAAATGATATGCTATTAAGAGTTTACTTAAATTAAGTGGGGGAGGAAGTAAACACGAAACAATACTGGCCACATATTAGTGACAGATCTGGGGAATAGGTACATTGCTGTATTTTCCCATTTTGTACAAGCTAGAAAGTTTCTAAAATAAAAAGTTTAAAAAGCTAGAAAGACAGAGACAGAAACGGAGAGATGGACAGATGATTAATGCTTTAAAACTGATAATACGGGGGCTTCCCTGGAGGCTCAGTAGTAAAGAATCTGCCTGCCAATGCGGGAGACAGGAGTTCAATCCCTGATCTGTGAAGATCCCACATGCCTTGGAGCAACTAAGCCCATGCACAACTATTCAGGCTCCTAAAGTCATTTTCTCTAACCGAAGAAATCGAAGGAATGAGGAAGATGATAAACTGGGAAGGCTCCAGTAGGCTTACTGGGGAGGCGGGTTACTCAACAATATGTGGTCCCTGTGACCCCATGAGGTTTGCTTGGTTTTTTCATTCTCTGAATTAAAGCCTTTGATATATGACATCCACAAGGCGAGCAAAGTCTTACCTCCCTGCTTTACGTATTTATTAAGCGACTCAAAGAAACACCTGACTTGAAGTGACTGCAATGGTGATGAAAAATTCAAACCCAAAGGTTCAAAATCGTATACAAGAAATACCTGTAAGAGAAGGCTGAATCCTGAGGGTGGGCCGCTTGGCTCGCGGAATCCGGGAGATCGTCAGCAGAGATGTTCTGCAGGGTGTCGTCACGAGGCGAGTCGTGTGCGCTTTCACCGTCACCCATGACTTCTAAACAAATCCCACCCCCCGCAAAAAGGATAAGCAAGTTAATCCGGAATATTCTGGCACTGGTAGGTATTCAGAGCAACTCAATAATAAATTACGCTGTGCCTTCTGAAAAGAGTTCTTTGAGAGAGAAAGGGAAAAAAAAAAAGAAACTTCAAACACATAAATAAACTGACAGCAATGATAATATATCAAGAGAGCAGTTGAGAATAATTTTACTTCTTATCCAATTGTAATCCAAAACAAAGAAAACCTTTATCAACTTAACAAAGATAATACTCTGTAACCACAATTACTGAACCACAGAACTAAAAGGGGTCTCAGAAATCATTTCACAGAACACCCTCGTGTTACAGACGTGGAATCCTGCCCAGTCAGGAAGCAGCTGGCTGTGACCCTCTCGGCTAGGCCACACTGAGACCCCTCATCCTCACTCCAAGGGACACCCCCCCAGTCCTCCCCGCCTGAGAATGAGCCAGGGACAAACGCACAAATGCAGCCAGCGCAGACCTATGGGGCCCCCACAGTTGTTGATATGTTTCTAATGTATCCATTTAGATAATACATGCATGTATACAATCAAAAGCAATGAAAAGTTCCTTAGTATAATAAAGATACTGTGCCTACGTGGAAAAAAAAAATCTCTATTCTTAGGAGATCATTTCAAATGCTTCAGGAAAAAAATACATATAAAAATGTGGCAAAACATTAACAACTGGTAAGTCTAAGCAGATGGAATATAACAGACCTTCACTGTACTATTCCAACTTTTTTGTTATTTTAAAACTTAAGAGTGTAGGAGGTTTTCTCAGGCTCCTGTGAGTCCCCCTTGAGCCAACTCATGTTCAGTATGTCAGAGACTCTTCCAGAGATGCTGTAATAGTAATCTCGGGGATTATACCATGGTTTTTTGACAACTATTTACGGGAGCTACTAAAAGGCTACTTGGAAGAATGGATACAGGTGTATGTATGGCTGAGTTGCTCTGCTGTGCACCTGAAACTACACTGGCAACTGACTATGCTCCAATATAAAAGAAAAAGTTAAAAAAGAAAGAGGCTACTTTCAGTTCAGACCACTTTCATGGCAGTGATATAAAAGCTCCTACTCCGTTCTGTATCAGGATGGTCACCTGCACTTTCGTAGTTTGCCAGCGCGCCCTCACTGGGGCTGGTGCGTTTAATGGCATTCCTGTATTTGTCCAGAATATCCTCAGCGACCTGAGCCTGTGCACTGAGTCTCGGGCTGGGGTCATCTGCAGGAGGGAAAGGAGGAGGAGAGTCAGTGCCCCTTGGTTTGCATCCACTCTGATGTTAGTACGACACCAGTAGCATGATCCCAAAGGCGGATTAGGAGGTAAGACTTAAAAAGAGCACATATCTCAGTGTTACAAGAGGCACCATGCAGCTGCCTGCTCTTCCCAGGTCTAGGTCTGAGAGCCTTGCCAAGGCACGAAATCGGGACGATTAGCTCCACTTTCTCATCATCGTCAGATTTCTGCATGACATTGTTAAACAGTTCAGTGCAGACTGAATGGATGATGGGATTCTACAGTGTTCACACCCCAATCACTGTTATTAGCAATGCATGCTGACAGAACTTCCAACAAGGCATTTTTATATGCAGGCTTCATTTATTCAGACATCTCTATGCTGAAGGAGGAAAAAAACATATTCAGACTTAAAACTTAACCCTTTTAAATACTTTTAAAATGCCTTCCTCCACTTTTCCTTCATGAATTTTTCTCTCTACACCATATTTAAAACCTTCAGGTAATTCATATTCTATCTCACTGAATCTCACCAGGACAGTTACAAGTGCTGGACGAGAGAGCACTTTTGTTCATGCGGTGGTGTCAGAGGCGCTCCAGAGAATCTAGACATTCTGGGAGAGTGCCTGAATTGTACCTGGGGTACACAGAGAAAAGGTTTACCACCATCACAGGTTGCAGCCCTGGTTACTGACAGGCCCACTATCCTGTCAGCAAAATAAGCACATCAGTTATGTTTTCCTGGAGTCAGATGGCAAAGTCACTAATTAACAGTTAACAAAGCAAAGTGCTACAGATCTATGGGACAAAACATAGTTCCATGGTGAAATGTAAATTCCTGAGACAGATCTAGGCCAAGCAGGTAATATCCACACTCTGGTAGAATCCCATTTTTTTTTAAGTCTTAAAACATATATTTAAAAAAAAAATCACTAGAATTTATATATTCCTACGTGTTAACTGCAGGTAATGTGAATAGCAGCTGACATTTATTGAGTACTTAGCACGTGCCAGGAACTGTGCTAAACAATAACCCTACAAGGGAGGTACCATTACCACCCCTAGATTCAAGGAAAGGAAATCAAAGCAGAAAGAGGTTAAGAGGAATGCTCACAGGTTCTTCTCTTTCTACAAAAAACAATATTTAGTGTTTGTGTCTCTGTAAAATTGTGGTAAACTGTAGGGAGAAACAACTGCCAAAATAATTTAATTTCTGCTATAATAATTTCAATGCATGGTAAGAGAGTCCTAATAAAACGTGATCTTCTTCAAAATGCAAACTTACAAAACCTTTATTGTTACAAAATCTTCTTTTTGCTATTGGTTTTGAGTGCTATTGAAGGCTCTGAAAAAAGGCTAAAGATAGTGAAAGCAATAATGTTGCTTATAACCTTTACTTCTATAATGCCATTAAAAAAATTTATCTGAGGACAATAAACAACAAGAACAAATAACTAAAACATACAAAAAATGCTATATATACAAGGGGATGAGTGTTTCAACTTATCTTAAGTAGTTTTGCATAGTAAAAAAAAAATTTGCATATGATTAAATATCCAAGAACAAGAGAATGGTTTACATTGCTGTAAAATCATGATAGATGATCTAAGAGCCAATAATGATTAAAAAACCACCTATGTCTAGGAGACACTGGGAGAGGGTTTATGAAATAACATGTGTTAAAAGGATACAACTCTGATTTAATCATGAAAAGCCATGTCTAGACATGGAAAGATTCAAAGAGAATATGAAAAAAAGAAAAGTTAAGGTGGCGAGATGATGCACAGACTGTTAAGAAATTCATAACATTTCAAAAAATTGATTTAATGATACTTTTCAGTGAGTCATTAATTAAGAGTGGGTAGAAATTTCTGCACCAGTCAGGCAGCTAAACTGCTTGAATCAAACACAAACAAAATGGAATATTTTATGGGAAAAACTTAGTCAACTTAGCTTCTCCTTTAGGCACCGAGAACTAAGAAAAATGTATTGCCTAAAGACACGAATAAAAAATAATTTTAAACTTCTCCAAAGTTACTAATTTAAACATTTTGAAAACCTGAGATTTCTTCATTGAATATTCCACTCTGTAAATGGTGATGGTGGTCTAAAACGAGGAGCAAGGTAAGGAAACATGAAAATCTTGCCAAAAGTATGCCTTTCCAATTCTTCTCAATCAGACTAAGTGCCAAGATTCATGTGTGATTTGACTTAACACCTACAACCCTTAGCACAGTGCCTGGCATGAGTCAGATGTTCAACAAGTATTTGCTGGTTGAATGAGGCCTGACTGCTCTCAGCAGGAAACCTGGCCTGAAAGCACAGCTACTGCTGTTAAAAACCCTTTATTCCAGGAAAGTCATTTCATTAAATAAACAGGAAGGTACACTGGGACAAAGAACTGTCTACATGTTTTTCAGAGCTAGACATGACAGGGCTTTGCAGTGAAATGGGATTCTACCTGTACTATGCTGAGCTCTTTGAGGAGGATGTTCTTTTGAAAGTTATCCCATTTTTAAATAAAAACCTTCATTTTACCTGAGTAGGATAACACAATTTAAAACCAACATAAGAAAAAGAGAGATGAGAAATTAATTTCCCTCCAGATGCTCTGCAGTCACTGGAGATAGTACACAGCTATCAAGCTCATGGTTGGGTTGTCAATACTACCTCTCATACTTTTTCCTTTCAGGGTGTTCATTCATAATATGCCAAAAAGAAGCTGCAGAAATACAAATGCTGCATGAGGTAAGAACCCAACCCCTAGTTATATATTCCTTGGGTCAGATAACAATGTTAAAATGATTCAAGCTGTAAAAAAATTGGTCAAGTTTACAAATCTACTGATGTTGTTTGAACACTTCTCAGGGAAAAAAGGAAATGATTAGGTAAAACAGAATTTCAGTGATCCTGAATAATCAAGAACTATAGACGAAAATAAACTGAGACTTCTACGATCAACGTTAAAGGAAACTGCTGTCAGTAATCCAAAGATACGGCATGCACAGCGCTAAAACCGTCACCACACTTTCCTCAAAGGCATGGGAGGTCATCATCCCACCAAGATGTCGAGTGCTAGAGCAGGCCCAGAGGCTCAGGGTCAGGGACCTCATCATAAACGGAAGTTATGACAATGAGGATGATGATGGTGGTGGCGGTCTGCAGGAAGAGCTCACTGTGGCCACCAACGGGAAACCACAGAGCTATGAAGAACATACTCCCCACTGTACACACACAGACACACTCGTCTAAAAAGGCAACGTTTATGGCACCCAAGAGAAAGTGTTATGAAATATGTGCTCTGGGAATGAAGGAGCCAGGAAGTCCATGGGTCTACAAACCTGTGAGTGTTGAGAATCTGTCAGGCCCCAGATCATCTTTGTCTTTTTCTTGTTTTTCTTTCTTTCTAAATGGTATAGGAGCTGGAAATTAAATAAAGTCAGTAGTGTGACATATAACATACTGCACTACTCGGCAGACAGCAGTCATTCTGGAGTTAACTGGTGTGCCAACATTTCTAAGTGGAAGGAAGGTGAAAAGTTTAAAAGCTAAGAAATCCCGAGTGTCCACTGATTATCATTCTTAACATAGCATTGAAGGTTCTTAAAGAAGTTTTCAGAATCTGCTTTGAGGTCATCTGCCACAGGAAGAAGGATTTAACAGGAATCTATTGGGATTGAATCAAAACCACTGCCTCTTAACCTCTGCTCAAAAAAAAAAAACACAACACATTCAAAGCTCTGAGCCTCATTCTCTCCTCCTCTAGTGGGCTTGAGTCTGGCGTGAAAGCAGTGCTCCTCAGCTCCTGAGCACCACAGTGCCAAGCAGAGGCCTTCAGAAGAAGACCCCTCCCTTTAGTCCTGGATAATCTCTCCTTCCTAGAAGAGATGCTTTTGCCAACTCAGATTTCAATACCTACTGGAATGATGCCAGGCTATTCACACAAAAAAAGCGAACAATGCTACACAACTGCCTTCCAGAATAAACACTAATATTCAGGGTATTATCATCCTCAATGATTATAAACATAAGAAGCTTAAGTTTATCCCAAGAATGTAAAGAATGAATTTTCAATGTTCATTAATAGCATCCCTTTTTCCTGCAGTAATTATTAGCAATATATACGTCAAAAGTCCTACATGTTTAACTTCAATGGAATATAATATTTAAACAACTGTGACCTGCCTGACTTTCATTTATGAAACCACTGCCACTTCCTGCAAAGAATAGGAACTGCCACTTCTAAAGCTGGACCTTAGCATTCACCTGAGTGAAAGCATTTTTTATAACCTCAAAACAGCATGAAACTTAGGCCCTGTGAGAACCTCCCAGAGGAGTTGAAATTTTAGCTCTCTGAAAGAGATTTGGGGGCTTTGCTTCTTGTTGCTATTATTGCATTCTGATATCTTATACAATTACCTTTGGGCATGGCAGAAACAAAACGCTTTCTCCACCAAGGTCTGTTCCTGTCTGATTTCTCATCATCGCTATCTTTGCGTTCTTCAGTCTGTAGAAAAAGTTTGATGTTTTATTTGTAGTTGGACAGCAGGATAAATTACCATGAAAAGGATTTTAGTTAGTCTGTGAAATACAAAAACCACTCATTTGTCTTCAAAGCACAACTGCTCTTATTGTGGTACAGGCAGCTTCTGGAACACAGATGTATAACTTTCAAGCACTAGACTGATTGATTACTTGAGAGTAGGCATTATCTCACGACTGTTAGCAAGCCAAAAGGGTAACGAGTCCAGCATAGAGTAGGCACTCAATAAATACTCATAAGGGATAACTAAATACAATGCAGATAAAATCTAGAGATCTGGAGAGACGGTAGCAGTAGTATTAATAATAAAACTAAGTATGTACTGTGTGCCAAACACTGAATGAAAAACACCTATTACCTCATTTAAACTTCACAGTAGCCTTGTGGGTGCTAAGTGGCTTCAGTTGTGTCTGACTCTTTGCAGCCCCATGGACCATGGCCTGCAAGGCTCCTCTGTCCATGGGATTCTCCAGGCAAGAATCCTGGAGTGGGGTGCCATACCCTCCCCTCCAGGGTATATTCCCGACCCAGGGATCGAACCTGGGTCTCCTGCATTGCAGGCACATTCTTTACCGTCTGAGCTACCAGGGCAGCAAAAAGGCTTAACAATAATATTTATAGTCTCAGGAGATAAATATTATTACTAAGCCCTCTTTATAGATGAGAAATACAAGGCTAAAAAAGGTTATCTCCCCACCTTCCCCAAAGTTATACAGACTGGATGTGGCACTGCTGCTCAAAGCTAGATGTGACCAATTGCAAAGCTGCTGCTTTGATCATCAATTATGGGTTATCATTAAGCCTACATGTCAAAAGGCAGAGACTATAATTCCTTCACTAATCTATATGACCTCAGACAAATCTTTATTTTTGTTTTTTCATCTACAAAATTGGAACTAAAAATACCTTCTCTGAGGGCATTCATGTGAATGGGATATCAGAACCTAAGCAGGGAAATGAGGGCACCCAGGGAGGGCTCAGAGGTGGGGGTGGGATATTCACTACACACAGGGAGACTCATCAATTAAGTACCTACATGAAGAATCATGAAAGCAGGCTTCTCACTGCTGGAGAAGGGAATTGCAAACACAGAATGAGAGACATGAATTCTGCTGTTCTTGAACTGGAAATGTTTTTCTACATAGAAAGATAGAGAAATATGCACTGGAGCATCGGGTTGGCACCTGAGTCTCACAAGGCTGGGGGAGGGAAGCTCTTTGTGTCTCATTCCAACTTTTTTTAGTAACTCTGTGAGTGCTGAAGGATTAAAAATAACTTATTGGAAAAGGAAAAAAAGCAGTTCCTCTATCCATCTCTGAAGGAAACTGTGAGGTTTAAATGAGATACAAAATCACTTGTAGAAAAGTTAAAAGTATCATAAAAATGCAAGATACTACAAAACCAAAGTAGAGGGATTTTTTTTTAATGGGTTAAGGTGTTGGACATACCAGACTGACAAACCGCCTTTAGACATGACTACTGTCCCTCCTTCGCCCTAGATTTATATATCCCGCATTAATTTCAGGGAGCAGGAGAACTCAGCAGCTGGAGCACTGGCTGTAGCTGACCATAACGAGCAAGCTCTTCTGCACGGCCTGTGTCCCATACCTCTCCTCTTGAGGAGTCCTTACTCGGGGATGAAGATGAAGAGTGAGGCGCAGCCACCAAAGAGGTAGCACCGAGGGCTGCAGATGGAGGGAGTTCTCGCTCTTCATTCCCTGGGCGGCGGTTCCAGCTGGGGTCGCTCATCGGGCGCCGGACGGAAGACACGACGTCGGAGCTCCGGCTGCGAACTAATCTCTCGGGGTACGAGTGCCTTTGCTTAAACGCCTCCATCTCAGCTGGAGTCAGGATATGGGAGCCGAAGGTAGGCAACCTGGCCTCGTTTCCTCCCACAGCTCCTTCCAGGATCGGGGGGTCTGGGGGTGGGTGCGACGGCCTGGCATAGTGAACCTTCGGCCTTACCACAGCAGAAGCTCCCCCTGCAACACAGGAAAAACCTCAGCCGAGACACAACTGGTCCCAAAAGGCATGCACAAAGGGATTGTAGTTTTGTTCTTCTGGCCGGGATAAAACAGGGGCCAGAAAGTTCACCTGACTACTTTACCTTCGTGTGAAGACAGTGGATCAAACATAGCAAGCAGAGACTCTGCCTGAGACGGAGGCGAGGTCAGCTGGTGGGCACCTGAAAGACAGGGGCAGATGGTGTGGCCAGGTCAGAAGGCAGGACTCAGGCAGCTTCCACACAGCAAAAAAGGCTCTCTCTTCCACAGTCTTCCTTTTTGACCAATCAGAACTTGAGGGGCATACCAGAAAAAACAGTCTGCTGCTGCTGCTGAGTCGCTTCAGTCATGTCCGACTCTGTGCAGCCCCATAGACGGCAGCCCACCAGGCTCCCCCGTCCCTGGGATTCTCCAGGCAAGAACACTGGAGTGGGTTGCCATTTCCTTCTCCAATGCATGAAAGTGAAAAGTGAAAGGGAAGTCGCTCAGTTGTGTCCGACCCTTAGCATGGACTGCAGCCCACCAGGCTTCTCCATCCATGGGATTTTCCAGTCTAATAAACAGTATATTCTGATTACGTCAGATTCACTTTAGGTTTTTATCTATATACATGGATTTTAATTATGTTTACGTGGTCTAGTACCCATATGCCTATTACTTTTAATGGCCAAATTATATTGTGGTTATTGCAAAGAGCAGAGCCAGAAGACGAAAATCATCAAAACTTTCAGAATGTTATAAGTTTCCTGAGTCCACTTTGCCTTCACCTATAAAAACAAAGACAAAACTACCGACAGAAGGAGCATAAATTAAAAGTTCTAAAACTTGAAATTCACTATTGTTCTCAGCAAAAGAGAACTCCTAACAAGAGTGAGTCCAGCTACATTATACCACAAAACAAACTTGAACTTCTAGAATGCGTAACTTTAAAGCTACAGAGTAAAAGATGATTCCTCTGAGCATGAGTGCTCACTCAGTCGTGTCCAACTCTTTGCGGCCCCATGGACGATAGCCCACCAGGCTCCTCTGTCCATGGGATTTTCCAGGCAAGAATACTGGAACAGGTTGCCATTTCCTAGTCCAGAGGATCTCCCCACCCCAGGGATCGAACCCACGCCTCTTGCATATCCTGCACTGGCAGGCAGATTCTTGACGCCTGTGCCACCTAGGAAGCCCCCTCTAAGCATATGTCTAAAACAATCAAAATGAGAGAGTATTAAAACACCTAAGTATGCAGAGACTAAAACTCACAAATACATGAAAGAAACTGTTGCTCTGAACTTTCTGAGTTCTTTTTTGATAATGAATGATAGTATGAGTTTTCCATGTGATTTTCCTTTTGTTCTTATAATTACTTTCCTTTCTAAAAATTACAGAAATAGTTTATCATTAGGAAAGATAGCTTAGAATTATCAGTTCTCAAGATTTTGGTCTTAGGTCATGTAAAACATGCTTAATTTCTTTAAATTATTTTTTTTTATTTTGGCTGCACCACACAGCATGTGGTATCTTAGTTCTCCAACCAAGTTCCAACCCACATACCTGACAGTGGAAGTGTGGAGTCTTAACCACTGGGCTGCCAGGAAAGTCTCTTAAAATTTCTTAACCCTAAAACCTTACTTATATATAAGGTTATATATATCTAATATAACTAATATAAGATATGTTATAAGATATATAATAAGATATATCTTATATATCT
>SJYQ01094375.1:65552-130588 GCA_006410935.1 Redunca redunca
TTAAAATTTTAAACTTTTAATAAATTTTATATTAAAATGTTATATATATTAATTCAATTGAATACACTCATTAAATGGTAAGACAACCTTTTTAGGTGAAAAGTAACTATATTTTCCAAAATAAAAAGCCAGAAGAGTGACACTTTTACAGTTTTGCAAATTCCTTCATAGAACATAGCTAAATTCTCCTGTCTGTTTCTGCTTTCCATCTGTTGCACTGTGCTGTTGTGGCTGAAGTATGTAACGAAAAGCTGATCACACAGAGATATGCAAGTAGAAAGGAGATAATATTTTAACAGCCTTTTCAGGAAACTGTGGATATTACTCTTCGAAGACTATACCAAACCTTGGCAGTAGTAACTATTTTTTAAAGGTTAGCTACAATTTGGAAGCTGAAACCAGACCAATGAACTTTTTGTACTGTTACATTAAAATTCAAGTGGTCTGTCTTACACTTTGAAGGAATCTTTTACCCAAGCATGATTTGGTAACATCATGTGTTGGTCATCTGGAAAATATTGGTTCAACTAGATAAATGCAGATCTTTGAAATGTTGACACCATTCATCATATAATAGCCAGAAAAAATGAGGCTCTCAAGTATCACCACCAATCTCACCAGAAAAGTTTTTAAATAGCAGTAATCTGTCATACTCATGGAGGTAGACACAAAGCTTTCCAAAATTCTGATTTCTATCTGAAAGCCTGAATTTTATCACTGGCAACAAACTCTACCCTATCAGTTGTTTTCCTTGAAATAACAGGCTCATTTTGTTAATTTTCAAGAAATGTCTGCCACATACCCAAGTACCAATAACTAAAGCTTATCATTCTTTCAAATAAAAACAATGTTTCATGAAAAAACAAACAAGGAAAAAAAAAACAAAAAAAAACCCCAGCTACTTCAGCTCATAACTCAATCATATAAGCTTTCCCTTAGACACATCATCATATTTAAGAATGCAGCAGAAATCCATTAGAGATATTTCCTGTGTCTTCAGAATATTAGACAGATACGTACTCAAGGGTTGAGATATAAAATTAAATAATTTTTACTGCTTTATCAAACACATTCATAAGTAAAACTTTCATTTTTTTTAACTCTGAGAAAAGAATACAGTGACTGGCAGCCTGGTCCTGCTGTCCTGCTTTGTTCTAAAGGCGTCAGCGAATTTACCCATCTTTGCTTGTGCACTATCAGTGCAACATCAGTATGGTACAAAGGACAATAACCTTTTATTATATGAAAACAGTTTTGACCTCATACCTCCCCAACCCCTCGAGAGGTCATAAGGACCTCAGTGGGCCATGGACACTACACTCTGAAAACTGCTGGTTTAGAACAGTGGTTCTCAACTGGGGCTTACTGTGCCACCAAAGTGATCATTTGGCAATGATTTTTGGTTGTTCCCCGATAGTTCAGCTGGTAAAGAAGCCGCCTGCAATGCAGGAGATCCCGGTTCAGCTCCTGGGTTAGGAAGATCTGCCAGAGAAGGGATAGGCTACCCACTCCAGCATTCTTGGGTTTCCCTTGTGGATTAGCTGGTAAAGAATCCGCTTAAAATGCGGGAGACCTGGGTTCAATCCCTGGGTTGGGAAGATGCCCTGGCAAAGGGAAAGGGTACCCACTCCAGTATTCTAGCCTGGAGAATTCCATGGACTGTATAGTCCATAGGGTCACAAAGAGTCAGACATGACTGAGCAACTTTCACTTTTGGTTGTCACGACTGCACAAGAAGGGGATGGCATGCTTCCAATAGAGGCCAGAGATGCTGCTAAACATCCTACAATGCACAGGACAGGCTCCCACAACAAAGAATTACCTGACTCAGAATGTTCATAGTGTTGAGGGTAAGAAAACTTGGTTTAGAATAAACAAAAATGTAAAAATAAAAGTACTTCAAAACCCAGTACCCAAATCCTGTAAAGCAATTTTCCTTCAATTAAAAAATAAATTTAAAAAAAACCCCACCATTACACAGTATATAAAATCACTGCTTACTAGCACTCTGGTACTTCTTCCCAGTGCTTTCTTTAGGATAGGTTTTGTTGTGTTTTTTTTTCATTTTATTATCTTATATATAAATGCTTGAAGATAAAATTTCCAAGTGATACCATGTTCTAGGTATTTCTCCAAATTATTTCATATTCTTTAAAACATTTAAAAAACAGCTGTGCAAGTTCTAGTAAGTGGTTACTTCAAAATTCACTTAGCCATTCTATTTTTCAGTTCTTAGGTTGTTTTAAGTTTTCTACCAATATAAATATTATGAAGAATATCTTGGTGCATAAGACTTTCTCCATACATCAATTGTTTCCTTATGACTGATTCCTACAGTGGATTAATTGAATGAAATTTAATATGTGAACCTTATTTTAAGGCCTTATACACATAATGCCTCAAAGATGTATAACAATTGATATCACCATCACCAATGTGTTAAGGTTGACGGTTTCAGTCATGGATGTGATCATTTCTATTAATAAAAGTCATTCTCATTTCCCCTTCTTACCATGGGTGACTTCATCCATGTCTGGACTCGTGACAGAATCTTTACCCCCAAAATCAGAGCTGCACTCCGATCTCAGATCTTCAATCTTATTGGGAATATCCTCAGAGGTTGCACTTATACCTTCAGGAAAAAAAAAAAAATATATATATATATATATGGTAAAAAAATAAAAAGCAAGAACAACAAAATAACCACACAAAAAGTATATGAAGTTTGGAGAAATGTATATAGTCTCACATTTTTTTGTGTCCCAGGTCTTTATAAGGGAGTTGTTTGGTATTATACCCTTTCTTGTACTATTGCTTAAATATATTTACCTTGATTTGTACAACATAATCAGAATTACCGCACGACAGCTAAATACAGTAGCAGAGGCTACCAAGAACAGACAGTTATAGAGGGAACACACACAGACTGTCTATCAGCTACTCTGACAAGTTCTATAAAGGCACATAGTAACTTCTCATAGATGTCAGATCCCATAGAAATAACTGTTTCCTAGGAGTTACTCAGATCTTAAACAAAATATATATCTTTGCTATTGACTTTACAAAGGGGGAAGTGGGAACACACCTTCAAGTCCTTATTCCTTAAAACAAGACAGACATACCCGACACAACACTGAGGCCTGGTGTGCTGGGGCGGGAACTGACCTCCCTGACATCCGTATCATCAGATGTGCTACCCAGTCCAGAACAGCTCTCCAGTTCCTGCAGGCGCTCCTCCTGCTTTAGATCTGGGGCCTCTAAGCAGAAGAAGCAAGGTACCACATTAGTGATTCTTCTACACATCACAGTTTTGGCGCCTGTGAGCAGATGAAGAAAGCTACTGGGGCATGAATGGACTCAGCGCAAACAGACCTCCAAGTCTGGGCCAGTCAGCAAAGCCAGTTAGATCAAGTGTTAAAAAAGTCAAGGTTGTGGTTTTTATCCCGATACAGGGCAGTTCACTGTGCACAGATGAAAACTCTGGTTCCAGATCACTAACCTCAGAGTATTCTTTCTTCTGGTTAAAAGTGAACTAAAGAATACAGGTGAGCTTGCCATTAAATCAACCACTTTCTAAAAAATAACTCCTACGGTGGCTCAGACGGTAAAGCGCCTGTCTGCAATGCGGGAGACCTGCGTTCAATCCCTGGGTTGGGAAGATCCCCTGGAGAAAGAAATGGCAGCCCACTCCAGTAGTCTTGCCTGGAAAACCCCATGGACAGAGGAGCCTGGTAGGCTATAGTCCATGGGGTCACCAAGAGCTAGACACGACTGAGAGACTTCACTTTCATGGATGTTTGGCAGTGAGCTAATCCTACCGTCTCCTTATGGACAGGTTAGCATGTCTGAATGTGGTAAGGTTAAAAAACACATCAAAATCACTTCATATTTTTGAGCCAAGCAGATGAAACAGAATGTAATTCAGATACCTAGTTGCTTATATTTGCATCCTGGTAGTTGATATTTAGTTGAAGACAAGGATTTAAATTCATAAGCAGAAAAAAAGCAGAAATGCAATACATAAGAGAAAGTACAAAATACACCTAGCAGGCTACAGTCCATGAGGCTGCAAGAGTTGGACACAACTGAGCAACTAAACCACCGCCACATTTATAATAACCCTTGGGATTCCAGAGTCTCAGTTTCAATGCATTTCAAAAATACATTCGGTATTTTTGGGTTAAATTCTCCAAATCTAAACATGCTTATTACCAGGCATTCAACCACTCCAGGTTCAAGCTATGCTGCTATTCTTCTCTTGCAGTAACCTAGTGGGAGACACGGAACTCTATGTTCCACATAGAATCCTGATAAGTTACTAACAATTGCTTTGAAGATAACTGAACCAAGTCAGAAAGCACCTATTATCTTAGCCTCTGCCATCCAACACTACATTTTTTCTTGATGGACACAAAACATCCTAAACTAATTTACCATTTGAAGTTTTTAGCAATGTTATTGCCCTCATACTTGTCAAACATATATCTGACAAAAGGTATACATAATATAGAAATTAGGATGCCTTACATTTAAAACTTCTGTGCAAATCAAAAAGCAAACAATGACAGCATACTAACCTGAGTCACTTGGCAATACCTCTACACTCCAAGCTTCGCTGGTTGTCTCTGATATGGTAGAACCAGTGCAGGGGTCAAGAAGCACGGACCCTGAACCTGGCAGGCACAGTAAACTGCCTAACATGTTCTCTGCTGCTGCACCTGCATAACCAACGGGGAGCAAAGGGTTAACAAAGATCCAGGGAAAGAGCAGCGATAAAGGAAAAAGGGCAAACACTAAGCTAACAAAATCTCTCTACTCACAAGAAAAAAGCCAAGGTAAGAGTAATTTCGATCAATAAAACCACTAAAAACACAAATTTCCCACTTGGGTCACAATAGCACAAATGCCTTTTCAATCAGTTTCCTATTATTCACCTTGGTCTCCACTGAGAAAACACAGTTCATTAGGTCACGTCATTGCAACGAGCTTTCACTCTTGTTTTTCAGCAAATTTTGTGTGTCCTCAGCACTTCTCTAATAATTATAGTCCTTCAGGGATTAAAAACACTCAGAGACACTTAACCACAGAAAGTTATACTGGCCAAATGTTTTTTTCTGGCACATTAGCCACATATTCAGAGCAATAAAGTATATTTGCAGGAAAATACACATCTCCTTTGTAGCATTCATTCAACTGCAAATACAGCCTATTGCCCAAATACAGCTCACCTACAGGAAAAATACCACTTTGACATCTGGAACAAAATAATGTAAAACCAATTGAGAAATCTATTTATACTTCTTAAAAACACTACCAGAAAGATTAAACATTGTTGTACATCTAAGTTCAGAATGCTCCACTACTTCTGATTAAACCTAATAAAATTCTATTTCAGTAGATGAAGAACTTCTGGAAAAAGGTTACTGGCAAAAGTTACCTTTTAAAGACACGTCACAGTTACCAAGGGGAAAAGATGGGGGGCAGGGATGGATAAATGAAGAGCTTGAGATTGACATATGTATACTACCATATATGGAATATATGGTCATTAGGGACCTGTCATATAGCACAGGGAACTCTGCTCAATGTTCTGTAATAAGCTACATGGGAAAAGAATCTAGAAAAGAGTAGACAGATGTGTGTGTAACTGAATCACAACTAACACAACATTGTAAATCAACTATACCCTGACATAAAATTTAAAAATTCTTAAATAAAAGAAACATATGTCATGAAATAATTACAAATAAAATAATGTCTGGAACATGCCTAATCAGGAGAGGGGATGAAAAGGTGGGAGAAGAGATGAAACAAAACTGGCCAGGTGTATATGTGGAACTGTTACATCTGGGTGACAGGGAATGGTGCTCAGTGTACTGTTCTCTCCTGTGTTTGCTTGAAATGGCCCATGATTTAAAAAGAAAATAAAGATGATGATTACAAGACTGAGGGTGACTCTTTCAGAAGGGACAGAACAGGATCCTTAAAAAGGTAACTTTAACATATGGAAACTGTGCCTCGCTAAACCTGACACTAGAAAAACAGAACAAGAAAACTGCTCCTTCTCTGGAGCTGAATTAAACCTTCCAGAAGTGAATTCAGGTTTTAGAGAATCTCAATACCATATTACTCTGAAAGGCTTTATGGCTATAACCTATAAGAATTTTCATTTTAAGGCAAAGTGTTTCGTTTCACAAGAAGAATATGCTAAGAACATAGCCTAGGCTCTGCAAACAAAAACTGACAAGAAGATAATTCAAAAGATTGGTTCTTCTTTTTTGTATGGGGAAGAACCCTTAAATGCAGACAGAGAAAACACTACCTATATTTTAGTAAAGAGAAAAAAAAAATACACAAATGCCTTGTCAGATACAATTATCTCAGTTTTCCAGTTATTAACATACACACTGTGTTAGAGCACAGAAGCTCCCTCCCATGAAGGGTGGGTGGATATGAATAACCGAACAGCAATCTTCCAGACATTCACCAGCAGTTACCTGCGATTTCTTGCAAGCGATCTTCATCAATGTTAGGGTCAAAATCACTTCCCAAGACATCTGTACTCCACGTCTCACTCACTGTTTCTGATATATCCCTGTCATCGGTCAGTCCCATCATGTCACGGATTTCAAACTTCCGGAGCTTATCATCAAGATTATCCTGCGTGGTAGCTAGCAAAAGCAAAATTAAGCACTTTAAAAATCACAGCATAGCTACTACCATTTTTAAAATCAACTTTAAAGAACTTTGCGTCTTTGAACTCCAAGTTATATATCTGAAAACGAACATTCAGCACACAGTACCAAAACACGGAATTGTTCCCTCACGGATGTACTCTTTCCCACTCTGAACCAAGCTCAACATATGTCCTCCCCCTTCTGGTCAGTTAACTGGGACAACTGATATAATCAACTGTCTCCCCATCCTCTGTAGTGACACTGTTCAAGAGTTGGGATATATGGCCCCTTCTTCAAATTTGGACAGGCCTGGTAACTTGCTTTGTCCAAAAGGATAAAAAGGAAGGGTGCCAGTTGCAAGGTTAGGCCTCAAGAGATCTTACAAACATCTGCTCTCTCTCATCCTTGCTTCTGCCCCAAGGACAAGCTGAAACCAGCTTTTTAGAGGAGGAGGAACTACATAGAACAAAGCAAAGGTCATCCTAGACTAGCCAGCTCCGCACTGACCAACAGATGCCCATCTAAAATTAGCAGAGCTCCCTACTTTGACTACCAGTGATCCAAGATGCATGAGGGCCCAGATTTGATCCCTGGTCAGAGAACTGCATCCCACAAGCTGTAACTAAGAGTTCACAAAGCTGCAACTAAGGGTCCTTCATGCCGCAACCAAGACCTGGCACAGCCAAATAAATAAATATTTTTTAAAAAAGAATACCAGAATCACCTAAAAGATTTGTTAAAGAAGTGATATTCTTTCAACTTCCATCTTAAGCTAATATTAGGTTTCTGCTTTTTGCAGAAAATTTAATCTTAAATAATACAGTGATAAACTGATACAGTAAAACTCAGCCTTACTTTTATTCAACCCACATGTAACCTGACTGGCAACCCTCTTTTTCCTTTCTAAAAAGAGATTAAACCATGACTTCTAGAAACGAGACATGGGAAATGTCTTTTCTTTTTTTTCCTGTTTTCCTAACTCCCCAGGTGATTTTTACACCCACTGAAGTCATTGCCTCAAATCCAGTTGAGGGCAATAAACATTCCCATAAAATCCACCAGTGATCTTTAAATGAAAAAAATCCAAAGAACTTTTTCTACAAGGACAACAGGGATCCATCTGCTTTTCATCCTAACCTCACATTATCACCCTACTTGACAGTTCCTGAGAAACATCTCCTTGACTTGCTTATACTATTAATATTACTTTACCTAGAGTATCTCTAGTTTCAGCCAATGCCAATGCCAGCCAGGCTTCAAGGCTACTATTTTCTCCCTATAAGCTTTTCCCTACACTTTGAACCACATGTATTTCTTACCCAGAACTGCCAATGCACTTTTATGATAATTTTAATCATTTGTGTCCATTTTCTCCCTATTCTAAGTTCCTTGAGCCCTCAGAATTTATCTTAGTACACCTTAAAATTGTAATACTACAGAACTGAAATACCAAATATTATACAATTCAAGCAATTCATTTTAATTCTTATGTAATTTAAGCCTAAATAATCCACTTAGCAACTAAACATTTTTTTTTGGCTCCACCATGCAGCTTACAGGATCTGAGTTCCCCGACCAGGGACTGAAGCGGGCCCTCACAGGGAAAGTGCCAAGTCCTAACTGCGGGGCTGCCAGGGAATTCCCAACCAAACACATTTTTAAGAGCTGTAGGAACTACGAATAAATGCCAGTTTAATGGTCATTATATAATCAACTGAACACAGCCAGCTCACAGGAAAACAGACTGCTTATTCTGTGACCAGGTAAATTCTTTGCTACTTGAGCAACTGAGTCCAACCTCACTTTACCTTGCTCATGCTCTAACAGCTGTAGAGCTTCAACTCCATTACTCCCAGAAGGTCCTGCTCCAAGCTCGGACACAGATTCCCCCTCCAGGTCTAGTGAGGACACCGAATTAGAACGATTTGAAGGACCTAGAGAGACGTTTATACTGTGAGTGAACTTTACAAGGCAGTCATGAGCCACCATGTAATGTTGCATGCCTTGATAAGAAATAAAAGACTGATTAAAGTGCTTTTAATGCTGTTACACCCTAAAAATAAACACACCCTTTAGTCAGGAATTCTGCTTTTAGAAATTTATCCTAAGGAACTAATCAAACTCCATCTAAGGTTGCTTGTTGCAGGACTTCTTATAATGTCTAAAAAGTGGAAACAATCTACTTGTGCAATCACAGAACAAAGTTTAAATATATTATGAGAAATGCCCATTTGAAGTTAAAGAAAGCAGCCATTAAAAACCACGTTATTTAAGAATGCTCAATTACAAAGGGAAATGTTATTGTTACACTGTTAAACCCAAAAAACTGCAAAACAGCGTAAGTCTAATTTTGCTGTAAATAAACCAAAATGTTAACTGTTATTAATAGAATGGTAAGGTTACAGATGGTTCAATTTTTTCCCTTCATTCTCTAGAATGAATGTACATTACTTACATTTTTAAAAGTGAGGGGGGAAAAAGGAAAAGTTATTATTGTTTATGGTATCCTAAAATGTTAATCAACTTGAAACTCTTCCATTAATAAAGCTTGTCCTTGCACATGGAGTGACATATTCTCACTTTACAATCTTGCCTTTTTATTTCCTTTTTAATTCCTATCCTATTTCCATTGTATCTTTCCACTTCATTAAAAGGTTAAAAGTATACACAACGTCCTGAAATATTATGAGTCCATTTTTTCCATTTAGACATGCATTAATCCCTCTAAAGGAGCTCTATAAGCTTTGGTATATTTTAATACTAGTGAAATAAAACTCAGTATTATTCAAGTCTCAGTAAAGACATACATCTTCTCTACTTTATATGACCAAAGGTCTCTTGCCATCTTAATTTTATTCAGAGAAATAATCTTTACAGCCAACTGTTCAAGATCATTAGAGGAAAACTTCGTTACTCTCCTCAGTGAGAGGCACAGAGGGCATAATTATAATTTATAAGGCTCCTTTAAAGAACAGAAAACAAAATATTACTTGAATCACACAACTCCTTGAATGAAGTAACCCTTCACCTTCAGATATTCCTTCCAGATTATCACTGCACAGGGAGAAGCGCAAGGTTTTATCAGGTTTACCGTGGAGTTTGTTTTCATCAACAGGGACGTCTCCTTGTCCTCCATCCGAAAGCTGCATGTTGAGGACCTGAAAAAATAAAACGCCATTAGTTTATCACAATGGAAAGACTGCTGATAAGTAAAACAAACCATGGCAAATGCGTATTTAATTTTTTCTTAACGTTAAATGATCATTTTTTAACTAAAAACCCATTTACAGGGTCTAAGTGCCCCTGGGATGAAAGTACGTCAATGAGAAGAACTGAACCTATGCCTTTCCATGACCCTACTGGTGTCAGTGACTGAACAGGCAATCAGATGTCAATGGGCAGTTCAGGACTGCAGGAATCCGAGGCCTCAGGGTCAGCGGTCTGTCCCTGATGGTTCAGAGGTTAAGACTCCCAGCTTCCATTGCAGTGGGAATGGGTTCAATCTCAGGTTGGAGAAACAAAATCCCTCATGCTACACAGCATAGCCAAAAAAAAAAATCTAAATTTCTTAAGGTTAATAGCGATAAGTCTGTGTAACAATACAATCATACCTCATTTTCTGACATCATCCCTGGAGTAAGCTGAGGACCTGTTCCTAAGGAAATGACCAACACCTCTTCTGGCTGCACCTCTTGGATGGTTTCTTGAGCTGATCCTTCATGGTCCATGTGCAAGTCCATTAGCACATTAGTGCGGCTTCTGCTCCGAGTTGCTAACAAAAAAATTTCAAGTATGATAATTTATAGAAAAAACAAATTGAAGAAAATGGCACATTAATACAAAAATGTAGAAGACTTGCGCATGCACAAAAAAAAGACTAGTGAGAATGTGAATAAGAAAAAAATAGATATATCTTCCCAGGTACTCTTCTAGTGACTGACACAAACTCTCCTTCAAAACTGATCCACAGAAACAGTGATCCATGTTCACCTGACAGGGAGTGACAAACGGATTACACCTGCAGAACAGCTAACACGCCTCAATCACTGTAAGACTTGGGGGTGACAAAGAAAGCATTATTTTATTCTTTTATCTTTTCAAGATATCTTCAACTACTTCTACAACATAATGACTTAACGGCCACAGGTCTCCCACACTCATAACTACACTCACAAGCATTAGAAAATTTCATATGGAAGTCTGATAGCCATACAAAGTTATATGCATTAATTAGGCAACTGTTAATAAAACAATCAAAACACTGTTTTTTTCTGAACTGTATTAACCTCTTTTCAAAGATACAGAAGAGTTCTCTATGTTTGAATACACATTTCCTTTCTGCTTTATGGGAACAGTCTAAACTAATGAAGGATCTAATTATTTTGTGGTGCTTTTTCCCCTGTCTGTAAGTAAATAAGTAATAGCTTTACTTATTTCATCCTATAGATCTGATAAGAACTTTGGAAACTGAAAGATTTAGATAGTTTGTGACAACTTCTCTATGAGTTTCAGTCCTCTGTGATAAGTTTCAGTTTTCTTTCAGAGGCCATTACAACTTGATACAACCAGAATACTAAAGATACTCTTTCTGTACAAAATAATAAAAAACACTGACAAAGCCAAAACACTCAACAATGACAAAAGCCTTTCACCTTCAGTTTGAGTGAAAGCTGACCTACTTGAAGACAGAAACATAAACAATCATGTTCTCTCCACAATGCTGTAGATCAGTTCATCAATCGCTCATACTTTCAAAAACTCAAAGTACACACCAACTTCCAAAAGTCTGAAACAGGTTTCACTCACACCTTTCTTCACTGTCTTCTCTTGAATTCTAAGCTTAAATTCAGCTTTATGAACAACTACATGAATCTCACGAAATAAACTTTACAATTTGTAAAAATGCAAGTCATCAAAATTCATGTAGCAATTTACATAAAGCAAAAGCAACATGCACACGGAGCACGATTTCATAAACTATTTCTTAAATGAAAGTTATGTAAGAAGAGGAACAGCCTATTACCCACCAAACGGGGTTACTAGAGTAATATGAGCAGTAAGACTGGTGGCTGAGGAATCCCAGGCAGTGATGGCTGCTAACTGTTGTCCTGGGTTGCGAAGGTATTAAACAGAAAGAAAATCGGCCCTCTGAATAACGGACGTATCTCTTACAACAGGAAGTGAGTTCAACGAGCAGCTCACACTATGGTACAAAATCACAACGGGCAAACATTTTCAAGTTTACTTTCCATGACACCTTTCCTTTTATATAATGACACTTCTGGATGACAAGAAGTGAAGGACTAATGTACACAAGTGAATCATGGAGGAAACAGAAAACTCTCTCGTTTACCAAACATCACTTGTTTCTTAATGCTTAAAAAAAAAAAAAAAGGCAAATAGACTATGATACTGAATGTCAAGTTTTCCTTTTTTCTTTCTCTAGTTCTGAAAACTGCATTTTGGGATGATGAAAGCCAAAGGCGTGAAGAACATGCTGCCACACCCCTACTGACGATACTGCGTGTGCTCGCTCACGTCTGAGGCTTTGTGGCCCCTGGACTGCAGCCCGCCAGGCTCCTCTGTCTGTGGAAGCTCCCAGGCAAGGGTACTGGAGTGGGTTACCATTTCCTACTCCAGGGGGTCTTCCTGACCCAGGATCGAATCCATGTCTCCTGTAGTGCAGGTAGATTCTTTACCACTGAGCCATCTGGGAAGCCCAATTCTTAATAAACTTGGCAAAATAAAATGAAAGTTTTGCCTTATTTCATAAAATAACAAAGATTTTAACTCAGTCATAAAAGATTGACTATTACTAATAATGAAAACCAGTAACTATATATTTTCAACTTTACCAATAGGAAACTTCTAAAATAATATTATTTTGTTATATTATTTAGAACTCTGTGGAAAGAACAGGGCTACCTAATTCAAATAATGACTACTTAGAGCAAATCACATTTTCAAAATTGTCCAAGACACTGAAATATAAGTATATTGTAAGGGCCGTGATTCCAATCAATTATGAAAAGTATGTCTAGATAAAGCTAAAGCCTACTGATGAACTTTAACTAATCTGGAGCAATATTTTTTTAATGTTAAAACCTGAATTACTCCCGGTAAAAATGAAGAGAAAAACTTCTCCAAATTATTGAAAACTATACCCCCTATCACTAAGCAACAGCCTAACCTAATAAAGAAACATTAATTTAAAAGAAAGCCTCAATATGAGAAATTCTCTTTACCTATAGGCAACCGATTCTTCTTATTTGCTGGAGTGGTTGCTGGAGACAGCTGAGGGGTACTGTAGGGGGTCAGTTCCAGACTGCTGCTTTTTCCTGGCTTTGCCTGGGGTAGATTGGCCAGTAAGTTGTCAAGAGCCATTCTATCTTCTCTCAGTTGGTCTCCAGACATCACACTCTTCATGAAATTCACCTGGCAAAAGTAAAAAGGACATTAGCTGGTGAGATCAATTTTTCAAACTGTATATTTCTCACACAGTGTATTCATCTATGGGTCTGCCCATGTTTAGATAAATGGCTATTGAGGAAAAAAAAATTCTATTACAGAATAAAGCCATTACCAGAGTAATAAGCTGACTGTAGGTTATATAAACCACAGTTCTGCTCAACCCTTCTAGGAGATTAACGGAGGACATTGGCGGGGTCTCCACTGCACGGCCTCCAATCACAACATCAAGGAAAGCAGCAACACAGCTCTGTTCAAACAGGAGAAAAAAATCACTGTGAAACACTCTCCCTTTAAAGTAAGGGAGCAGATGGGGAACACATGTACATCCGTGGCAGACTCATGTCAACGTATGGCAAAACCAATACAATACTGCAATCAGCCTCCAATTAAAATAAATAAATTTTAAAAATATATACAAATAAATAAATAAAGGGAACAAAATTTCTGATTAAGACAAGCATGTAGAAAGCTTTTCTTCTTGAAAATTATATTAAACCCAACATTTGAAAAAAATTAAACTCTATAAATTGATATAAAATAATCAACAAGATAGTCTGGTATGAGAAATAAACATGAGGCACACAGTGCACACAGTCCTACCACTTGTAATTAGGAAAACATATTCCTAAAAATATATTAGGAATATACATATAGACTTCTTGAGGGATGCACAAAAGATTGATAATATAAAGAACCTTTAGAGGAGGAAATGAAGGTTAGAGATCAGAGGTGGAAGGGAAACTTCACTATATAACCTTTGAATTTTAATCTAGGTTGAATGTACAGCCTACTAAAAATATGATAAATTGTTATTCAGTTAAATCAACTGAACAATGCCACGTTAACTTATGAAATCCACTTAAAATTATACAATCATTGCTGATTCATATATTCATAGACTTAATTTTGTAACAATTTTTAAAAATCAAACTTTAAAAAATAATCTTGACAGCTCTTTGGCTCTCATTACAATGGTATCACCTCAACATTTCAGCAAGTGAGCATTAGTAATCTTTGATGACATCTTCCTTTAAATGTTACTGATCCAACATTGTATCCTCTACAGCCAAACCAAGCATAATTAAAAAGAATATTTAATTTACACATCACTGAGAGAGAAGATTTAATAAAGAGAGCAGGTTCACTAATATTTTAGCAGAACTTTCCATACAGAGTCCTTCACATGACATAGGATCTGCTCTTACTTTGTCAAATTTTCCAAGGCTGCTCTTTGTCCGGGGATCTCCCTCTTCAGAGCCAGTCATCGCTAACTGCTGCAAAAGGCGGCCAACCTGCAACCCAGAACAGAGGTGGGAAGACGAAGGCAGGAGAGACAGTCCCCACTGTAAAAGCATCTCCATTCTACTCTAAAAATCTGTTTCATAAGAATATTCACACCACCTAACCAAGCATACAAAATGGGATCCCAATAAAATATGCATCCTGACTGTCAGCTTTTACTATATTTTAGGGACTTCTGTTTGTTAAATTTTTATCTATTGATTGATCTTTGGCTAGACTGGGTCTTCACTGCTGCACAGGCTTCTTCTCTAGTTGCAGTGAGCAGAGGCCACTCTTGACCTGCAGTGCGGCGGCTTCTCTTGAGGCAGAGCACAGCCTCTAGAGTGCAAGGGCTCCATAGCTGCGGTGCACACATCCAGGTGCTTCCCAGCAAGTGGGATCTCTCCAGACCAGGGATCGAACCCGTGTCTCCTACATTGGCAGGCAGATTCTTTACCACTGAGCCACCAGGGAAGCCCGCTATATTTTATTACGTTTAGATTGAGCTATAATGAATAAGTAGAAAATTTTGCTTTGTCTTTAATGCATATTATATCGACAATTGGAAATGAAGGTACATGACCTTTGTTTCTGCTACTGTACTTACCATATCTTTAAAAACTTAATTTGTAAAAGCTGGCAAACTATTATTAAGTACTTTTTTCTATAGTTCATAAAGTACTCAAGGTAAAAATTTTTTTCTAGACTTGAAAGCAAATAATTCCTACAGAACATAAGCTGTTTTGAAAGTAAATATTAACTCTCAGAGCCAGATCCTTACTGTCAAAAGGGAACTGTTAATCTACTCTCTAAAGATATTTTGCTGAAAGTTTTTATCATATAGCATCATCTTCAAATCTGGGACAATCCCCCTTTTTACTCATTTTGAAAGCATGTGATTCTATCTCTACTGGAATGACAAAAATAGAACTATAATGATGTTATCGTAGGAATAAATTTAGTGTTTCAGAGATGACAAAGAAATTCTAATTTTATTTCAGGGATGTCTATGTAATTTCTAAACACCCCAACATGACAGAACTAATCATGAAAAAAAAGCTTATCATTAAAAAAAAAAAATCATCCAAAGATAAGATATATGCTATTCCAAATAAACTCTATCTTCTTCACAGTATTTTTGGGAATAACATATAATTAAAAGAATCCCTTAAGAAATACAAATATGATTTCAGTAGTTCAGATGATTAGTGGTGGGGGGGAGTGTTAACATAAATCCAAAAATCTTCTTTTGAAAATGTTTAGGTCCAGAAGAGTTTCAGATTTCAAACTCTGGAGATTTAGAAAGGCTGGCTACATATACACGCAACACGTCCAGTATTTAGGCTGGCATCCTATAATCAGACATATTAACTTTCCTGCAGCAAAACACAAATACTCATTAACACGAAATGGACTATAAATCGCCTCTTGTTAGTTCAGGATAGGTTTTGCTACCACAGGAAGTATAAAAGACCCTCTCAGTTTTTAATCATTCTGGATTGTGAAATCATGGGAAAGGGATGGTGGCCTTGTTCTAGAAAATAGAATCATCTAAATATTTAAAGTGTCTGAGGACTCCATTTAAAAATGAACACAAAACTTAAGAAGCAAATATCTGGGACACTTTGGGGAGAAAGGAATGTTAAGAATACATGAACAATGTCATCATACTTTCCGTTCCCACCCCAATGCCCAATCAGCTGATCTTACGCTGAGTGCCCAGCAGAAGCATACCTGCATCAGGTTAAACCTCGCCACCTCATTAATGGGAGCGTCGGAGATTATTCCATACTGTTCTGGATTGACAACTGCAGGACAAATGAAGCAGGCCAACAGCAGGTCAGTGCACATGGCCCGGACCTCCCCAACTTCCAGTCTGTCCACACAGGAGAGAGTTTTGTACATCTGTGAAACGATCCACCTCAGACTATGTGGGAAGCAGTAAGTGTTCTGTTTGAGATAACCAATAAATTTGTTCACCAAGGCCACCAGTTTGGCCTCATTGGAATCCACCATCTCTTGAACCTTCTGCCTAAACCTGTCTGAGCCTTTCTCTCCGAAGAGTTTTTCCTGCTGAGCTGGGGAGAACCTCTCAATCAGCTTGTTGGGGTCTGTCTCTAGGTGATCTTCGTCTTCAACAAGCAGCTGCATGATCGGCTCGTGTAAAGTAGCTGTGAGGAAGAGTTTGGCAGAAAACAGTCCTTCAGAAAAAAGCTTAAATAAGATGCTGAAGGCACAGGTTCCTCTCCTCAAAAGTCGTCTGGGGTTGTCACTTTCTTTAAGTTCAAATTCAATCAAGTATCTCAACACCTGAAGGAGGTAGCTTTCATCTTCTTGCATAATGCAGTTGCCATAGAGAGCAGTAAAAACTGTGTGAATGACACTCTGTGTGTTCTCCTGATTAAGCTTCTCTCCAGCAACCAAGGAGGAGGCAATAAGACGAGGATTTTCCCTCAGTCGACTCAAGAATTCTCCATAGGCAGTCTCCTGAAATCCCAGTTGCTTATACCCATCGACAAACTGTGTGTCTTCCAAAATCTTAGCATGTTGGCAACATTCAGCAGGGGAAGCTTCAGCACTGAAAAAAAAAAAAATGAGCAAACAAGCAAAATATTAAAATTAACAACAATAATAATATAACACATATACTATACTGAAGCATGGAAACGTGAGTTTGGTTACAGTCCCAGCAATGAGATCACTAGGAATTGCTAAAATCTTTCAGACCACCAGCACCTGAATATGTAAAGGAAGTCAAAACCAAAAAGTACAAAGGAGGACAGATTTCTCATATTAAATCAGGTTCCATGAAAAATATTGAGAAATAACCATTATTCGGATTTCTATCATTGAAGATTGTTGTTGTTGTTCAGTGGCTCAGTCATGTCCAACTCTTTGTGACCCCTGTGGACTACAGCATGTCAGGCCTCCCTGTCCTTCACCATTGCCCAGAATTTGCTCAAACTCATGTCCACTGAGTCAGTGATGCCATCCAACCATCTTGCCTTCTGTCGTTCCCTTCTCCTCCTGCCTTCTATCTTTCCCAGCACCAGGGTCTTTTCCAATGAGTCAGCTCTTTGCATCAGTATTGGAGCTTCAGCTTCAGAATCAGTCCTTCCAACGAATATTCAGGGTTGATTTCCTTTAGGACTGAAAATTAGTCCTGCATCTTTTTGAATTTCATATTTATGGAATCTTACAGTATGTACTCTTCTATGTCTGTCTTCTTTTCTAGACAGTATACCATAGTATCACTATTTCTAAACCTAAAAACTGCTTCTTGAGGGACTTCTTAACCACTGGTGGCCCAGTGGTTAAGAATCCACTCTTCCACTGCAGGGGGCATGAGTGCAATCCCTGGTTGGGGAACTAAGATCCCACATGCCCTGTGGTGCAGCCAAAAAAAAAAAAACTTGCTTCTTGGAACAATAGAATAAAGAAGTATTAACACAGTGAAACATGAGGTTTCTAAAACTGCAAAGTAGATACACAATAGCAAAACATGAAAATGTATATTTTAAATAATATTAGGAGAAAAGTAGGAAACAAGATAACTTACTCTCTATAACAATAAAATGTTATATAATGCCAATGTACAAAATTAAACGGTGTGGTATAAAATATTAATGCTGAAGTTGTAATTCTCTACAACAGTGCTTAGGTCAATACGTTAATTAATAAACAAAATAAGCAAAGGCTCACCATTGGGATGCTGATCTAAGTTATCTTAAACAATGCACTTTGTTAGAAATATATTTGTTTATTTGCAGTTAGCAGTTATGTAACTGCCATAAGCAGAATTATAGCGGTTTATAAAATTTCTGAACTCAAAACCTTTTCTTTACCTGGTGATGATAAGCCGATCCAAATTAATTCTCTGTTGCTTAGCAATCCATGCTGTACGATACAACTTTTCGGCTGTCTTAAGTACATCTGCATTAAGCCTCTGAATGAGCTGTTTCTCAGAGTTCACGTATAAGCGTTCCTGCTTGAGGTGATGGGCCAGAGTATGAATATCTAGCTTCACCATCTTTAAATGTGGAGAAGGGACAAAGGCTGATCACTAAGAGTGAAAAAGAAAAAAAAATTATTTTCGGGTCTCTCTGCTCAAACGTCTATTGAGAAAGGTCTTCTAAAATAACTCATTCTAAAACAGAGAAAATCACTTCTTATTTCCTCTTCTGAACTTTTATTAAGCATTTGCCCCTACTCAGCATTACATTACATGAATATTCAAGATGCTTAGAGTGGGGCTTCCCCACTGAAAGGCAAGGACCGCCGAGACCAAGGCTCGTCTGCTTTGTCGGCCTTACAGCTGTAACGTCGGGGCTAAGGAGAGGGCTTGGCTCACGCCAGGAGGTGAAGAAGCATTTGCCACAGGAATGAATGAAATCACAGAATTCTTGTTCATCTAGGAGCTAAACAAACTGATACAAATAGCACACATATTTTAGAGCATTATTATTTAAGCTATACCCTTGAAGCTAGAACGCCTGCCAGACCACAAATGTTTTATATCAGCAATAGAAGCGTTTGTGGCCCAGAGAGCAGAATATAACGTTGTGTCCAGACAGTAGTCATTAAGTTAGAAGAATGCTTCTCATTAAGACTTAAACATTAGTGGTGGGGAAAGGAAGGACTGGGAGTTTGGGATCAGCAGATACAAACTGTTACATACAGGATGAACAAACAAGGTCCTGCTGTATACCACAGGGAACTATATTCAACGTCCTGTGATAAACCATAATGGGCAAGTCTACTCCTATCTGAGTTACCTCACAACATTGTAAATCAATGTTGAATTTACACTTGAATATGTTGAATTTATATTTAAATCAACGTTGAATATATATATCTGAATAAAAAGTTTTTTAAAGAATTAAACACTAAGATTGTATACTTAAAAGCTGCTATGAGAGTAAAGCTTTAAAAGATCTCATCATAATAACAAGAAAATGGTAATTACAAGAGGTGAAGGATGCATTAACTAACTTCACTGTGGCAAACTTTTGCAATATATGTGTACGAAATCGTTATTATATAACTTAAACTTACACCATGCTATATGTCAATTATACTTCAATAAAGTTGGGGGGGGAGCTGTCCCCCTCCAAATAAAAACAAACTTAGAGAAAAGAAATATATTAAAAATCTTTTAAAAAATGTTGTCCCAACCAATCAGATTCATAGTGGATTTATTTGGAATTGATACAATATAATTTGCAGTGAATTCAGATTTGGAAATAGGAACCTAGCCCACAGAACTCTCAATATGTTTACAGATCCAATGAAAATACGTTTATATATATGAAATAAATATTTTTGTGCTAAGACTTAAACAAATACCAAGAATTAAATATTATGAGTGTCAATGGAAATATATTTAAAGCCACTTTCGAATTTAAATAATGAAACAACAATTTTTAAAATAAGTTTGATTTCAGAAACTTTTAACCTTTATTTTAATGAACTACTGATTTCTAGGAAAGTTTCTGGTATTATCATCTAACCTGAATTTAACTGCTTTCAAAAAAACACTTTCTTATACTTTATCAATTACCTAGCAAACTATTTTGGAGAAGGCAATGGCACCCCACTCCAGTACTCTTGCCTGGAAAATCCCATGGATGGAGAAGCCTGGTGGGCTGCAGTCCATGGGGTCACTGAGGGTCGGACTCGACTGAGCGACTTCACTTTCACTTTTCACTTTCATGCATTGGAGAAGGAAATGGCAACCCACTCCAGTGTTCTTGCCTGGAGAATCCCAGGGACGGCGGAGCCTGGTGGGCTGCCGTCTATGGGGTCGCACAGAGTCAGACTCGACTGAAGCGACTTAGCAGCAGTAGCAGCAAACTATTTCAGGTCTCCCATATTAAGACCCTCAGACTGCTTTCCTCTCAAAGATTTTAAATATGTCTACTTCACCAAGATGATTCGCTATTAAGTCACAAAAGCATTCATGTACATTCAAAAAACCCGCTGCCAAACATATATAATCTTATTAACTCAGTCTAAAGAAAACACACATGACTCTGTAAACTTCCATGAGGGAATTCTAACATCCTCTAGGGGGCTCTAAATCCACAGACTAAGAACAGAATCACTGAGCAAATGGTTGTAATTATGAGAAGTATTATAGTTAATGAAAATAAAACTGAAATGGGCTCTTAAAGATCACTATGTTTCATTAATAGTTCTGTTACCTTGGGTACATAATGCATATTCTCTAAACTTCAGGCTTTTTTCTCCATAAAACATGGACACAATACCTACATTTATTTTGTGCCTGGCATGAGCAACACATTAGGTACTAGAGACACACACACACACAAAAAGATAAAACCTAGTCCTCAAGGACTTTCTAATCTAATAGAACCCCCATTCTATTAGACATGCAAGTTAGTGGCTGCCCCAAAATATGGATAATATGCTGAAGGCTGTACAATGTAGAGTAGGGACAAAAGAGGAGTGACTGAAAAGTTAGGTACCTGAGTCTGGTCTTAAAAGACAAGTATTTGGGAGGGGAGGCAGGGGTGGGATAAGAATTTGCCAGACAAAAAGAAGATCCTGGGAAAGGGGTAGACTTCTAGATACACAGAGCCAATCAAGCAAAAGCACAGATGTGCGTGATATTCAGAGAACTACACACGACTTCCCACAGTTTGGGGGCATGCGTGCTTGTGTGTGTTAAGAGTGAGGCTGGAGGCAGAGGACTCAATGTATAATGAGATAAGGCTACAGACAGACTGCACACAGAAGCCAGTGTTAACTGGACTGTAAAAAAAAAAAAGAAGCCGGACTGTAGGAGATGGGGAAAGAGTTTAAATGGATTAACATGATTAAATTTATATCTGAGAACATAAACTCTGGCAGTAAGGAGAAAGATGAGGAGACAGGGATGGAACTAGATGAAACACTACGAACTTGTTGAAAGGCAAGAAACACTGAGGTGGCAGTGGAAAGACCAGGACAGATGTGACAGATACTGGAGGCAGAAGATACTAGTGACACTTATACATGGAGCTGGCGAGGCAGATGTTCCCAACTCCAGTGACAAGGGTTGGCTGTGGTGGTATACACCAGAATTGAGCATTATGTGAGAAAACACTCTATAAACTGAAAATTGTGCCAGGTGTGGTACTGAGAACTTTACACACTTCATCCTCACAACACCCCTCTGAGACAGAACTGTGCAGCAAAGGGAATTAGGGCTCAGGGACGTTAAGTAACTTGCATGAGGCCAAGTGGGCGAGAGGTGGCAGAGCCAGGACATTTCACTATTTCCCGGATCTCTACAGGAGTGGCTCAGAAAAATCCGGTGGTTACACAGGAGAACACTGTATTTTTCAGAGATGCACGCTCAGGTATGTAGAAGTGAAGTGTCAGGGTATCTGGAACTCACTTGTACATGGGCAAAAAAAAATTAAAAGATTTGTAAAACACTGCAAAAGATAAACACTGTTGAATCTGGTTGGTGGGTATATGGTGATCAATGTACTACTCTTCAACAGTTTCTTTATGTTACAAGTTTTTCATAATAAAATGATAGAGGAAAATATTCTGGCAATTCTCAAACTGTACCTTTCTTGCTGCCTTAATGCAACTTAACAAAATATCTTATCAACTATTGTTGGAACCTAGCCAGGTCCCCTAATCTCAAGGAGCTCACAGTCCAATTAGAACCGAAATTCTGTTCAAGATAGGATGCATAAAATGTTTCCAACGACATAGCAAAATACAAACCAATCTATGCAATTTAGAAGCCAAAACCTTCAAGTAAACCTTCACTTAAAAACAATTTAACACATGGCTGCAACTGAGACTCGGCATGGCCAAATACATAAACATTTAAAAATAAAAAATCACGTGAAGGTAATACTTCAAATATCTGAACAAGAACTCACCCTCTAAACCCTTCGAAAGCCCAAAATGTCTTCAAAGACATTTTTGTGAACATATTTTAAATAAATCCAGAACACTAGGTAAACTTGCTAAGCATTTTCTTTCAAGTTCATCAGACTATATGAGCTACTACCCACCCTTACTGCCATCATATACTATAGTCTCTCTCCTTCCCCTACAACTCTCAAACTCCATGATCATTTGACCCCACCAAGAATTTCAAGCCATTAAGACTATCTTTATATATATATATATATATATATATATTTTTTTTTTAAACTAACCTTCAGCCTCCTCCTGTCTCTGCTTCCCTCCTTACCCAACTAGCATAAACCCCATAGTCAATCATTATGATCACTTGCCGAATGCACTCTCAATTTGCTCCGTGCATGCATGCTAAGTTGCTTTGGTCGTGTCCGACTCTTTGTGACCCTATGGACCATAGCCCTCCAGGCTCCTCTGTCTGTGGGATTCTCCAGGCAAAAATACTGGAGTGGGTTGTCCTCCTCCAGGGGATCTTCCTGACCCAGGGATCGAACCTCCCTCTGCACTGGCAGGCAAGCTCTTTGCCACTAGTGTTGCCTGGGAAGCCCGCAATTTGCCCCCTCATTTGACTAACCCTCAATTGCAGTTAAACCTAATGCTCTCCCAGCTCCTACTTTATACCTGTGAATGAGAAACCCAACACACACAACCATGCTAGTATCACTTCAAACTCACGATCACAAACCCTTACGGGCCCTCACTGACGCATGGCACACGCGCTGTTACTCCCACAAGTTCCTCCACCACTCCCCAACCCCCAGGCAATGAACCTATACCATCCTCTCTCCTCAGATCTCCAGCCCTCTCCTCATTCTCAGCCCCTTGCCTCCTACTGCACTGAGAAAACTGAAGCATCAGAAGAGATTTTCCACAGGCTCTCTGCTTCACTCTTTGCTCTCAGCCTGTTCTCAACACATTGGCCACGGTGAGCCTAAGTGAAAGCCTGGGAAAGCCTAAGTCAAATCACATCACTGTACTCAAAATCCTCCAAAAGCTTTTTTTCTTGGCTCTCCATGGTCTGCCTCTATCCCCCTTTAGCTCTCTGACTTCACCTCCTATTACCAGACCATACAACTTACCATCCAAACTGGGACACTATTGGGAATGAAAGCAGACACTATTAATAATTTCATCAAGACACACAAAGAAGGACATTAGATCACTCTCTTACCAGCCCCCACATTCATTCTATTTCAGCCAGATTCTCAAACCTGCCGGGCATACTTCCACTCCAGTATCTTCGCACCTGCTTCCCACCCGGGTCTCTTACTTCCTTTGGGTCTTAGAGTCATCTTCTTTGATGAAGTCTTTCTCGTCCACCCTACATAAAATTCCAACCCTCACTCTGTCACATGCTCATTTTATGTCTCCCTGCTTTCATTTTTCTTGTTCAGTTCAGTCACTCAGTCGCGTCCAACTCTTTGCAAACCCCATGGACTGTAGCACACCAGACTCCTGTTCATCACCAACTCCTGGAGCTTGCTCAAACTCATGTCTATTGAATCGGTGATGCCATCCAACCATCTCAACCTCTGTTGTCCCCTACCCCTCCTGTCTTCAATCTTTCCCAGCATCAGGGTCTTTTCCAATGAGACAGCTCTTTGCATCAGGTGGCCAAAGTATTGGAGCTTCAACTTCAGCATCAGTCCTTCCAATGAATATTCAGGACTGATTTCCCTTAGGATTGACTTGTTAGCACTGATTACTACACATTTCACTTATCTATCTTATGTATTTACCATCTCCCCAAGAAAATATACACTCCCTAAGAGGAGGGATTTATGCCCAATTTGTTTCCAGTTCTGTTCACACTGACTAGAATAGAATCCATCACATCATGCACATCAGTACACATCTGCTGAATGAATATATGAATGAAAAAGAGGCATTTCAGTAACATATTCATGTTAGAAACCTCATAAGCAGAGGTAGAAATAACACAGGAAGAACAAGTATGTAGTCTCTGACGGACAGGAAAAGAGGAGAGGTAAATACTATGAAAAGAATCAATAAATGTTACTACAATAAGCACACTGTACTGAAAACATTAAAAATACTACACGTTCAAAATTAACATTTATTCCTTACTTCTTAGAGGATAATTTCCAAACTTGGTAACCTAACGTTTAAGGGCCAGTCTTCCTTTAACCCTCCCCTCCAGTCCTAATCTCACATTATTTCTCTATACAAACCCTCTTATGCCTCTTCATTTTTATTTCCAATTCACCTTCATCCTATTTGCTCCTTTAAATTTTCAAGGCCTAGCTCAGTGAAATCTTCCTTCCCAACCATACAGTTTGCTCCAGTGATAAATTCCTACTTTGAACTCCTAAAGCAGTGCTTATTCATACCATTAAACTGGAACTGTTATTTTTTATTTTCATCTTTAATGTCTATTGTCCTTCCAGCAAGAATGAAGGGTCCCCTCAAAGGATGAGAATTATCTCTTAGACCTATGTATGCCCAGCCCCCAGTACCACAGCCAAACACAAGAAGTTCTCATATAGTTTTGCTAACTGCATTATCACAAGTTGCTCTGAGAAAAAGAACTTAAGTAAAAATCAAAGACTTTTTAAATCAACTTTAGGTATATCTAACAGTAACAAACTGATTTTTTCCCCCCTGAAAGCTGCAAGCATTTTCAAAGTTAGATAATTTCTTTTTGGAGGGGTCAATAATTGAACTTTGAAAATCTATATTAACCTCAGTTCCACTTAACCACACTTTCTACAAAAATAAAATCAATTATACCTATGCGTCGGAGAAGGCGATGGCACCCCACTCCAGTACTCTTGCCTGGAAAATCCCATGGACGGAGGAGCCTGGTAGGTTGCAGTCCATGGGGTTGCTAAGGGTCGGACACAACTGAGTGACTTCACTTTCACTTTTCACTTTCATGCACTGGAGAAGGAAATGGCAACCCACTCCAGGGTTCTTGCCTGGAGAATCCCAGGGACGGGGGAGCCTGGTGGGCTGCCGTCTATGGGGTCACACAGAGTCGGACACGACTGAAGCGACTTAGCAGCAGCAGCAGCAGCAGCATACCTGTGCGTGTTAAGTCAGATTTTAACCTTTTCAACTCATGTTAGGAAGACTTAACACTGAGAGCCCAGAGGGAGATTTTCGGTGGAAGAAGTGAAGCACACTGGGTTTTTGTATGGTTCCTACAGTTGTGTAGAGGAGAGGCTGCTGAACTACAGCCTGTGGGTCAAATTCAACCAGTTGCCTACTTGTACAAATAAAGTTTTACCACAACACAGCCATGCCCATTTGTTTATATATTATCTATGGCTGTTCTCAGGCTGCAACAGCAGAGCTGAATAGTTGCCAGAGTCCACCAGAGTCCATATGCCCACAAAGCCTAAAACATTCACTATCTGGCCTTGTACAGAAAAAGCCTGTCAACTCCTGATAAGCAAGCATACCTACTCCAACACAGAGCATGGAGAGGAAGCACAACCAGATAAAGTGAAATGCATGAATGAGAAAATGCGCCCAAAGTTCCAGAGAGGAAACACTCATTCCACATGTCAGCAACTATGCCTGAGCGAACTCCCGTGACTCAAGGACTCAAAAGTAGGGGGAAATCACTTCAAATGTTTTATGGAATGAGGATCATGTCTCATGATTTCGCTGATGAAAATTTCTAATCAAAAGTACCCCAAGTTAATGATACGCAGCTAAGAGTTTTAAACTTATAAGTAACAGCGAGAGTTTATCTAATCATCTCTCTGTTGTTGTCCAGCCGCTCGGTTCTTTGAGATCCCACGGACTGCAGCACACCAGGCTTCAGGAATTTAATAAACTCAAGATCAACTCTGTAAGTCAGTAACAGAAAAACACTCACTACTTTATCATTTTTTATAGAAATTATTTCATACAAGACAATGGAAAGGATACTAAAAAAAAAAAAAACCTACAGTAAGAAGATCTGAAGGATTTAAGACTGGGCTCTGACTTCTACTGGCTACGTGATCTGTGGCTAGTGATTTCACCTAAGTTTCTGCTTCCCCATCTTCAAAACTGGGATAATGCTCTTACCTCTTACCTACTTCATATGCTAAATAGTACAGCTCGCATGAGAAGATTGTGAAGTATAAATAATCTATGATGTAGGACATCACTATTCTTATCAATTATGAGATAGGGTTGGGAATTTCCTGGTGGTCCAGTGGTTAGGACGCTGTACTTTCATCGCCAAGGGCTTAGGTTCAAGCCCTGGTCAAGGAGGTAAAATCCCACAGGCCATGTAGCACAGCTTGTGGGATCTTAGTTCCTCCACAAAAAAGAGGCAGAGTAATTTTTATCATTTTGCTAGGGCACAATGAGACACACTCCATGTCCTTTACATGACAGAGGCGACCAAAATGAAGCTTTCCATGAAAGTAAGTGTGAAATATCAGACAGCTAAAAAGGTAAGACAGACTACTTGCTAACATGATGAAACCTACACTCATAAAGGCTTATTAAAAGTGAAATTAAAGGCCAACTAGCTTCAACCAAAGAGCATTTTTCGTAACATAATATGCCACACATAGGTATGGCTTTGACATAAAGCATGTTTTGCAAACAAAATAATTTGGTTAATTAAGATCAAAAATTACAGAGATAATAACAACTAAATGTAACATATCCTGGATGAGATCCTGGAACAGAAAAAGGTCATCAGGTAAAGACTAAAGAAATCTGAATAAAGTATGAACTTTAATTAATACTAATTATCAATACCGGCTCACTAATTATAGCAAATGTGCCATATCAACAGGAACTTGATGCTGGGTGTATGGCAACTCCCTGCACTATCATCTAGGTTTTTCTGTAAATTAAACTGTTCTAAAAAGTAAAGTATGTTTTAATTTTTTGTTGCATAGATAACATAATTCTAAATCTTAGCATACAATTTAGCAACTTCTCTCAGTAAGAAAAAATATACGAATTTGAGAACTGCACGTGAACACTGTAATTCATCATCACCTGATGTCACAGAATCCACTAACATCTGGTAACATACTGCACTGTTTAAACTATCACACTAAGAATATTTTTTTCTTTCAGTTCACTGTGATCAGAAACAAAACACAGAAACCTCCTAACGCAAAAGTTCCACAGCTGTATTAACATTTTGCACTAATTCCTGGTCAAAAGAAGCAAGGCAAATAAATTTCCCAGCCAGAATTGTTTAGGAAATGTCAGTTTTCATATTAATTTCCACTTAATAGCAAAATTTTTAAAGCCATTGTAAGTAGTAGTGGCTGAGCTTGAAGAGGAGAGTTTTGGCTGGTGGTAGTAAAGTACTGGAGAAGGCAATGGCACCCCACTCCAGTACTCTTGCCTGGAGAATCTCATGGATGGAGGAGCCTGGTAGGCTGCAGTCCATGAGGTTGCTAAGAGTCGGACACAACTGAGCGACTTCACTTTCACTTTTCACTTTCATGCACTGGAGAAGGAAATGGCAACCCACTCCAGGGTTCTTGCCTGGAGAATCCCAGGGACGGGGGAGCCTGGTGGGCTGCCGTTTATAGGGATGCACAGAGTTGGACACAATTGAAGTGACTTAGCAGTAACAGCAGTAAAGTGTACGCATGCCTAGCAAACAAAAACAATAATAACCACTGGGCATTTCAGGGCTGTCATTACTAGGGACCAACCAGGTACTTTATATGGAAATTCTCATTTAATCTGTGTAACATTCCTGAAAGGTATTTGTACCCACCTTTTACTGATAGGGAAATTAAATATTCTGCCCAAGGTCAATTTAGTAACTAGCAAAGCTAAGACTAGAATCCAGGTGTACCTGGCTTACGCAGATTTTAACCATGCCATCTGCCTCCCCAAAATGAGTGCTTTAATTTATTGTCAAGGTCGCTTCTATTCACCCCACTCTTCCAACTATTAATATGTCAGTCAGTAGCTGGACAACTCCCCTCTTCTTTGAAAGTTTCAAACTGTCTGACAAAGTCAAGTTTAGTTGGACTTCACGACTAAATAACCTAGATCCTACTAAAGAAATGGTATATGAAAGTTTAGAAAAAGTTACTAGGGACTAATCCAGATTCAGTTCAGTCGCTCAGTCATGTCCGACTCTCTGCAACCCTGTGCACCACAGCACACCAGGCCTCCCTGTCCATCACCAACTGCCGGAGTCCACCCAAATCCATGTCCACTGAGTTGGTGATGCCATCCAACCATCTCATCTTCTGTCGTCCCCCTCTCCTCCTGCCCTCAATACTTCCCAGCATCAGGGTCTTTTCAAATGAGTCAGCTCTTCGCATCAGGTGGTCAAAGTATTGAAGTTTCAGCTTCAACATCAGTCCTTCCAATGAACACGCAGGACTGGTCTCCTTTAGGATGGACTGGTTGGATCTCCTTGCAGTCCAAGGGACTCTCAAGAGTTTTCTCCAACACCACAGTTCAAAAGCATCAATTCTTCCCTAACTGGCACCAGAACATCTTGGTCACCTCACTCTCTTTCTCTAGAAGCTAACTGGGATTTCCTGTGGGCAGGTGACCTCAGATAGTGATCAATATTGTCAAAGTGATCTATGCTCTGAGTGCATCTTCTGCCTTCTTCCAATGTGGGAGAACAGAAAATCAAAATGGCCCTTTATTGGGAAAGGTTAGGAAAATTCAAGATTATCATCTTCCTCCAGTCAACCCTTCAGACTATGAAGAGTCTCATCATCTGAGTAGTCTCATTCCTGGACTCTCTGCCCTACTGCAGGAGACACAGGAGACATGGGTTCAATCCCTTGAGTCGGGAAGATCCCCTGAGACACAGGAGACATGGGTTCAATCCCTTGAGTCGGGAAGATCCCCTGACAGAGGAAATGGTAACCTGCTCCAGTTTTCTTGCCTGAAAAAATCCCATGGACAGAAGAGCCTGGCAGGCTATAGTCCATGGGGTCGCAAAGAGTCGGACACAACTGAGCACCCACATACACACATGCACGCACGCACGCACACGAAGCCTATATCCCCCTTATCTCTAAGTGAACTCAAATTTCTCCTTTGAGGCCCAGCCCCCAAACCTCTTCCCACTGCTAAGTGCTGGGGGAACTGCCTCTCACAAATAGGGTACGTCCTTCCTCCCTTATGACGCTGAGTGGGAAAGTTACTCCACCTTAAAGTCTCTTTCAGTTCTCCTATTCACATCATGGAGAAAACCTAAGCGAGGCCCCAGTTTGTCTTCAGCATTTCCCTAACACTTGCGCTGTGCTTAGTCGCTCAGTGGTGTCTGACTCTTTGTGACCCCATGGACTGTAGCCTGTCAGACTCCTCTGTCCATGGGGATTCTCCCGGCAAGAATACTGGAGAGGGTTGCCATGCCCTCCTCCAGGGGATCTTCCCAACCCAGGGATCGAACCCAGGTCTCCTGCATTGCAGGCAGATTCTTTACCAGCTGAGCCACCAGGGAAGCCCAACACCTGCTAATCTCTCCTTTCAATTAAAGGACAGCAGACCTCAAACCCAGTACTTCTGCAAACAGCAGAAAGCTAAGTTTTATAACACTGCTGTGTTTTTATTATATTTAACTTGGTTTCTATTTAGGGCAAGAGAGAGTAGCCTCTCATTATGGTAAGAACATAAAGCTTCTCTAAAAATATTTTTAAGGGGCCCCAAAAAAGACATTTTAAATAAACGACAGTAAGGCAGTGTGCAGATTCAGGAAAAATGCTGATGTTACTCAAGGATCAAGCATGCTAAACACTGCTATATACTACTGCCTAAACCTTGACAGAATTGCCAGTTACTTTTTTTGTTCATTTTATACATACATTTCATCATAGTATTCATGTACTATTTATACTAATGTGACAAGGCAAAAAAAATGACCATCGTTTTTTAATGACCTACTACAATGTTAGCTGTATAGGATTTTAATTACCCACCACTTTTTAGGGACGTAACCAACCCATACCAGAGATGGGTGTCCATGGCAAATTTTTTTTTTTTTAATAAATATAATCATGTTGAATTACAATGATTTGTCTACATGTGTTTCCCCTTGAAAGACTTACCTCTTTCGATGCAGGAATAGTTTCTTACTCATTTTATGTTTCTTTAAATTACATACTCTAAAAATCATCAGGTATTAAAAAGAATGAGCTCAGCTCTTTCCAGAAAATGGACAGGCAAGGACAGTAAGACTGTATTTAACATACTTGCTTCACTCACCCATTCAAGAAATGTTTACTAAACACCTATGAAGTGCTAGGTGCTGATGAACAGGACAGGTTAAGGTCTGCTCCGGAGGGACCCGCACTCTCACAGGGATACATGACATTCTGATGACAATTCTGAGTTGTCAGAGACTGGATTTCTGCATGCCTTCTGTTTAGAATCCTCTGCTTACTCCTCTTAGTGGTCTGTTAAGTCCCACTCAGGCAGCGGAGCCCAGCCCAAACTGAGAAGCCTTTACCAGCCTCCTGAGTCAGATATTTTCACATAGACTATTTGCAACAGAACATTGTTTTCTCAACAAAACTTCAAGTGCCCTGAAACAGGGACACAGTCATCTTGGTATCTCCATTACTTGGCAGAGGAAGTGGTGTTTAGCAGGTACTGAATCAACGTATAAATTTATGAATAATTAATAAACAAGCGACTGAATGATGAAGAGCAATGCTCCAGTTAGGAAGCAGCCAAGCTGCTGCTAATTCAGTTCCAAAATGATTAAAGAACAGCAACAAAATTTAAGTTGGAGACACCTACTAACTTCCCCATGCTGCTGCTAAGTCGCTTCAGTCGTGTCCGACTCTGTGCGACCCCATAGACGGCAGCCCACCAGGCTCCCCCGTCCCTGGGATTCTCCAGGCAAGAACACTGGAGTGGGGTGCCACTGTCTTCTCCCGAAATAACTATTAAGGTTCCAAAAAAAGGACATTTCTTTACAATGAAGAAATGTGTATCATGAGGGGAAAATATGGAAATGACTGACACTTTCTAATATCTTTGGTTGACATTTTTGAAACAAAAGTAAAACATCGTTTAAAAAAATAGACTTGGTACCAACTATTCCTGGCACAAGTACAAGGAACTGAAAAACACACAGCTCTGAAGATGTAAGTACCTAATTCAAAGTCAGATACTACCCAAAATTCAAGTTAAGAGTACAGCACTTCGTGTTATGACATCAAAACTCCAAACCCTACCAACAATAAATAAAACCCAAAGGTCAATTTTACCCCCCTCCCCGATCCATTAATTAATTTTCCAGAGCTAAAAAAGAAAAACCATGAAAAGAATGAAATTCAACACATAACAAACAGCTTGTGGACTAAGCTCAGGTTTTATTAGACCACACAACTGACAGAATAAAACACCTGGACAGCTAATATGCATCACTTAGTAAATACTAATGCAGACGCACTTTTTTCATTTTAAAATCTCGGCTTTTAAACATCTTATTTGAAATCATTACTAATGGGACAGTTAAACAAGATGAAGCATGAAAGACACTAAGTAAATTATGGTATGCCTTCCATGGACTTGTTTAGTTGCTACGTCATGTTCTTTTGTGACCCCAATCAACTGTAGCCTGCCAGACTCCTCTGTTCATGGGATTTCCCAGGTAAGAATACTGGAGTGGGTTGCCATTTCCTTCTCCATGGGATCTTCCTGACTCAGGCATCAAACCTGTGTCTCTTCTCCTGCATTGTCAGGCAGATTCTTTACCACTGAGCCACCAGGGAAGCGGCTTTCCGTGTACTATCACATAATTATTAAGAAGGAGGCAGAGGTACATGGAAGGATGCCTATCAGGTTCCACTAAGTGAAAAAAGCAAACTGCAGAATGATATGCAAGGTAAGATCCCAGAGGCAGTCCAAGGTTAGTTTAAAACACAAATCCCAGAGCAAGACTTCTTGAGCTCAAATCTGTTCTGCTGCTCACTAGTTCTGCAGCCTTTGGCTGATTACTTTTCCTTGCCTCAGTTTCTTCATATGCAAATGGATGTAAAATTGAAACTCTGACAGGTAAGTTCATAAGGTTGTGAGGGTTTAATGGGTTAACATATGCAAAGCACTTAACAAGAACAAGTGTTAACTATAATTCTGGGGGGAGAAAAATTCCAAATCATATAGTATATGCATATGCAGGTAGGGAAAAAATTTTTCATTTTTGCACTATTTTAGTTTTTTTTAAACAAAGAATATTTATTACTTTAGTAATTCAAAAAAAATCTTTAAGGAAAACATAATAAAAACTTGGCACTAAAAGCTCCCCTGCTTAAAGATCTGCTAGTACGATTACTTAAACACTCAGGACCAGACAAATTCTGTGAATAATTAAAACTGTGACATTTTCAAGTCCAACAAAAAGGACACAGTACTTAATTTCTAGGTAGAGCTGAACAATAACACACTATACACTAATAAGCAGAACTGCAATGGTATTAAAATTATATCCCCTTTTCCTCCAAAGGCAGTAACACAAAAATATCCACCTGATCTAGAAACGTATCAGGAACTTTCATGTTATGCAAGCCTTAATTAAGTTCATTAATCCAAAGTTATATACCACCAAATCTAATTTCCTCCTATTCAACAATCTCTAATGACAACTCACTAAGACATACAGAAACCTGGAGATCAAGGTAAACTAGTGAAAAAAATCCTACAACCCTTAGAACACTCTACAAACCTTTGAGAGAGAGATTTCACCACCCACATGCTTTGAGGAAGCTTTCGTCCCCAGCATAAACTTAAGTTTCTTCCCTAAATACAGTGGGTGCACAAAACTACCAGATAGAAGAGCAGAAAGAGAACTTTGAGCTTCAGCTGCATTTTTGCTGAGCTGTAATACTGGTAAAGCCTGTTTCAAGATCCAAGAGTACACCCTCAAATTTAAGGAAAGCATGTAAACAGCAGACTGACATGTCTGTGTCATCACATTTACCAAAATGGTACTTCATAAAATTACAAACACTATCAAACTTCAAACAGCATTATTATCACTGTGTTCTACCTAAAAGGAACATTCTGGACCACAAAAAAAATAAATAAATCTCATTAGTCAAATGGCTTTTCAAAAATAAATTAACCATTAAGATGCCTCCATAGAATTATGGAATTTTTAACTTTAGTTTACATAATGCCTACAAAAAAAGAAGTCAATAAATGTTAGCTATTATTGTCATTACTGCTATCATGATGTTTTATAATGATGGAATAAAAACTTTACATGAATTTGAGCAAACTCTGGGAGTTGGTGGAGGACAGAGGAGCCTGGCGTGCTGCAGTCCATGGGGCTGCAAAGAGTCAGACTTAGCAACTGAACAGCAACAAACAGAAACTTGGAGGAAAGCTTACTTAATAAGTTACTTTCCATCAGAATCCAAGTTGGCCCACCAGGCCCTTGAATAATTCGATATTAAAAAGCACTTTGTTTTACAGAAATCAAAGTTAGATTCCTTGAGTTCTAAAGAAAGTAAAGATGAAATAAATTCTGTAAAAAGAATTAATCTATTCTTCCCTAAGCCTTTGAACACAGAAATCCATATTTGTAAACATTTCGTAATTCTGCCATGAGTGCTATGACTTTCAGACCTAATGTATTTTTGTCAGGTAGTCAGGATTTATAAACAGTGGAAGTAAAATTAAGACATGGGTCAGAGTTCTCCATTAGAAAGTGAAAGGAGACAGTTCAGAGTGGGCTGAAAATAGATGACTTTAGCCTAAGTCCTAAAAACTTTTAAAATAGATGCACTTAGATAAAATTTGAATTGCTTGGGAAGATAATTTTGATTCTGATCCTGAAAAAAAGGGAATAGGCTAACATCCCTTGATTAAATATTCTGTCTTTTAAATTCCCCAATATTAATCCCTTCAAAGATTCAGAGAAAATAAATTGAAAATATAAATTAGGAAGAGAAAAAAACAGAACTGAACACGTTTGACGACTAGTCTCCAGCGTGGGTGTACAGGCATTACACGGGAGCAAGACCAAGCAGGCACCCTTTCAGACAGACATCTTAAATTAATGAGCAGACATCTTGCCTGTTTATACAGTTACAGTCTGCTTAAAGCCTTGTATTGTTTATCATCTTTTTATTGAAGTATAGTTGATTACAATATTGTGTTAGTGTCAGGTATACAGCAAAGTGACTCAGATATGTATATCTATCTTTTATCTATTGGCAAAGAATCTACCTGCCAATGCAGGAGACCCAAGACACGAGCGTTTGATCCCTGGGTGGGGAAGATCCCCTGGAGTAGGAAATGGCAATCTGATCCAGTATTTTTGCCTGGAAAATTCCATGAGCAAGAGGAGCTCGGCGGGCTACAGTCCTTGGGGTCATTAAGAGCCGGACACAATTGGGCACACACACAAGAAGATAGATACATATAGATATCTACCTATATATTGATAGATACCTTTTTTAAGATTATTTTCCATTATAGGTTATTATAAGACACTGGTTATAATTCCCAGTGCCATACAGTAAATCCTTGTTGCTTATCTAGTTTATGTATAGTAGTCTGTATCTGTCAATTCCATACTCCTAATTTATCCCACCAACCCCCTACCCCCTTTCCCCTTTGACAACCACAGGTTTATTTTCTATGTCCGTGAGTCTGTTTTTGTTTTGAATATAAAGTCATTTGCATTATTTTTAGATTCCACATATAAGTGATAGCATATATTTGTCTTTGACTTACTAAGTACAAAATTTTCTAGATCCACTCAAGTTACTGCAAATGGCAATATTTCATCCTTTTTTATCTAGTCTTATCTTTTTTAAATGGCTTACACAAAAATAATTTTGGCTTAATATATACAATTACACTGTTAGCATTAAGTTTTATTTTCCTTTTGGGTATAAATACTTAACAAGTATCTAGTTTATCTTCAAACTTAAAAAAGAAAAGAAAAAAGACATTACAAAGACCCTTAGGAAGTATGTATTTTCTTAAACATTTGCTCAACCATTTATTTATTAAATATGAGAACTTGAAGTATCAACAGATATTCATCACTTTTTTTGACCTTTGAATTGCAGAGTTCAAAACTGGGTTTCAGCTTAGAAACAATGAATAACCTCCCTTCTGAAAATATTTGTATAAAATCATAATACATACTGAAACATAATCCAAAAAATAAGAAAATATAGCTAAATACAAAGAAGGAAATTTTAATTACCTGTAATTTTACAAACCACAACTCAAACAATTTGTGTCAAAAGCTTTTTCTGTACACAATGCAGAAACTGTTCCTTTACAAATGAATTCTTGATTAGGATTTAAGAGTTAAAGCCACAAATAATGCTATGCAAACATACAGAATCTGTGTTCTAGGCAGTTCAAATGTAAAAATACAAAAACACAGCTAAAATCCTTCTTACCTAAGAAAACATTAACTACAGAGAAGGAAATGTGTGCGGTGAATAAACATAAAGCTGAAGGGGAAAATTTAATTAGTCACTTGAGAAGAAACTGTTTTTCAATTATTTTTGGTCTTTCCTAAGCAAGTAAAAAGGATTCCACTTATTTTTTTTAATTTATTTTTAATTGGAGGATAATTGCTTTATAATGTCATGCTGGTTTCTGCTATACAACACTGTAACTCTGCCCTAAGTATACATATATCCCCTCCCTCTTGAACATCCCTTCCATCCCCCCAATTCACCCCAAGGATCCCACTTATAACAGACTTTTTTTTTTAACATATCAGACTTTAAACCCCTCAAAAAAATCATACTTCATCCTGGAGAATGTGTAACCAACTCCCCAATACACTCACTACTAAAAATAATAATAAATAAAAGTGAAACATCTTATAGTTGGGGATGTATCAACATTTCCTGCTTCAATTTTCTGCAAATATCAGGGGTAATTTTTCCAAATAAACTAATCTAAACTGAAGCACTTTACATTTAAAGAGTGGCAAATTTTGTATTGTTAGGTGCACTCAACAAAAGTTAACACATGTTGTTGCCATTTCCAGAATGCCATTCTCGGGCAGTATCACCTTGTATGGTGCTAAGTGTCACCACTGGAAAATTGCTCACAAACTCACAGCAAAGCCGCCTGGGGGAAGTGGGAAGTGACAACACTGGGACAGTGCCCAAGAAGGCACCAGAAGAGCAGCGGCTGTTTTAAAGTCAGGGACGTGGCATGAAGGCGGACGAGGGTGAAAGCACGTTGAAAGCTGGAATGCCAAAAGATAACCGGCAATGACTGAGTGAAAGCCATGTTCCTCAAGTTACTTCTGGGGTTAATCCTATATGACAACTATTTATCACCTCCATTATACAGAGGAGGAAATAGCTTTAGAGAAGTCAAATAACTTACTGCCTAATCATCCAGCTAGTATGCAGCAGACAAGGAATTCAAGACTAGATTTGTTTGACTCCACACCCCACACTCTTCATTTTCCCAGGCTGCCTCTCTGGTTCTTCAGCATAGAGACCTTCAGGTTCCCTGTGAGCAGTGTCACTGTGGTGGGCTCTAGGAGGGAGAGGTCCATCTGGAGGCAAATGGTCACACACTCTCATGGGGAGCCTAGCTTTCTCAGCCTTTGTTCATCCCAAACTGCCTTTATACATAATCTTTTCTTCTATTTTTCCTTTTACAGACCTAACGCACTGGATGGATGGGTGGATGGATGGATGGATGGATGGGAGGGAGGTGGGGGCGAGCTGCTGACTTAGATGTTTATTTGATTTACAAACTCCTCTGTCCTTATCTTTGTTCAAGTTGTTCCCTGTACCCGAGGCCTTTCTCCAGTATCCCTGTAGCTAATCACGTCTACGACTGAATGTCCAGTTCAAATGACATACCCAACCTCCACTGTCCCATTTAGTAGTAGTAGCGCCAATCTAAATTCTCTTGATCTTTTAGGTATAAACATATACAAATAATATGATGCCAGATAGATACATGGTATAAATAAAATAAAGGGGCAGGGGAGAAAGAATGATGAAAGAGGCAGTATAAAGACACAGGAAGCATCTGGCAAGACCTCTCCAAGGCAGCGATTTGTAACACCGTGTGTTTAAGTCAACACAAACTATTTCAGCACCAACATCTATTTCGCAAAAGACTCTTCCTCAGCTTTCCATACCCTCCCCTAATCCTTCCTAGAAAAAGTCTCCTGCACTGGTTTTTCATTATAGGTATTATTTTAGAGGGGAAAATATCTCACACAAGATACTGACAGGTGCTTTACAAACAGGTGCAAACTTCCAGTCACACATATTCTGAAAAAATGTTAAGAGTGAATTGTCAGTGAGAAGTCTGAGGCCAAAAAGCAGNCTTGAACACAATAATTATATCCTCCAACACTAGGCGTCTCCAGACCAAAAAAAAAAAAAGTGATAATTGTCAGTTTTGCAACAACTTAAATATGATTCAGCTCCCAGACTGCTTTCCATTTAGTCATTCTCCCTGATGTATTATCTTTAGAAATTGTCAAAATTTGCCTCGGATTTATTGCCTTTTTTTTTTTAATCACAAGAGCATTCTGTGGTAAACACGTCAGGTATTATTGCTATCATATTGCCATTCAACTGACTCAAGAATTCGATTAGAGATTATTCCACAGCTCTATTATAAAACATTGTCTAAACCAACCAGAGGCTTCCTTTGTGGTTCAGATGGTAGCTGCTGCGGCTGCTAAGTCACTTGAGTCACGTCCAACTCTGAGCGACCCCATAGATGGCAGCCCACGTCCCTGGGATTCTCCAGGCAAGAACACTGGAGTGGGTTGCCATTTCCTTCTCCAATGCCAGAAAGTGAAGTCGCTCAGTCGTGTCCCACTCTCTGCAACCCCATGGACTGCAGCCTACCAGGCTCCTCCATCCATGGGATTTTCCAGGCAAGAGTACTGGAGTGGGGTGCCACTGCCTTCTCCATCAGATGGTGGAGTCCACCTGTAATGCAGGAAACCTGTGTTCAGTCCCTGGGTGGAGAGGATCCCCTGGAGGAGGGCATGGCAATCCACTCCAGTATTCTTGCCTGGAGAATCCCATGGACAGAGAAGCTTGGTGGGGACATAGAGTCGGACATGACTGAGCAACTAACACACACACACACACACAGAGCAACCAGTGAATGAAAAGAGCAACAGAATATGGTTTATTATTTAGGGTAAAAGGATAATCACACAGATTAAGGATCATCATCATAAGCTAAGTTATAAAGTGCATTCAGATTCTTGGTGAAAATCTTCATCACGTTGATGGGCCATGACTTTAGAAAGGAAATAACACTTCAAATTTACTGAATGGTTGGATTTCAAGAAAGAAATGGCATATCACTAAGGAAGAGTCCAGCAAAATGAAATGCATACACAATTTGCTCTCACTTAACACTGAGTACAGTGCTATAAATGGGCTGGAGCACACAGGCCAGGTTAAAGGGGAAGGAAAGAGCCCCCAAAGTTGCAAAAAGTTCTTAAAGGTTGTGAAGAAATTGCAGTGTGTAGTAAGTAAGAAGAATACCAGGATGGTCAGTCATTCTGAGTCCTCTGTCAACCTATAAATGAAGAACTTGACTAGGTAAGTAGTTCTGAATATTTTCTTCCAGCTAGTACATCCAAGGAACACAAAGTGCACATCAGAACAATGGATCACCGGACTCCCTGGTGGCACAGTGGATAAGAATCCACCTGCAAATGCAGGGCACTCTGGCTCCATCCCTGGTCCAGGAAGATTCCACATGCCACAGAGCAACTAAGCCCCAGAGCCAAGACTACTGAACTGTGCTCTAGAGCCCCGAAAGCCAGAACGACTGAGCTGTGCTCTAGAGCCCTGAGAGCCACAACCACTAAGCCTGTCTGCAGCCTGTATACCTAGAGCTCAGGCTCCACAACAAAAGAAAGCAGCGCAATGAGAAGCCCATGTTCGGGGAACAAAGAATAACCCCCACTCGCCCCAACTAGCTGTGCAAAGTAGTGAAGACCCACCGCCGCCAAAAAAAGGAGAAAAGGATCACTGTAACAGTAATTTTTATGGAATATGAAGATAACTCTGAACACTTTTTACACAAAGGAAAGTGAACTCAGGAAGTGAAAAGATGTTCAGAATCAATTAATAGTACACTTTACGGAAAGAGAGCGCTTCCTTGATAGCTCAGTTGGTAAAGAATTCGCCTGCAATGCAGGAGACCCCCAGTTTGATTCCTGGGTCAGGAAGATACCCTAGAGAAGGGATAGGCTACCCACTCCAGCGTTCTTGGGCTTCCCTTGTGGCTCAGCTGGTAAAGAATCCGCCTGCAATGTGGGAGACCTGAGTTTGATCCCTGGGTTGGGAAGATCCCCTGGAGAAGGGAAAGACTACCCACTCCAGTATCCTGGCCTGGAGAATTCCATGGATTACAGTCCATGGGGTTGCAAAGAGTGGGACATGACTGAGCGACTTTCACCTCACTACAAAGGGAGAGAACCGCATTTTGTTCACCACTGTCTCTCTGGAACTGCCATACTACCTACTTAGGATGTAATACATATTTTCTTTTCTTAAAAAAAATGAATGGGATGAATAAACAGTGAGCTCTGGTCAAAGCCCTTTTCTTTCCACTACATCATGGAACTTTCCTTGACATACAGAGAAAATGAAATTACTTGTTCAAAGCCACAGAAATCATACTGGATCTAGATTAGAGCTCAGTTCTTGAGACTCTCGACCTCATAATCCCCAGACTACTCTGCCACAGAAGCAGAGAGCAGTGACAAATTCAATTTTTTTTTTAAGTGTTTTCTTTCCTTTTGTTTGTGCACAGCCAGTACTTGGAGGCAAGATGAGAAAGCAGGTGCTACGCCAAGTGATTTGAGGGGCTTTTGGTATTTCCAGATAAAAATATTTTTTCCTCATTTCCATGATAGCTCCCTGAAATGTCATCATTAGTGATAGAAACATTGAATCCTGGATGTTAGAGCTGTATCAGAGATCATCTAGTCCAAAGTTGCATTCATTTGAATTTGGAGGCTGTTCCTCAAGAGATCCTGATTAAAAAGTACATGCCCCTGGAAAAAGTAAAATTTACATTATTGTGCATCTATACGTAGGAGAGAAATATGACAGTTAATTGAGAGAAAACTATACCAGAAAGAAAAATAGGGTCATATCTAGAAAGAAATAAAAATTAGGAAGAGGGAGAGCAAGGTGAAAGAGAAACAAAAACAAAGACTTCATTTATGTGAAATTTTATTTATTTGGCACGTTTGGGAAATGAATTAGTTTGAAGCAATGGTACATACTTGGTTTGTGCAAAGATTAATTTTAGTGTCTCATCTGAGCCAATTAAATTATAAACTAGGTGATAAGTAAATATAGGAATAACATGAATAGAAACCAATATAGCAAATAATTCATAATTTTACTATTAATAAATTCTGAGACTGTATTTTCAAGTGTGAAACAGAGACATCACCGATCCTATCTATCCCATTTGGTTGTTATTAGGGTAAAACCAGAGGATGCAGGTCAAATCTTTTTATCATGTCAAAATATAAATGCTATACTTTGACATAATTCAAACTCAAACAGCTGGCAAACATTCAATGCTAAAGGCTAACTTAGTTGTTTTCTGTTTACTACCTTTCTTGTATAAAGTCTGCTTTCCATCCAACAAGTAATATATTCATTCTTGTTCTTATAAAATATATATATGATACACAACATGGATGGGCCTAGAGATTATCCTACTAAGTGAAGTAAGTCATACAAAGACAAATATGTGATAGCGCTTATATATAGATTCTAAAAAATGATACAAATGAGCTTTTTTACAAAACAGAAACTCACAGACTTAGAAAACAAACTTATGGTCACCAAACTGGAAAGGTGGGAAAGTGAAAGTGTCTGACTCTTTGCGATCCTATGGACTGTAATCCACGGAATTTTCCAGGCCAGAATACTGGAGTGGGTAGCCTTTCCCTTTTCCGGGGGATCTTCCCAACCCTAGGGTCAAACCCAGGTCTCCCACATTGCATGCGGATTCCTTACCAGCTAAGCCACATGGGAAGGCCAGGAGTACTCGAGTGGCTAGCCTATCCCTTTTCCAGTGGATCTTCCTGACCCAGGAATCAAACTGAGGTCTCCTGCATGGCAGGTGGATTATTTACCAACTGAGCTATCAGGGAAAGGTGGGGGAGAGGGATAAATTAGGAGCTTGGGATTAACATATATACACTACTGTATATCAAAAAGATAATCAATAAGGACCTACTGGATAGCATAGGGAACTCTACTCAATATTTTGTAATATAGAAAAGGAATCTGAAAAGTAATAGAAGTATCTATAACTAAATCATTTTGCTGTACATCTGAAACTAACAAAACATTGTAAATGAACTATACTCAATATAAAATGAAAAACTTTATTTAAAAAATGAATAAAAAGAAAATTAAAAATTTTTAATGTATACGATATAAAGAGGTCAAAAATTCCTCTTGATTCCCATCCAATTCCATCCAGGAGCCAAGCTTGTCATCTTGATAGGTGTCCATCCAGATATGGCAAATGGTGGGGTGTTTAACCCAAATAGAATCACATTGTACATATTGTTCCATGTTCTGTAACACTTTTTTCATGTAATAATAAATCCTGGCATCTTTCCATATAGATACATAAAAATCTACTTCATTGTTTTGAACCTTACACAATATTTCCATAGTATACTCTATCCTAGTTTAGTTTAGCATCTCCTACTGATAGGCATTTAGGTTGACTCATCACACTTTGACTAACAAAAATATACATGTGAATTAACTATATGTTTTGTCTTAATGGGAAAATTTTTCTAAACCTCCAGAAAATCCAGGAAGACAAGGCATGGACACTGTCCTATACACAGGTGGCAAAGAGTTCCTTCACAAAGTCCTGTTTTGCACGTACACAGTCCAGTTGAAAGTAGAGAACAAGATTGCAGCCATAGCCTTATTCCACGCTCTGTGCCCTTGGCTGTCCTGCACTGGCCCCCGCTGGCAGGTTCAGAAATACAGATATTCAGAGGTCGGTTTACTGTGAAGCTGATGTAGCTTTTGATTTAAGGCAATGTATTAATGTATTCACATAGTCATTTAGTTTTGTAACATTTGCCAAGGAATTTTAAATTATTGGCTAAATTGAGAACAACAGATAAAAGCCTAAAATTTGAGACTACTGGAAATGATAAAAATGACTTCTGTAGAACAGGGTCATAAATCATGCAACTCATACTTCAGGGCAATGAAATCTACTATAAAACTTATTTTTCTACCATTGCAAGTTATGTACAGAATGATAGGAGCTATAATGTTAATGCAATGTAAAACTTTGGTGCATTATCTGTATTTGAATTTAACTGACAACTAATTACAATGTATGGGCTTCCGCTGTGGCTCAGCAGTAAAGAATCCACCGGCAATGCAGGAGACACAGAACACATGGATTTGATTTCTGAGTTGGAAAGGTCCCCTGGAGGAGGAAATGGCATCCCACTCCAGTATTCTTGCCTGAAAAGTCCCATAGACAGAGGAACCTGGAGGGCTACAGTCCAAAGGGCTGCAGAGTTGGACAGGACTAGGTGACTAAGCAAGCACTCAGTTACAATGTATGAAGAATTTAAAAAAAAAAAAATTTTTTTTGGTTTTTATTTATTTGCCTGTGCCAAGTCTCAGTTGCAGTTGAGATCGTTAGTTGTGGCATGTGAACTCCTAGTTGCGGCATGAAGGATCTTAGTTCCACGAACTGGGATCAAATCCAGGCCTCCTGCATTGGGGGCACTGAGTCTCAGCCACTGGACTACCAAGGAAGTCCCTTACAGTGCATGAAGTATCTTTAATGTAATCATATCTTATATCTTTCACTGATGACTTGTTTCACTGTCTTGTATTACTCTTAGTTTTAAGTTCTTAAAGTTTTCCAAGTTTATTAAGCTCCTGATAGATAATTGGAGATTTTTTAATAGCGAAAAAGTCTAGACCAAAAAAGTAACATGCTTACAATTTATGTACATTTTGAAAATCATAGATATCAACACTTTTAATGGCTACATAATATACCAAACAGATAACTCATAACATCATTTCAAAATGGAAATTGTTTACTCCTGATAGCAAATTTTAAATGCAAAATTCATGCAAATTAAAAAACTCTACAATACAGAAATAAGTTAAATAGAAATTTAATACTTTATAAAGCTTATTTTAAAAACAAATGGCATAGGACTCACTGAGTAACTTGCTTTTTTCTTTAATAATAGTTTATTTTGCTAAGTTTATAAGTTAATTCTAAAATTTTTGTGGGGGACTTCCCTGGTGGTCCAGCTAACACTCCATGCTCCCAAAGCGGGGGGCCCAGGTTCGGGCCATGGTCAGAGAACTAGATCCCACACGACACAAGACCCAGTGCAGCCAAATACATAAAATTTTAATAAAAAATAAAATTTATATGGAAATACAATTGCCATGATTAGCCAAAGACACTCCTGAAGAAGAGCAGTGTGGAAGGACTTGTCCTACCAGATACTGAAATTTATTACAGTTGACTCTTGAACAATGTGTGGAGTTAAGAGACACCCGCCCTCTGCATAACAGAAAATCCAACTGTAACTTATAGTTAGCCCTCTGTATTCACAGTTCTACATCCACAAATTCAACGAACCTTGGATTCTGTACTACTGTATTGTTTCTTATTGAAAACAATCCACGTGTAAGTGGATCCATGCAGTTCAAACCTGTGTGTCGCTCAAAGTCCAGCTCTATACAGCTATAGAAATTAAGACAGGGGCTCACAAAACACTGATGTGAAAAATGGTGTTGGGACAATTGAGTATTCATATGGAAAAAAATTCATTTTACTCATACTATGTATAACTTACATATATCAAAAAATAAGTTTCAAGTAAATTATAGATCTGAGAGAGACAGGTTTAAAAATGTAAGTTCTAGGGACTTCCCTTGTGGTCTAGTGGTTAGGACTCCACACTATCAAAACACTGGTTTAATACTTGGCTGAGAACTAAGATCCCACATGCTGCAGGATGTGGCCAGTTAATTAATTAAAACAATAAAAAGTAAGTTTTTAGCAGATAATTAAGAACAATATCTTCTTGATCTCAGGATAAGGAAAGATTTCTTAAACAAGACATAAAAAGCACAACCATAAAAGAAAAAAAATTGATGTTTTCTGTTTGTCAAACTATCTGGCCATCAAAAATAGCATTAAGTTCTAACTTAATTTTAGTGATGGTTACATGAATCTATCCATCAGATAAAACAGTATAAGACTGCTTTCTAGCCTCTGCTCTCAGTAGGGATGTTCTTCTCCGGAGGTTCGGGTGGGTTGGGGCAAGCTGCCACCAGGCCTCTGAGGGCCAGGTCCCTGGCATGCAGATTCCCAGGGTTCCTGTCGCAACCCTGCTGACCCAAGGTTTCTGCGTCCTGAACACTGGAGGACGGCGTCCTGGTGTGGCCTCCACCACGCTGACGGTGAGAACTCAGGAGGCCCCAAAGAGCCCCCGGGTCTGCCTTTCCACATCAGGAGATGGGATGATGGGGGTGAGTTTATTGCTCATCGATTGTATGTCAGGAAACTTTTAATAGAAGAGGGGATTTCTTGCGTGTGAAAGGGAAAGGCTTCACAGTATAACTGCAGGTATGTTGACCTTGTCACAGAGTGAAATCAGGTCAACGCCGAAGTGCCACTTAAGGTTTAGATCTTGATAATTGTGTCATGGTGCAGAATTTGGCAAAAATGAGTACCACCAGCCTTGCAGGTGAAAGATGGAGACTTGAAGCACAGATGGCTGCCAGGTGAATACTTACTATCTGGGAGCACACAGATTATCTAAGGCTGTCCTTGGTGAGGAATTTGACAACTTGATTTCAGGAGCTGCTTAGAGTATTTAAAACTTCCAAGGTTACTAAAAACTACTGCTTTTGGACAGTCCATAAATGTACATATAAAACAGTGGGGCTATAAATAAAATAATGCTTCTTGGAAAAAACTGTATAGGATTATATAAAAACATACACACAGGCTAAAAAGATGGTAGAAACTGAATGCAATGTGTGATCTAGTTAAAAGTAATGGTCTGATGTCAACTTCCTAGTTTTTCCAACAATGTAAGATGTCACCTTACACCTTACATCTTACATCCTCCATCTTACATTGGAGGAACCTGAGTGAAGGGTACATGGGATTCTAGTATTTGCTGTTGTTTTTGTTGTTCAGTTGCTCAGTCATGTCCAATTCTTTGTGACACCATGGACCGCAGCACTCCAGGCTTCCCTGCCCTCCACTATCTCCCAGAGTTTGCTCAAACTCATGGCCATCAAGTCAGTGATGCCATCCAACTTTCTCATCCTCTGCTGGCCCCTCTCCTCCAACCCTCAATCTTTCCCAGCATCAGGGTCTTTTCCAGTGAGTCAGCTCTTCACATCACATGGCCAAAGTATTAGAAATTCAGCATCAATCCTTCCAATGAATATTCAGGGTTGATTTTCTTTAGGATTGAGTGGTTTGATCTCCTTGCTGTCCAGGAGACTCTCAAGAGTCTTCCCTAACACCACAATTCAAAAACATCAGTTCTTTGGCACTCAGCCTTCTTTATGGTCCAACTCTCACATCCTTACAAGACTACTGGAAAAACCATAGCTTTGACTATACAGACCTTTAATGGCAAAGTAACTTTCTGCAAGTCTGCAATGCTTTCAAAAGTAAAAGGTTTTTAAAGACACTAGGAAGAGAGTTGAAAACAAATGCTACGGTGTGGTGAAAGGATATTTGCGATACATATAACTGAAAAAAATGACTAATATGTAGAATATAAAGAATTAACTAATGACAAAATTAAAAAACTCTAGAGAAAAGGACAATTTCAGAAAATAAATCAAGAAAGACAAATATGTCATATCATGTATATTTGGAATCTAAAAAAAAATTATACAAATGAACTTATTTATAAAAATAGAGACAGATTCACAGACTAAGAGAATAGACTTATGGTTACCAAGGGAGAAGTGTGGGAGGGAGGGATAGATTGGGAGTTTGAGATTGACATGTGCACACTGTTATAAAGTAAAGAACCAATAAAGACCTACTGTTTAGCACAGGGAACTCTGCTCAGCACTCTGTAATAACCTAAATGGGAAAGGAATTTGAAAAAGAATAGAAAAAGGAAAAAACAAGAACACATGCCTGGGGTTTTTGAGTCATGTTGTACTAGTTTGTCTGGTTTATACTAACAAGTATGTATTCTCTGGTGAACATCTTCTCTGGATGTGCACTGTATACCTGATTGACCCCCAATAAAAATCCTGGAATCCTAGGCTCAGATGAGCTTCCTTGATTGGCAACATTTTGTACATGTTGTCACACATTGTTCAGTTCAGTTCAGTTCAGTCACTCAGTCATGTCCGACTCTTTGCAACCCCATGAATCGCAGCACGCCAGGCCTCCATCACCAACTCCCGGAGTTCACTCAGACTCATGTCCATCGAGTCGGTGATGCCATCCAGCCATCTCATCCTCTGTCGTCCCTTTCTCCTCCTGCCCCCAATCCCTCCCAGCATCAGAGTCTTCTCCAATGAGTAAACTCTTTGCATGAGGTGGCCAAAGTACTGGAGTTTCAGCTTCAGCATCAGTCCTTCCAATGAATACCCAGGACTGATCTCCTTTAGGATGGTCTGGTTGGATCTCCTTGCAGTCCAAGGGACTCTCAAGAGTCTTCTCCAACACCACATTTCAAAAGCATCAATTCTTCGGCCCTCAGCCTTCTTCACAGTCCAACTCTCACATCCATACATGACCACTGGAAAAACCATAGCCTTGACTAGATAGACCTTTGTTGGCAAAGTAATATCTCTGCTTTTCAATACGCTATCTAGGTTGGTCATAACTTTCTTTCCAAGGAGTGTCTTTTAATTTCATGGCTGCAATCACCATCTGCAGTGATTTTGGAGACCAGAAAAATAAAGTCTGACACTGTTTCCACTGTTTCCCCATCTATTTCCCATGAACTGATGGGACCGGATGCCATGATCTTCGTTTTCTGAATGTTGAGCTTTAAGCCAACTTTTTCACTCTCCTCTTTCACTTTCATCAAGAGGCTTCTTAGTTCCTCTTCACTTTCTGTGATAAGGGTGGTGTCATCTGCATATCTGAGGTTATTGATATTTCTCCTGGCAATCTTGGTTCCAACTTGGGCTTCTTCCAGCCCAGCATTTCTCATGACGTACACTGCATATAAGTTAAATAAGCAGGGTGACAATATACAGCCTTGATGTACTCCTTTTCCTATTTGGAACCTGGAGCAATTAATCATGTCTTATGTTATCCCACTGAGAGCGGATTCTTGGAAATCTGGCCTTCTGATTTCCCCGTGCCTATTTTGCTAATTTTATTTTGTTGTGCCTGTTCAGTCACTAAGTCATGTCTGACTCTTTGCAACACCATGGACTGCAGCACACCAGGCTCCTCTGTCCTCCACTATCTCCTGGAGTTTGCTCAAATTCATGTCCATCAAGTCGGTGATGCTATCTAACCATCTCATTGCTATGTTATGTAATATATGTTATGTAATAAACCATAACTATGAACCCCATAAAAGAAATCAAAATGACCAGTAAAAATATGAAGACATACACAACTCCATTTATGATCAGAGAAATTAAAACCACAATGAGAAGCGAGTACACATGCCTCAGACTGTCAAATAAAGTTTATATCAAGTGTTGATAATGACATGAACACCTGGTCTTCTCATAAACTTCTGGTGAGAGTGTACACTTGGAAAGTAGTTCAACACGATCTACTATATTTGAAACATATTTAAATCTTTTGAAGATATTTAAACCCTAGACAGCATGTTAAAAAGCAGGGCATTACTTTGCCTCAAAGTTCCATATAGTCAAGACTATGGTTTTTCCAGGCTTTGGAAAGGAAATCAGTCCTGAATATTCATTGGAAGGACTGATGCTGAAGCTGAAGCTCCAATACTTTGGCCACCTGATGTGAAGAACTGTCTCATTGGAAAAGACCCTGATCCTGGGAAAAACTGAAGGCAGGAGGAGACGACAGAGGATGAGATGGTTGGATGGTGTCACCGACTCAATGGACAAGTTTGAGCAAGCTCCTGGAGCTGGTGATGGACAGGGAAGCCTGGTGTGCTGCAGGCCAGGGGGTCACAGGGTCGGACACGACTGAGCGACTGAACTGACTGAAACCTTTTGATCCTAGTGTGTGCTCAGCCGCTCAGTTGTGTCAGACTCTGGAACCCAGTGGACTGTAACCAATCAGACTCCTCTGTCCATGATTTTTTCTGGCAAGAATACTGAAGCATGTTGCCATTTCCTACTCCAGGGTATCTTTCCCACCCAGGGATCAAACCTGCATCTCTTACACCTCCTGCGCTGGGAGGAGGGGGCCCCTCCTGCTTCCAATGTGTAGCCTGGGAAGCCCCCATACTACTGCCCTGCCTCTTGAGAAACCTATATGCAGGTCAGGAAGCAACAGTTAGAACTGGACATGGAACAACAGACTGGTTCCAAATAGGAAAAGGAGTACGTCAAGGCTGTATATTGTCACCCTGCTGATTTAACTTCTATGCAGAGTACATCATGAGAAATGCTGGGCTGGAAGAAACACAAGCTGGAATCAAGACTGCCGGAAGAAATATCAATAACCTCAGATATGCAGATGACACCACCCTTATGGCAGAAAGTGAAGAGGAACTAAGAAGCCTCTTGATCAAAGTTAAAGAGGAGAGTGAAAAGTTGGCTTAAAGCTCAACATTCAAAAAACAAAGATCATGGCATCCGGTCCCATCACTTCATGGCAAATAGATGGGGAAACGGTAGAAACAGTGTCAGACTTTATTTTTCTGGTCTCCAAAATCACTGCAGATGGTGACTGCAGCCATGAAATTAAAAGACGCTTACTCCTTGGAAGAAAAGTTATGACCAACCTAGATAGTATATTCAAAAGCAGAGACATTACTTTGCTGACTGAGGTCCGTCTAGTCAAGGCTATGGTTTTTCCAGTGGTCATGTATGGATGTGAGAGTTGGACTGTGAAGAAGGCTGAGCGCCAAAGAATTGATGCTTCTGAACTGTGGTGTTGGAGAAGACTCTTGAGAGTCTCTTGGACTGTGAGGAGATCCAACCAGTCCATTCTGAAGTAGATCAGCCCTGGGATTTCTTTGGAAGGAATGATGCTAAAGCTGAAACTCCAGTACTTTGGCCACCTCGTGCGAAGAGTAAACTCACTGGAAAAGACTCTGATGCTGGGAGGGATTGGGGGCAGGAGGAGAGGGGGACGACAGAGGATGAGATGGCTGGATGGCATCACTGACTCGATGGACGTGAGTCTGAGTGAACTCTGGGAGGTGGTGATGGACAGGGAGGCCTGGCGTGCTGCGATTCATGAGGTCACAAAGAGTCGGACACGACTGAGCGACTGAACTGAACTGAACTGATCTTAGCCAAAACCCTAGTCATACACCGTAGAGAAATTCATGTAAGTGTGTACCAAGAATCATGTAGAATAATATCCACAGTAGCATTGTTCATAATAGCCAAAATACTAAATACAACCTAAATTGTGCTGTCTTGGGGATACTACACAATTGAAAGTGAATGAATTAGAGCTACACATAACAATAAGGATAAAACTTTAAAACAATGTGAGTGAAAGAAGCCAGACACAAGTATATATACTCCTGGGTTCCGTTACATCAAGTGAAAAAATACAGAGGAATCTAAACCATGATGTGTGAGGAGGTATTTTTACATGGTTAAGTTCTGAAGACTGTAACAATAAAGTCACTTTTTAAAAATATATTTATTTATTTATTTTTGGCTGCACTCGGTCTTCATTGCTGCGGGCAAGTTTTCTCTAGAAACAGTGAGCCTGGGCTGCCTCCTAGCTGCCGTGTGCGGGCTTCTCAGTGCAGTGGTTTCCCTTGTTGGAGAGCACCGCTCTAGGATGTGCAGCCTTCAGCTGCTGCAGCTCTAGGCACACAGGCTCCATAGTTGTGGGCACACAGGCTCAGCTGCCTGTGGCATGCAGAATCTTCCCAGACCAGGGATCAAACCTATATCTCCTGCATTGGCAGGCAGCTTCTTAATCATTGGACCACCAGGGAAGTCCAGAAAAGTCACTTTTCTTCATGGAAGAGGGGACTGTGATCAGCTAGGGGAAAAAATGAGGACTTCTGGGTACTGACAACATTCTATTTCTTGGCCTAGATATTGAATACTTAGGGATTCACTTTATGTTTTTCATTAAACTGTATATTTGTATGTTCTGTATCCACATTGTAATTTATAATAAAATGGTTTAAAATGTATAAAACATTCACCATGTAGTAGATAGTCAATTCAGGGCACCCAGTATGACATTAAAAAACAATGGAGGCAGCTGATTTGTGACAATCTCTAAGAAACCCAGCTAAGTGGATAAAGGAGCAGAAACCATTTGTGCACTATCCTCTACCATTAGTTTTAAAACTGGGTTACACACACACACATTGCATGTGAATAAAACATCTCTCAAGGCACTATCAGAAAGCAGAGACAGCAGTAACCTTCACCTGTGTAGGGTAACAGGGCTGGGGACTGGGTGGCAGGCCAACTTATTTTCGCTGTATACTGTACCCTTTGAATTATATGTTATGTATATATATTTCCTATTTTAAAAATTTAGAAATTCAAGACATATCAAATATTATCACTCAAAATCAATAGGTAGCTCTTTATGTTCAGTCCTTCCTCTTTTCCTTTTTACATTTATTTGGCTGCACTGGGCCTTAGTTGTGGCAAGTGGGATCTAGCCCCTGAAGAACAGGGATCAAACCCAGGCCCCAGCCTTGCGAGGGTAGAACCTTCGTCACTAGACCACCAGGGAGGTCCCCTCCGTAGCTTACTGTACTTCAAAGGAAAACTTAAGACAGAAGAAAAATTAAAATGAACATTTTATGTATAAAACTTTATAATTAATCAAGTACCTCAATCATAAGCAGCTTTGTGAGGAGGCATAATTACATCCATTTTAAAAGCGAAGTAACTCAGTCATGTCCGACTTTACAGACTAGTAAACAGAGCTTTAGAGGGATTAAGTGACTTACCCTAAAGTGAAGTCACTCAGTCATGTCCGACTCTTTGTGACCCCATGGACTGTAGCCTACCAGGCTCCTCTGCCCCTGGGATTCTCCAAGCAGGAATACTGGAGTGGGTTGCCATTTCCTTCTCCAGGAGATCTTCCCAACCCAGGGATCGAACCCGGGTCTCCCGTATTGCAGGCAGAAGCTTTACCATCTGAGCCACCAGGAAAGTCAGTGCCAATTTGTGACAGAACTGGAACTCATTTTTATGCCTGTGAACTCCACGATCCTTCTCCTCTATCACGCTGAGACAATATACCCTCCTAAATGCCTTTCACCAAAAATATTTATGTGAAGAACAAAAAACACACCATCTGTTACTTTTCACTTGTGTGTAGGGAAGGTTCTCTATTAAAGTCACTTTTTAAGTGGAGACAAAGAAATTTATTGAATGGCACACTGCACTATCAGAAGTACTAAAATATCTTATAGGATTCATACTTCCTCTTACTCCCAGCTTGGGTATTGGGGAGATATACTTTTCTCTCACTTTCTTGTTGTTTAAGGAAGGCTGAGGTATTATTTGGTCTCCTAATCAAAAAAAAAGACATCTTCTGCAGCCAATACAAGAGAGTAATTAGATGTAACACTTTTCAAACCATTTCCAAAAATTTTTGTCAAATGCAATGAGATCACCAAACACTATTTCCCATAGAAAGTAATCTTGAAAATTCACTCTCAAGAGGTGGTTTGCTTGAAGACTTCTAAAATTTATTCTCATAGTATATTTACATGATAAATAATAGCATTACAACTACTGTACAACTTTCGCATACAATATCTCATTTNGGGTGTTCAAGAACGGCCGCGTGGAGATCATCGCCAACGATCAGGGGAACCGTATCACGCCGTCTTATGTGGCTTTCACTCCTGAAGGGGAGCGTCTGATCGGCGATGCAGCCAAGAACCAGCTCACCTCCAATCCTGAGAACACAGTCTTCGACGCCAAGCGACTCATCGGCCGGACGTGGAACGACCCGTCCGTGCAGCAGGACATCAAGTTCTTGCCTTTCAAGGTTCGAACCGGTTTTTTCCTTCTAGATAGTGGGTGGTGGTGATGGGGGTATTTAGGATTAAAGTTTAGACACAAGCAAAGGGGATATAGATGTCTTGTGTATGTAATTTTATTTTATACTCCTAGTATATTTCAGAACTGAAGATAGTAAAGTTGGCAAGGAAATTTCATGCAAAACTATTCTGTCGACAATAGTTTAGGATTAAGAGACTGATTAAAACTGAAGTGGCTTGTAATTGAAAGGCACCTTCTACACCTAAATATTTCTGCCCCAAATGTTCAGCTCAAAGGGTCCAAAATAAACCCAACTTTGGAGAGGGAAGTGAGTCTCAGTCCTCTTTCTTTTAATGTTTAAAATATTATTGCTTCTATGTCTGAAAATAGTAATTATTCTCTCAAATAGGTGGTTGAAAAGAAAACTAAACCATACATTCAAGTTGATGTTGGAGGTGGGCAAACAAAGACATTTGCTCCTGAAGAAATTTCTGCCATGGTTCTCACTAAAATGAAGGAAACTGCTGAGGCTTATTTGGGAAAGAAGGTAGGTATTTTCTAGAACCGTGTTGAGCAGTTTTATTATTACTGTTTCTGATTGTGTTGTGTAGATCTTTCATCATTTTAAAAGTCTGGCATCCATGTATATCAGTTTTAATTACTTGCATGTTTTACTGGAGATCAAACAAAATACTAGGGTCTTTTCATTTATCACTTATTGCTTGCAAGTCCACATACATATAATTATATATCTTAAAAATAAAGTGATAGTTTGTAACTTAAGTAAAGATTAAACTGTGTGATAAAATGTCTGACTACTTTTTGTTATCATTTTAGGTTACTCATGCAGTTGTTACTGTACCAGCATATTTCAATGATGCCCAACGCCAGGCAACCAAAGATGCTGGAACTATTGCTGGATTGAATGTCATGAGGATCATCAATGAGCCGTAAGTGTTAAATTCAAAAGTATGGCACATTTGCCAAATGTGGAAAGGTAAAAGTTAAGTAAGGTTTGTTTTTTCTTTCTCATTCCCCTAACAGGACAGCAGCTGCTATTGCTTATGGCCTGGATAAGAGGGAAGGGGAGAAGAACATCCTGGTGTTTGACCTGGGTGGTGGAACCTTTGATGTGTCTCTTCTCACCATTGATAATGGTGTCTTTGAAGTCGTGGCCACTAATGGAGATACTCATCTGGGTGGAGAAGACTTTGACCAGCGTGTCATGGAACACTTCATCAAGCTCTACAAAAAGAAGACTGGCAAAGATGTTCGGAAGGACAACAGAGCTGTGCAGAAACTCCGGCGTGAGGTAGAAAAGGCCAAACGGGCCCTATCTTCCCAACATCAAGCAAGAATTGAAATCGAGTCCTTCTATGAAGGAGAAGACTTCTCAGAGACCCTGACTCGGGCCAAATTTGAAGAGCTAAACATGGTATGTTCCTTGTTTTGCTAATGAGATCTAGTTAGACTCTGAGTTTGGGACAGTGCTTTTAGGGATTTTGATTATTTGTGGTCTGACAGGCGTCATCACAGTGGTTGTGTCTCTTACTCTAGGACCTGTTCCGTTCCACCATGAAGCCTGTCCAGAAAGTGTTGGAAGATTCTGATTTAAAGAAGTCTGATATTGATGAAATTGTTCTTGTTGGTGGCTCTACTCGAATCCCAAAGATTCAACAGCTGGTTAAAGAGTTTTTCAATGGCAAAGAGCCTTCCCGTGGCATAAACCCAGATGAGGCTGTGGCATATGGTGCCGCTGTCCAGGCTGGTGTGCTCTCTGGTGATCAAGATACAGGTAAGTACTGTCAGCATTGTCCACAGTGCTTCAGTAGCTTAATGGGAAGAGTATTAGCTGTTGCTTTAGAAAGCAATAGAACACAAGCAGCAGGCTCAAAGAGCTAGTGAAGGGTACAGTGATGACAAGACCTGGAAGTCTCAAGATCCTTAGCAGCTGTATTTAATTCACTGCTTCTGAAATGATTTTGCATAGAATCTAACCAAGTGGCAAGATGGAGAAGATGAAGTTTTATTGATCGTGGGGACTGCTTGGTATTGCTCCTATATGACTCCTGAATTGGAACTTAACGCAGTTAACTTACTTTTGCAGGTGACCTGGTACTGCTTGATGTATGTCCCCTGACACTTGGTATTGAAACTGTGGGAGGTGTCATGACCAAACTGATTCCAAGGAACACTGTGGTGCCCACCAAGAAGTCTCAGATCTTTTCTACAGCCTCTGATAATCAACCAACTGTTACCATCAAGGTCTATGAAGGTAATTGCTTACATTTGTTAATACCATGGTATGTGTTTGAAGAGTTTGACTTTTTTTTTTTAAATATACGCTGTTGAAATGACTAGGGAGAGAAGTGTCTGCTGTTTTCAGGTGAGAAGGTCTTAATTTTAGTGTTGAGTTTGATAGAGCCAGGACTAAAATCTGTTTTTTGTCTAGCACTGTTTTCCATTAAAAATGCCTTCAGAGCTGGCTTCTAAAATACAACGAGTGAAGTTCATACTGCTATAAAGTGGACAAAATTTGATTAACAGTACTAGTAACTTAACTCACTGCTCTTTTCAGATCCAGTTACCCACTTTAAGTTGATAAGAGTGCCCTTTGCCACTGCAGACTTAAATGTAGAGATCCAAATGTACTAACGTTTATCAGTGACAACTAACAATTTTTGTGTGTGTGACTTCTAGGTGAACGACCCCTGACGAAAGACAATCACCTTCTGGGAACTTTCGATCTGACTGGAATTCCTCCTGCACCCCGTGGGGTCCCACAGATTGAAGTCACCTTTGAGATAGATGTGAATGGCATTCTTCGAGTGACAGCTGAAGACAAAGGTACAGGCAACAAAAATAAGATCACAATTACCAATGACCAAAATCGCCTGACACCTGAAGAAATTGAAAGAATGGTCAATGATGCTGAGAAGTTTGCTGAAGAAGACAAAAAGCTCAAGGAGCGCATTGACACAAGAAATGAATTGGAAAGCTATGCCTACTCTCTTAAGAATCAGATTGGAGATAAAGAAAAACTGGGAGGTAAACTTTCCTCAGAAGATAAGGAGACCATGGAAAAAGCTGTAGAAGAAAAGATTGAGTGGCTGGAAAGTCACCAAGATGCTGACATTGAAGATTTCAAAGCTAAAAAGAAGGAGCTAGAAGAAATTGTTCAGCCAATTATCAGCAAACTCTATGGAAGTGCAGGCCCTCCCCCAACCAGTGAGGAGGAAGCAGCAGACAAAGATGAGTTGTAGACACTGCTCTGCTAGTGTGTAATATTGTAAATACTGGACTCAGGAACTTTCGCTAGGAGAAAATTGAGAGAACTTAAGTCTCGAATGTAATTGGAATCTTCACCTTGGAGTGGAGTTGAAAATGCTATAGCCCAAGTGGCTGTTTACTGCTTTTCATTAGCAGTTGTTCACATGTCTTGGGGTCGGGGGCAAGGAAGAATTGGCTATCATCAAAAATGGGTTAAAAAAAAAGCTGGGTTAGGGCGTGTGTTCACCTTGAAAATGTTCTATTTAACAATTGGGTCATGTGTATCTGGTGTAGGAACTTTTTTCTACCATAAGTGATACCAATAAATGTTTGTTATTTACACTGGTCTAATTTTTGTGATAAAGCTTCTAATTAGGTTAGTCATTTAAGGTTAAGACTTTCATGTGTTGGGAGTGTTCAGGGTTTTGAGGTAAGGAAACATTTCTTTAAATATTCAGTCATTTTGGGAAACCTGCCTAACCTAAGAAAAGGGGTGGGAGGTTGGTTCATCCATTATGCTTAACTAGGCAAGGACCATTTCAAGAGCGGAGTTTTCTTGAGCATAGTTGAGACTTCCTGCTTCCCCTTACCTTTCAAAAACTTACAGTGACCTTCTATTTACTCAACACTTAACAACTGCTTGGATTCTCTTGAGATTTGATAAGTGATGAATCACTGATAATTTTACAGTTAGATTCAATTCCTAATTTTAGGATGTGAAGGTATATTAAGTATGATCAATGAAGGGCAGGCTGTTGTGCTAACATATGAAATCCAGTTCAGTCCAAAGATAGACATTTTATACATGGGGCAACCAGCTGCAAGGTTAATTTGTGGATCTGAGACCTGATGTGTGATTTACTCTGAGGCCTGGACCTCTGTTGTGTTGCCCAAAGCATTTGGACAGGAGGTTCTTTCAGATCAGTTTCCATACAAACATTAAAAATGACCTGAAGTGTGTGCAGAGGGGTAGGGGTAGGTGGGGAGAGACAAGGGCCAATCTTTGCCCCTGTCCCCACTGGCTCTCCATACCAAAAGTCAACAGTACACCTCTTCCTGAGGAGCTGCTAATATTGAAAACACCGCCCTGGACTTCCCTGGTGGTTGGTGGCTAAGACTACATGCTTCCAATGAAGGGAGCATGGGTTCCATCCCTGATCAGGGAACTAGATCCCATATGCTGCAACTGACCTGGTAGAGTCAAATGTTAAAACACCAGCTTGGGAATGTCCACTCACTGATTCCTACAACTTTTGTTGTATCTTGCAATTAGGATATCTGCAACATTTTTGTGATTAGTATTCATAACCAGCCAGTTAGTTACCTGGATGTATTGCTGATAAAAACCCCTTTATCAGAGGTTTTTGCCCTGCCTGCGCTATCCAGTTCATCTCTTCACCTACCACAGTAGTACACACAATTTTGGAGGTATGAAAACGACTAATGTTTCACTGAACTTTTCTGAAAGTAATTGACATTTAGAAGCAGTAAAAACATGGGTTTTATTAATCAACTGCAGTCACAATACAATCGTCATAGATTTCCCCTTCTGTATTCATTCCACCATACACAAAACAGAGCAGTGTGTCAGCCTGACTTTCTTCATGTGAGTCAACACCTTGAGTCACTCCTTTCTCAGTGGAATCCCCTTTCTCAGCATCACGGTTTACAGCGGCAGAATTTGAATCTTCTTTCTCAGAAGTACACGTCCCAGGCCACGGAATGATACACATGGAATGGTCCAACCGTCCAGCAGGTGGAGAATTATCAAATTTAAGCAAGATCCAATGCTGCTTTTCTATTTTTTTGGGGAAAAAAAAAGTCTGTTAAAAAGTTTCCAAAAATGTTCAGTGATGTGCTATATCACCTGAGCCCTAAAAGAAACAGGAAAAGTGGGGGGCAGGGGGGACCCTAATGGTACTCTTACTGCTTTGATGATGTCATTCCCTGAAAGTCTGGTTTTTATTCCTTTTACTCCTTCGGCCTTAGATGTGGAGTGGCCAAATTGAAAGACCAAAGCATTGTGATAGTTTCAAAGAAGGGTGATACTTTAAAGACCCACAGTGAACATCTGCTCACCTATGTGATACTGGTACATTGTATTCAGGGCTCCTGTGGGAGTCATTCCTCCGAAGACATACAGGTGTTTCCCCACAGCCACAGCTGAGTGGGCAGCACAGCCTGCGGGAGCTGCCCCAGTGGGCCGTAGCTTCTGCCACTTCATGTCACCTGCCAAGAGATTGAAAGTGGGCAAAACCTGGCCGAGACAATGGTTTCAGACTGAACCTGTCAGATGTCTGCAGTTTGCAAACCAACCCCTGAACTTCACTCACTAAAGAGTTCTCAAGATAATAGAGCAAGGTTTGGCGTGCACAACAGTTACTTGGGGGAGCTTGAAATTCTGTCTGGATAGTCCAGAGAGGGAGGGAGGGGGCTCAGTCATCTATAGTTGTAACAAGCAGCCCAGGTGATTCTGATGGAGGTGGTCTTCAGAGGACACTGAGGAATGTGATCTAAGCTTTGGTGACCATCACCATTAACTCCTTAGGAGCCCAGGAGCAGGTAGGGTTGTGTGTGTGTGTGTGTGTGCGCACAAGCATGCCTGTATGTGCACATGCATGCATGTCTGAAACAGTAACAGTTACTTTGCAACTTCGAGTGCTGACTAGACACTTCAAAAATCTGGTTTATTTTATTCTCATAGCTTCATAAAATTGCTACTACTAGCTTCTGCCTACTTTCTTTCTTCTTGCACATGAAGAAACAGGATTAGAGAGGGGAAGAAGTCCCGCGGCTAGCAGGTGGCACAGCTGGAACTGCACTCAGGTCTGACTCCCAGATCTGTGTTCTCTACGCTGTAACGTGCTGCCTCAGCACCTATTTCCTACCTATTTCTGCAGATAGTTGCAACTTTTCAGACAAGCATTTAAAGGAGGCAGGACCTCACCGGATTTTAGGTTTTAGAGAACAACCTGGGTAGGAAAGGAGGAAAAATAGCTAGGAAATAGTTCCTCCTACAAGAGAAAAGGACTTTCTTTTTTAAAAATAAGCATTAAAACCCTGTTTGCCTGCCTGCAAGGAATGCTCCTGTGAAGATATTTTCCATCTGTCAGTTCAAGGCAGGGGTCCAGCAACTGGGTTGGAAGGGAGAATCACTGAGTCCAGCCAAATATTCTTGCCAATGTGCGAATCCCAGCCAGTGTCAGCCAGCCTCGAATGTCACCAAATCAGAGAACCCACTGTTTGGCCAGGTAGCCTGATACTTGCACAGCAGTCCTCATGCCTTCTGCCCGTGGTTCCAATTCCTGTAGTCTGGAGCAATGCAGAATATGTTCATTTGTTTTTTGTCCACTTTATCTTTTTTTTTTGGTTGCACTGTGTGGCAGGCAGGATCTTAGTCCTCCAGCAAGGGGTCATACCTATGGCCCCTGCAGTGGAAGCGTGAAGTCTTAACCACTGGACCACCAGGGAAGTCCCTATGTGTCCACTCTTAACAGATATACGCCGGGCTGGAAGAAGCACAAGCTGGAATCAAGATTGCCGGGAGAAATATCAATAACCTCAGATATGCAGATGACACCACCCTTATGGCAGAAAGTGAAGAGGAACTAAAAAGCCTCTTGATGAAAGTGAAAGAGGAAAGCGAAAAAGTTGGCTTAAAGCTCAACATTCAGAAAATGAAGATCATGGCACCCTGTCCCATCACTTCATGGGAAATAGATGGGGAAACAGTGGAAACAGTGTCAGACTTTATATTTTTGGGCTCCAAAATCACTGCAGATGGTGACTGCAGCCATGAAATTAAAAGACACTTACTCCTTGGAAGGAAAGTTATGACCAACCTAGACAGCATATTCACAAGCAGACACGTTACACTGCCAACAAAGGTCCGTCTAGTTAAGGCTATGGTTTTTCCAGTGGTCATGTATGGATGTGAGAGTTGGACTGTGAAGACAGCTGAGTGCCGAAGAATTGATGCTTTTGAACTGTGGTGTTGGAGAAGTCCCTTGGACTGCAAGGAGATCCAACCAGTCCATTCTGAAGGAGATCAGCCCTGGGATTTCTTCGGAAGGAATGATGCTAAAGCTGAAACTCCAGCACTTTGGCCACCTCATGCGAAGAGTTGACTCATTGGAAAAGACTCTGATGCTGGGAGGGATTGGGGGCAGGAGGAGAAGGGGACGACAGAGGATGAGATGGCTGGATGGTATCACCGACTCGATGGACATGAGTCTGAGTGAACTCCGGGAGTTGGTGATGGACAGGGAGGCCTGGCGTGCTGCGATTCATGGGTCGGACACGACTGAGCGACTGAACTGAACTGAACTGAATACATATATACTCATCATCTGCGACCCACCAGACATTGTACTCAATGATGGAAATACACTAAGGGAAAGAGACAAAGTCCTTGCCCTAAGGGACCTCAGAGTCTGGAAGAATGACCCCAAAAGTGTCCAGCCTCTCAGGACTTTTTTGGGGTCATTCAAACGCTTAAAGACAATACTCATGTTTATCCCTAACTTTCCTTTTCTCAGCATTTTTTAACAATTTAGCATGACAGTTCTGGTTGTCCACCTCCAGACACACTCTAAAAGTTATTCAGAGAATTAAAGGCTACAACTTGAAAGAAATCCAGTCCTTCTGGAAGCAAAAGACACAATGAATTTTAATGAAAGAGCAAGGTTGTTGGAAGGATAAGAAAGAATTAATGGATAGGTCTTGGGTTGGCCAGAAAATTCATGATGAATTTTCTGTAAGATCTTACAGAAAAACTTGGACAGACTTTCTGGTCAACCCAATACATGGCAAACACTTAGGAAAGACTTGCTTTTATTATTATTATTATTCAGGTCACATTTGAGAGAATCTAGCAAAGATTATACTAGCTGGTTGAGAGCAAGGCTCTAGTCAAAGTATATTTAATTTTAAGCAGACAAGCAAGCCCCCATGCCCTCTACCTACTTACTGATATCAATGCAATGGAGATCATCATAGAAAGTGTCCCCTGCCAAGCCTCCATGGATGAAGAGCTTTGTCCCTGCTGCCACCATCACATGACCATGTCGGGGGGATGGAGGTTTTCCCTGTGTCTTTGGTTGTGACCAGGTCAGGGTGTCTGGAAAAATAAATCCCATGATATCAGGTGACAAAGGTATGAAGCAAAAATGTGACGACTATACCTAAGCCTCACCTCCCAGCAAGTGGAGATGCGCTGAACAGAGAAGGGCCTGGGGGTCATTCACTGCGACTTGCCAGCCCAACCCAGGCCTCCCTCCAACCACAACCTTTACAGCCTCTGCTGGTGCGTGTCCAGGACTGGAGAATTCACTACCTAATATGCCTACCCCTTCCACTGGGCATTAAGGAACCACTTTGTGTTTTGAATTTAAAAAATACCTCCCTTAAGTTTCTTTAACCTAGAACTCCCCCAAAACTAAAAAGAATGAGCTTCCTTCTGGGACAGGCCTTCAGAGTATTCTCTTTTTCAAAACACTATCCTTAATTGATTTGCTGGAAGAGTCGGGAAAAAAAAAATTGATTACTTTTAAGTTAGCAGGGCCTCCTGCAGCGGTTGTATAGGATAATGATTAGAATATAGGATTTGGAGTTAAAACTGGGTTATTTCACTGAATAATTACATGGCCTTGCACGTGTTAATTTTCTAAGCTTCAGTTAGTGCAGGTATAAAATGAAGAGAAAGAGAGTACCCGGTAATACCTACCTCTCAGGGTTGAAGTGTGGATTAAATGAGATGATGTATGTAAAGCACAGGTGCAAAGAAAGTACTCAGTACATGAGAGTTATTAATATGAGTATGATCCTAATAGAGCAGATACGTTCTACCTGTTGATAACCCTTCATATCTTCAAAGTTGTACATGTATAGAATTGAGGAAAATCAATCACTTCAACATACCAGAAAAGTCTTAAAGGAGTGCTACAAAAATTATCTTAGACAAAAGCCTGAAAAACAATTTATCTCTGAATTACCATTTGCGACATGCCTGAAGGTTGTCCAGAGAGCCCTCAGTGTTCCAAGAAATACAATTTGAAATAACCTGAGAAAGTTGATGCATATGCATCAGTGGTAAGTATGTTTACCATAGTATTGTTTATATTAATAATAGGGGAGAAACGGAAATAGCCCCTAAGTCCATTAACAGGTGAATGAGTGAGTTATTGTTACAGTCATAAAAGATTATGTACTCATTAAAAACACTGAGAAAACTTTGTGATTACTGGGGAAATGCTTAAGTGAAAAATACAAGACATAATAGCACATCTAGAATTATCTCTACTATTTTTTAAAAAAGGGCCATAATTGCACTGAAATTTTAACAATTTTGATGTTACAGAATTATATATATACACCCACACACACATATATGTAGGCACACATATATGTACATATATTTTTTCTCTAACAGTTTTATGTATTCAAAACCAATATTTTCTTAAAACTGCTTTAATAGAATCAGAGTCCATTTTTTCTGGAAAAATTCATATCGTGACATGTATTAATTTTTAATCTAAACTTTAAGTTTTCAACTTTGCTTATTGCCTTTTTTCAAAAAAGGTATAAAAACACAGGAAAATTATTCTTGTTACATGATATTTGTAAAGCATTATTCATAAATGCACACTACTAAAAGAAAGAAATGTAAATAAACGCTACTTAGACAAAAGATTGGCAAGAGGTCTTACAATATTAAATATTCATCCCATTTTGACCCAGTGATTCCACTCCTCAGCACCTATTCCACATTAAATGTGTGTGTGCTATGCTAAGTCACTTCAGTCATATCTAACTCTTTGCAACCCTATGGACAGCAGCCCGCCAGGCTCCTCTGTCCATGGGATTCTTCAGGTGTGAATACTGGAGTGGATTACCATGCCCTCTTTAAGGGGATTCTCCTGACCCAGGGATTGAACCTGCATCTCTTGCATCTCCTGCACTGCCAGGCATGTTCTCTACCATTAGCACCACCTCGGAAGCCCTAAACATTGTAACACGTACATAAATTAATGTATATATTCACTGTAACACTGTCAGCAAAAAGTCAATCTATAGGAAAATGATGGAATGAATAAAGGATGAAGAAAGATATGCTTTGCAAGGAAATTGTTGGCTTAGGAGAGATCCATGATGTGTGATTAAATGAAGAAATAATAATACAGTGAAAATTTATTAGGTGTTGCCTACGTGTCAGAACTGCTATACACTGTATCACATTATCTCATTTAATCTTTCCAATTCTTTCTGTTAGGCACTATTACTATCTCCATTTCATAGCAAACTAAGGCCTAGAGAGATTAAGAAATTAGTCTAAAGTGATACAGAAAGTAATGTCAGATCTGGTTCCAAGTCCACTTCCTGTGGCTTCAAAGTTTACGCTTTCAACTAAGATCTACACTTGCATGGATGCATTTAGTTGCTCAGTTGTGTTTGACTCTTTGCGATGCTATGGACTACAGCCCGCCAGGCTCCTCTGTCCATGGGATTCTCCAGGCAAGAATACTGGTGTGGGTTGCCATTTCTTTCTCCAGGGGATCTTCCTGACCCAGGAATCGAACCCAAGTCTCCTGCATTGCAGGTGGATTCTTTACCACTGAGCCATCAGGGAAGCCCCCAAGATCTACCCTTAGACCCACAAAACTAAAAACCAGAACAGTATTTATAATTAGTATTTTCACGTGTGTGTTTTAAGTTTTCATATAATTTCAAAGTCCATAGAAAATTCATAGGTGTTCACATATACATGTGCATATGATTTATAAATGCACAGAAAAATCTGGAAGTTAGACTATTAGGAACAGCTAACAGTATGTACCTCTCTCTGGGCAGTGGAAAGGAAAGGCCTAAGCAGAAACATTTTTCTTTTTTGCTTGATAAACTATATTGTCTACATTTTTTAAATTGATCAGTTATTCCTCTTTAAATGCAATTTTAGCTATGGGTAGAACACATCAGCTAAGAGATATACTGAAGAAGTCTAGAATTGAGACCCACAGCCAGGTTGTCATTTTCTAATCTGTTTCCTGCATCAGGTAAGCTGCAAACCAGGGCAGCCCTGACCAGGTAAGAGGTGGCCCCAGGGATCTCCCACCCCATTCATACTTGCATCAAACACGTGAAGCTGCACATCCTTCACAGGCTGGGCACCTCTCTCTCCGCCCCCAAAGACATACAGCTGGTCTCCAATGGCTGCCGATGACGTGTGGAATGTTCTTGGGGACGGCGGTGGGCCGGTCACCTCTGGGGTAGTCCAAGTCCTGGTATCTGGTCCAGAGAGAAGGTAGGCATCTAAATCCCCAGGCTGAGGGCCTCAGACATTGACTCTGAGGCTGGGTAGGGTCACTTGCAAACCCCAATCCTCAAGAGGGACAGGGTAGGTCTAGGCAGGGATCTCCTGCCATCAAATTCAAGGAGGGGTAGGGGACAATACTCAGAATGTGTCCAGATAGACCCAAATTCCCATGAGTGAAAAGCCACAGGTACAATTAAGAAGGAGGACAATTTGTTTTTGGAAGCATTAAACATCCTTTCTGCACCCTATTCCCTGACTCTCCTGCCCTGTGCCCACCCAGAGGAGCCCACCATTGAGCAAACTCATTCCCACTGGATGCAAGAAAGGAGACGTGCCAAGTTTCTCAGGATATGTGGCCACTAAAAAAAGTGGACAATATCATTACAGTCTTAGTAGTAGTCGTAGTAGTCGTAACAGTAGTAATTGTCCCTACTAAACACTATGTGCCAAACAAATATTTCTTCCCCCATTTTTCAGATAAGGAATTGAAGCAGAGATAGAGTAGGTCACTCATTTAAGATGCCATGACCAGTAAATGGCTGAGTTGGGATTCAAATTCCATTTCAACATCAGTTCAGTTCAGTTCAGTCGCTCAGTCGTCTCCAACTCTTTGAGACCCATGAATCGTAGCATGCCAGGCCTCCGTGTCCATCACCAACTCCCAGAGTTCACCCAAACTCATGTCCGAGTCAGTGATGCCATCCAGCCACCTCATCCTCTGTCGTCCCCTTCTCCTCCTGCCCCCAATCCCTCCCAGCATCAGAGTCTTTTCCAATGAGTCAACTCTTCGCATGAGGTGGCCTAAGTATTGGAGTTTCAGCTTTAGCATCATTCCCTCCAAAGAAATCCCAGGGCTGATCTCCTTTAGAATGGACTGGTTGGATCTCCTCGCAGTCCAAGGGACTTCTCCAACACCACAGTTCAAAAGCATCAATTCTTCGGCACTCAGCTTTCTTCACAGTCCAACTCTCACATCCACAC